>LPNX010089735.1:0-257322 GCA_001517045.1 Pseudotsuga menziesii | reverse complement strand
TCAAAAGGGAAGGAGAGAGCAGCAAGAGTTTTTCCCCTCTTTGTTTTGTTCCATCCTAGAACTGACACCACCACTATGGCTTTTCATGCTCTTAGCCTTTTTCACTTCACCGTGAATGTTGGACAAATCCCTCTTGGTCATGACACTGAGTGTCTCGGGTCTATTTCAGACCTCTCAACCATGGAGCCTCCCCACATGGTTTGTCTTGGTTGATAGGACCTTCATAGTCTCACTAACATCTTTTTCATTACTGCTCATTCTAATCTCTTCAAGACAGTCACATGTCCACATGCACCTCTAGGATGCTTTCATATTCCTCGCTTCCAGCGATACCTATATTCAAACATTGAATAGATTCACATGTTTAGTTTGTTCCCATCGGTTTTTACCTCTTAAACAAGATCTTAAAACATGATAACCAAATCATATACACATGCATATTCATAAGAAAGAATTGCAAAATAATCCAATACTTATATGTATTGTGTGTTTCCTTGTTGGTCCACAGGATCCTGCTTCGCTTTGCAAGCCTTGGGATCACCTATGTACTTGGATGTTAGGCCAACATGCAAGCTACTTTACAACATCCTTATATATATATATCAGGCACAGTCAAGCCAACCTTCAGTTGGGTTTATTAGACCGTCAACAAATCACCTGTACTTATCTCAACAATACACTTATATCAACAATGCACTTATATCAACAACCAATCATCAGCGAAGCCAACGCAGTTGGGTTTATCAAGCCATCAACAATAACACATGCACTTATATCAACAATAAATGACCATTTCTAGGTTTCGTTTCCAGTAGTGAGCCCTAATTCCACTACCCCATATCACACAAGAGACCACTCCCTTCTCTGAGTTGGCAGTCCCTCGGGAATGTCTCCTTCTCTGTGCTCTTTAGTAGAAGGTAGGATGAGCTCAATCCATTGTCCATTTAGTGTACAATACCAGACTACATCTATTTAGCCTGACAACATAAGCAATATAAGCAACTCATCAGCATTATTGCTCTAAAATTGAAATCATATTTCACATCATTCACTATCAAGTATTGAGACCCCAGGAGTGCGTCCACTCCCTAGGGTGTAATCAATATTGAAAATCATTCCATGATCTGACATCAGAAAAGTGTGCACCCTTTTCCGGTGTGTGCCATGTAGGCCCTATTCATACTTAAGCAATCGGTCATCATGGAAATAAAATCAAAACATGTTCTGCATATGGAATTTTAATCATTTGACATGCATATTCTTAGCTAGGGTCACAGAACACTTATCTGTTTGCTGATGTAGTATTCCTTCATTAAGGAGAAATAAGGGCTCCCTTCTCTGAGTTGACAGTCCCTTGGTTTGCCATCCCAATTCCTCTTTACATTTCGTATCCACACATGTCTTACCGACATAACCTATACCATGTCACTCATGTTGCTTACCAAACATTCAATGCATATGAGACATTCCCAAAATGTCCAATGGAGTTTCACCTGAAACCCATTTCCAAGATAAGGGAAATCCTTCCCATGAAGTTTGGCTCCTGCAGGCCATCACACATAATCTTCCTGCAGTGTGTACCCCTGGCACATTCATCAAATAACCAAATAGTCAATCATTACCTGATAATACAATCCAAATTTGATTGTTCCATAACCAAGCAATGACATTAGTAATTAAATTCAATGAGAATTTGCAACTCTGTTTAGTACAGAAATTAATTTGCTTGGCAATGAGGTGATCCTCAATTGTGGGTCTCTTGTAAGCAACACCACTATGCCCATTATAATGTTATGCTTACTAGCATAACATGAATACCCACTTACAATGCATCCTTCTGACACAACCTTATGAAAGCCAATAGTGATTAGTAGTTGTCAGCAATTTCTCAAACCCGAAATTAACAATATCAAATTTAACAACCCATTATGCATACAAACTATTTTCACAACCATGAGACTCTTTTCATGAGGTTTGGCTCTTTCACATGGTAGATTCCGGTCTTTGTCATGGTCTTACTCACATTGCCATGCCCCAAGCAATCTACTTGAAACCTGAACTTCTATCAACCAAACACTTGGTAAGTCTAGATGCATATAACCTTTTCATTGCCACAACCATCACTGAAGCATTTTCAGAATTTATAAAATTCAATACTTCTAGCTATTAATCACATCAATATTACCAAAATCCATTTACTTCATGCAATCATTATCATACTTTAAATTACAAGGTATAGTCACATCATTTATTCAATTTAAATGAAATGTTTAGATAATCCTTATTTCACTAGCATATCATTTGTACCACCTTGCCCTTCCATAGAGCATTTCCGGTAGACAATGGATCCTGACTACCCTCTTCATGCACTTACTATCCTGCATTCATAATAGCTCTTGAAATGGTTCTAGAATTATCATCAATTCATCATTTCAGCCATTAGTTATTCATAATAACTCATGCACTATCTCTATGCATTTATGCATTGCATCGCAACATTTGCACCCATACTTATGTATGCATATCTACAACATTTCCTCATATTTTTCGTATGCATCCATTCAATGCATAACTACAAGATTTATAAAATATGTTAATGCATACCCACTCAATGCTACCTTGCATTGATTCAGGAATACTATGCATTCAAACATACCATGCATGGCCTAACCATGACTACTTCATATAGGATGCATGACTATCATCAAGATAATCAATGCTTACTCTCCTTGGGCTACTAAGCTCATAACAACATAATACAGGTACGACACATTTCTCAATGAGTGCAATATAAAATTCAAATACCCACATGGTATGAGATCTCTTGCTTTTACCACTCCATGCAATTGTCATAATTAAACTCTTACCTTCATGGGTTCTACTTACACCCTTGATATTACCAGTTTGGTTGGTCCTTTGTAGGAGATTGCAGAATTTGCTCACCAACTTTTGATTCTAGACTTGCTTCCTTATCCCTTTCTTCATAGGGTTTGTGGTCACATTCATCAGCATCAGCAACATACTCAACCATGTCCAGGTTTTCATTTGTTTTTCCACTAATGCCAACACCAATGCAATAGTTATCATTAGTGGCTCATTAAAAATGTATAATTCTCATTATAAATGTATACTTCTCAATATTCTTACCAACATGTAATATACTATGCATGCAAGGCATATCCTCATACATTTCATGTATAAAACTTGTAATCATAATTAGCAAGACAGGGTTTAAGGAAATTTCCCTTTTCAATTCCCTCATCCTTGCATGGAACTCCTTTTCCACACAACAGCTGGTTTGAATTCATGGTCTTGCTACCTCTAGGCATGAAGCTCTCGGATTTGTCCATATTGACAGCAACACATTCCTCTTTCAAGCAATTACTAGCACTTTGCCACTCCACCCTCAAATTCTGGTGACTCTCCCTTGTTCCTTGCTGGATAAGCTTTCCAACGCCTATCCACATGCTTCATTTTGACCTTGTGTGTGAAAATCACACCACTTCAAAAATGATACTTTTTACCAAATGTGTTCTGGTCTGAAATGTCAACTTCAGCCACCCTGGGATTTTCTTCCTTTTTAGTCCTGCAATCGCTAAAA
The DNA here is from genome assembly GCA_001517045.1 of Pseudotsuga menziesii. Lineage (NCBI taxonomy): Eukaryota > Viridiplantae > Streptophyta > Pinopsida > Pinales > Pinaceae > Pseudotsuga > Pseudotsuga menziesii. The sequence continues at coordinate 253,721 of LPNX010089735.1, read as the reverse complement.
AATCCGCTAAGAATTTCACTGAAAACTGTTGAAATCTCTAAAAAATCCCAAATTTTCCTTGAATAGAATTGGGTCTTATCCCAACTAACATTCCGACGTTTCGGCAGTCAGAATGACTAATTTCCTCCACTTCTCATCGATGACCATACAACTAACCCTTTCCGTGGTATCGACAGTCTGTTCATCTATGCTTCCAGACTTCATCAGCGATGCCAAAGGCCATCCCTTGGTGATCAAACAGCTAACGTTTTCTTCTATTTCGGGTCCATAGTCATCTAAGCTTCCAGACGGCATCGACGGTGCCAAGGACTATTCATCATGTCCTTTTCTCACTAACCTTCCAGTGTTTCGGTGGCTAGAATGTCTAATTTTCTTCGCTGTATCAGCGGGTTGTTTGTCTAATTTCCTCCGCCGTATTGGGTCTGTAATGATCTATCACTCCGAACTTTATTGGCGATAAAATATACTAACCACTACATCGGCGGTTAGGTGCTCTATGCATCAGATGGCTAGTCATCAAGGTTTATGCAACGGTGGTCGAAAGATCTTCTATGTCTTCTGCAGTTCACGACTTTGTCGCCGATCGGACTGACTAGTCTCTACGGCATCGGGTGGGTAGTTAACTAGGAAGCCACAACTGCAGGTGGTAATCCCACTACTATTTCCGCCAACCTTTAATACCCCATCGGCCGTTTGGAGGACTAACCACTATGCATCAACGGTGAAATCAACTATCTTCCGCCGATCGGTGCTCCAAACATCTAACCATCGGCGATGCAATCAACTAACTTCCACTGATTGCCGAGGGGTCCAACACTTAGACAAATTTTCTTTTTTTGAAAATTTTCTTCTTCCTCGTCCACATTGGCGCCTTCATTCTCTAATTTTCTCTGCCATTTCGGCGGTCTTCAAGGGATCTCCGCCGACGTATCAGCACTTTCAACTTCTAAATTTCACTGATAAAATCGACTAAATTCTGCCGACGATTTCCATACTTAAGAATTTTCGGTGAAACTTCCTTTTTTCTTCGGTCATGTTGACACATTTATCACCTATTTTCCTTTGAAGTATCGGCACTGTCATCTTCTATCTGTCGGCAATCAAATCCATTATGTCATCAAACGGGTAGTCTCTTAGGCAACCGCAACTGCAGTTCATCATCATTGAACTTTTTTCGATCAACAGTCTGATCCACTAATAACTTCCGCTCAGCGATCTGATGCACAAATTAATCAGCATCGACAGTTGGAACCTCTACCTGTCGGAAGATTAGTGCACTAGAATTCTGCAATGGTGGGTGCACGGACCACTAACTTCTTTCGATATTCATCAGCGACCAATACCACTAACATTTTTCGATGGTCGATGATCTCGTGCCCTAGGGAAATTTTTGAATTTTCTTCTTGCATCGGCTCTTCCTTCAACTAGCATTCGCCAATCCACTTCACTAATCCTCAGCAATCTCAATAACTATTCATCGGTGATGTCAACAACTATTCTTTTCTTATCACCGATGATCCTGTTCCTTAGAAATTTTTTGAAAATTTTCCGTTGCGTCGGCTGTCAGAATGACTTTCCTCTTCAGTATCAGCGATCAGGGACTCTATCCATCGGAAGGATAGTCCTCTAGCCATCCACAATGGCAATGCACAATCATCCATTCTCTTTCAATGTAGTCACCAAACTTTTCGTCACGTCAGCAACTTGATGATCTAGGAATTGGTGATGCGATCAACTAATCATTGTTGATCACCGATGATTCCACCACTTCGAAAAATTTTCAAAATTTCTCTTTACTCCGGGTGAGCTTCAGACTAACTCTTCCACTGTGTCGGAGGACCTTCACACTTTGTCCTCCGATGGGCTAACGGGCGATCAACGCAATTCCTTCTGCAATTTTCTTTCGATTGCCATACGTCAGGTGACTTCAGACTATCATTTCCGCTGCATCAGAAGAACTTCGCAATAAGTTTTTCGATGAGCCGACAATTCGGGAACTTAGAAATTTTTTGTGAATTTTCCTGGCATTCACCCATTTCCTCCTAGTTCTTCCTGGGTAGTATGCAACCTGCCTCTATTGACTAATCTTTCATGGCCCCCTAAGGCCCAAATGCTGCAACATAAGCTCTGTCACTGCATCTTCATGGCCCATTCAGGCCCATGTTGCAACCAAAGCTCTAATACCATACTGTAATGTCCCCAACCCTCTAACCGGTGAAGAGGATGCTACCAAACAATAAAAAACCTTCTGGCAACTAGCCCCATAAACACAAACATGCATAAATGCTGATATAAAATGATTAGAACATAAAACATGCTAAGATGCGTAAAACATACAAAGATGCATAGTTACTCAACATATAGCGGAAGCAAACATATACATTCTAGCATCAACATGCTCATCATTATGATTCATTAGACATTAGACAGTAATGTAAATGTAGAAGCAAAATGGACAGGAATGATTATCTTATAAATATCTTGTCCTACAACTAGCTACGTCGTTGCAATGTTCCACCTAACCATAGGCCAACATGCTCATCAATCTCTCAGCAACAATGCCACCCCCGAGCTGGGCATGATTCCTCAAGGAATAAGGGTTAAAGTAGGCTTACACATAGCCAAGGTACACAAATCATCCAAGCCCACATAGTAGGGTTTATCAGGCTGTCAAGGAGCTAGGAAAGGATAAATGCTAAGTTGGTGGCCTTAATGGAGAGCTAAGGATGCCTACACCAAAGTTAACCTGACTTCTAAGACATCCACACACCCAACATCAGGAATCAGTCCTTTCTCTGCTTCACAGTCTCTTAGGCCCTGACTTCCCTTTCCTATACTCATCAAGGGTTGTGGAGAAGAAATCCAGTAGTCTAACTCTGTATGAGTGGCTCTAAACACCAGTTTTCTCAAGCATACCCAACCTCTAATCCTACTCTCAACAGTCCAAAGACCAACCACTGCATACCGCAGTAAAACAAATAGTCCACAACTCTGTGAGGGGATAAATACAATAGGGTGACAACCCCAAATGACAAGGTGAACACAGCTCAAGTCAACAAGACGACTCATAGTGGTTCTTGGCCCTAGCATGGCCAAAACAACTCAGCAACAACCCAAAAAGGTGCTTACATACACAGCAACCCAAAAATTAGGGGAAGACAACAGCCACGCTTTTACCACTGCAGTAACAGGAGAAACACAAACTCACAACAAATCCCACATGGAGATGAAAAGGTCTGATTCTCATCATGGACATGGGAAACACATACGTAGACCCCCAAAACGTAAGGGCAAACACAGTCAACTAACATGGGGAAACAATAGCTCATTCTCAACAATGAAGCCATGACACACCTACACAGTCGACAATGGAGGAGTAAACAAACCATCAACCATTCCTGAGAAGAACCTACAAACCAGCCACAACCATAGGAACAATACCCACCTCGACCTGAATGCTAAAGGCCAAATCGGCACACCCTTGCTCTCTGCGTGAGGAACCACGATGGAGAACCCAAACGGTGCATGAGGAAGTAGAATCTCTTTACGTGAGGATTACCAGAACAACTCATGGTGGGAGGAAAACTAGCACCCTTCTGGGTGAGAGTGAGCTAGACCCAAAACCTCCGAAGAAGTGGGATCGTGGAAGAGTGGAATGAGTGTTTTCTTCTACCCCATGCGATGTGAAGAGGAAGAGTCTACTGGTGGAGTGGGTACATGGGAAAGGACTGAAAATCCCGCCACACCCACCACTACTCAGCAATAACTGCTCCCAAACAACAGAAATTAAATGGGTGGTCAACACATGGCAAACTCCCAATGACCCCCACGGGTTGGACAACCCCCCCTCTTAGCCTTAGGAATCATGCCCTTTTCATTTAACGTTGCACCGTCGTAGCTGGCTGTAGGTTTATTTTAATTGATGTGCATATTTACATGATGCCCAAAACTATAATGTGTCGGATAGCATGATATACCATTGGCAACGATCTCCATTGCCGAAACATACACAACCAAATTGATGGCGGGGCTTTTGCCTTTATGTCCTCACCGCGATTAATTACAACATATACATCATGTATCCTTTAATGCAAATGAGGTCAAAACCGGGTCATTACACATCCTTGATAGACACTTTAGAAAACTTGATTTTTGGAAACACTATGACCATGTATTTGTCATATAATAAGTTATGGAAAGTAAATATACTGATGCTTTCAGTAGATAAAAAGATGGAGGATTAGTTGTGCAAAAAAGAAGGAAATTTCCATGTGACTAGATTTCACCTTTTTCCTTAAAAGTTGCTGAAAATAAGTCTAACTCTAGAAGGAAGGAATGAGCACTTACTAAAATGGGCAGTCTGTTGAGTTGTCATAATCTTATCTAAAATATTGTGAATTCGCTCATGGAGGTAGTTTAGGAAAGTTTTGACCAATTCGTGCAAGTCGATTCCAACTAGCTAGTGTAAGACCTAGGAAATTAATAAAAAAGATTAATTCATGTATACTAAGTATGGGAATGGGTTTTTTATTATTATAACATTTGCCTTGTAGGTGCTTTCGACTCATCCCTTCTCTATCGGGCCGATATCTTAGGCTTTGTAGGTGGGCGACCAAGGGTCTAAAGATGGGTCAAATGAGGAAAAACCAATAGATGGTATGGATTGGGATAGCTTCAGTACAATGCTAATGACCTGAAATGACTGATATAATAAAAATTGGACCTACAGATATATTTTGGTAACAATTATATGAAAACTAGTTAATTTTAAGTGCATAAAAAGCTAGTGTTGGAAAAGGAGGCTACCAAACTGAATCAGAGGCTCACAAATTCAAAATAAGACAAGTACCAGAGATTAAAATTAACATATAGAGTATAATCAAGATTCTTCATTAAATTTAAAGAATCATATGAAATGTTTATAGTTCCAAAACTTCAAGAGAGCTCAACTTCAAAATTTTCACAACATAGGAACAATATCCTTCAAGGAAAGAAAGTAAGAAGGAATATAAGTGTTGGATCATAACGAGAGGTTATGAATAAAATTAGAAATATCATGAATATCATTGGATCATATGATATATCTCACAGTAATGGAACAACAATTCTATTGATTCCTCCTAGATGAAACCCCTCTCGGATCCACCTCAAATTACACAATTATTTTCTTCAACTTGGGAGGCTCGAATCCTTCACTATGCGGGATGGAACAGGGCTGAAAATAAACTGTCATGGCTACACTATAATTAATAATATGGATAGAGCACATTTTCTAAGGGACACATCATCAAAATCTTAGTTGAGGCACGTCACTCAACCTCTAAGAATCAAAGCTCTCAAGACAAGAACATAAATGACCAAAAGATGTGATAGTGGTGCACTCCCATTATTTTATAATATTAGGTATATTCTTAGGAAATATTGAGGTCATGGATTTTGGTCCCTATCTCAACCATGTTCCCTCATTGACTACATAGAAACTTTCCTTCTTTCTCTTCCATGCTTTTCTTCCTTTACAACTAACATAATTTTTTTACTTTAGAAATTGTGCCCTCCTTGTTTCTTACTTTTCACAATAACATTCCTTTCTCCCTTTTTAGGAAATGTGCCCTCCTTTCTTTCATGAAATTTCCTACTTTTCATTTTTACATGTTTTTCCTGCACTTTCCCACTTTGTGCATGCGTTTATGGCTACTTTTTTTTTATAATTTCTAACTTTTTATGCTTTTAAAAATCTTTCTTAATTTTCTCCTACTTTCCATTTAGTATGAAAATGCATTGGTTCCATAAGGATTCACGTTCCCCTATTATCCACCTAGCATATCCACTTACTTACAAAATTAATTATAATCATAAATATATTACATTTAATCATGATATTTTAATCATAAGCTTAAAGTTAAAATATTATGGCAATTAATATGCCAATATGACCCCTTATTAATCAATTTAATTATCCAATAAGAACTATGAGGTTCTCAAGGTCTAGGGGTTTCTCCATAGTGTTATTAGAAAAAATGGGTACTTTTATGGAAAACAAAGGAACATTGTAAATTACCAATAAAACATTTAGAGGCATTCTCATGTCACGTTCTCTGGTGTTGAATAGGTTGTATGGTCTACATAGCTGGATTTCACATATTTATTGGTCGCTTAAAGATGAAAATGAAATTTTAATATTTTCCCTCTTAACAACTGAAATACGATTTGAACTTTGACAGTTGAAATACCATGATTCAATGAGTCTAGGTGACGTTAGATGATATTGATAAGCCCTAACTGACACATGATGGTATATAGTTTGTGCACATGGGAACCATATAGCCTTTCCTATTACCACATAGGGGACTCGTTCACACTTTAGACTCTTAGGTATAAAATTTCTCTGGTTTACCGAGGCGATAATAGTTGGAATTGAGGTTTTTTGCAGGAGGCCACGGGGACGAATTACCAATAGAAATTTTATACGTTACGTCGGTGTTTTTGGGCCAATGGATACTTATGTAATTATTAAACCCCTTGCATATTTACAAGGCATTATTTTATCCACCATTGATCTAGAGGTCTGTCTACATGATCTATTTGCCTAATTTTTGTAAACTACGTGCATCTCGACTATTCATTGGGCACATCCACCGTTGATATTCTAAGTGAATTGTGTGAAATGCTTGATTGATGCACTAATTCATCACATATTAATAATGGAATTGTGTGAAATGAATTGTGTGAAATGCTTGATATTCTACGTTGATCATTCCATCGTAGATATTCCCAACCTTCCTTATGATCTTCTCGATCTCTTTATGGCCCATTTAACTACTCTATCCCTAGGTTATGATCCTAGCGGTATGCCATTTCTCTCTTAAGCGTCTGGTCCCCAATATTTTGGCTCTTGATTTTCAACCAAGGGTCACCTAACACTTTTCCATATATTTCATTTGGGTGATTATATGGCTTGTGGAACCTTTCACTAATATCCCGAGGGCTTAGGAAATGTAATACTTTTCCCCTTCTTGCCAACTTATTCATTTTTTAGAATTGTGAAAATTTGGTTGATAACAAAATGAAAAAAATATTCACTTGCAATAGAGAATTGGAATACTAAATTGCTTGTAATCGATGAAGTGATAATCAATCCACATAATTGCAAATAAAGAGATGGCACTCTTACAACATGTCATTAGTCATTTATTACTTGATAATAAGACTTAATGTATTTACTAATATCGAAGTGGCATAAAATATTATTGATACATTAACGTAGTAGTTAGTGTTATCGTTAAGATGTGCTGAGGAACAAGAGATAAAGTGAAAAGAAACTAGGGGCAAAAGAAAATGAGAACATAGGACCATGGGAGGAGATGAGTGTTTAAGCATAAAAGGGGATAAAATACAACCAGATAAATATTGATGAGGACTCGATAGATCAACAACCAAAATCCATAGTGCATTGTGAAGATGCAACGAAGTTAAAATCACCCCATGGGATCGTTGGCCCAAAACAACTAGGATGTGTGGAAGCTTTTGATTGGTAATGGTTCTTCAAATAAATTTTACAAACTACTCTAGTCTCGATCTATTACCCCCATTGTTTGCATGAATTAGTTTATACTTATGATCATTGCATTATATGACATTATATGACATCACTGTAAAACCACCCAATAACTACAGTTAAGCATAAGAAAATCCTAAAATACCATGAAACATCATGATAATAACCGAATCTTGAAACATCATGATAGTAAAATAAGGGAGTATAGATGGTGATCATTTAGAGCTAATAGTAATTTTTTTGTAATTCCTCTTCTATATAAGGAAATTCAAACTCAGAAAAAGGGTCAGAAGTTTTTTGAGAGGGCCTCTTAGGGACCGTTGAGTTGGTTGTACTATTTTTGTATATAGGAATTATTCCAGAGATTAATATTTTGATGTGTTATAAAAATATTTTCCTCCTCTATTATTTTTCTCCACCATTGATTTAAGATATATTATGTATCTTTGTTGACTTTCTCAAGAATAATAAAATTTTGAGTAGCCTCTTGTTGTATATTTGTATCGGTGATGATATGAATGTATTGTTGAGTGGTGAGATTGAATATGATATTGTCCCATATTCTAAATTCATTTTCATATACACCTGAAATGGTGAATACGCACCATTAAATTTCTCTAAAATAAACTTATGTATCAAAGTTAGTACAATATTATTCATAGTTGTAAATAGATTCAAATAAAATCAAATTTACATTGTATTACAAAAAATTAAGCTCTAAATATTTAACAATTGAGCACATCATGCCCTAGAATGCCCCAATTTCATCCTATAACATATTTTTGGTTAACACTATAGAAAAACATGATGATACTGAGATGGGAAGGGTGAATTAGTGGCATACACGTTTATAAAATTTTACTTCATTATCCACATACCATTATTAATCATAAACATTCATGAACATCAAAGCATAGTACACATAATTTTTATATGGAAACTCAATTTAATAAATTGATAAAACCGTAGATTTCAATGAATTATAGGACACACCAATATCCAATGACAATATCAGGAAAATAGTCTATGTTGAGTTCAAAAGAGAACCACCTCATGTATTATAATGTTGTACTTTGAAGCAGACTCAGAAAATGAGGCTTTTCCTTCAGAATCTATGTCCTTCAGCACTCCATTATAGGAGAAAAAACTAATGCATTCTAGTATAACTGGGGACTAGACCCTCTAAGGAAGTCTTCCAAGAAGAAATGGAAATTAGAAATTAGGATGAGATGAGAGCTCATGTACCGACAATTCTAGTAGGATTGATCAACCTTGAAAATAACCACTCTCTTAGGCCTCCATAAAATGTAGCAATAACATAATGGGGCATGAAAGAGAAAGATGTGGTAGGAAAAACAAAGTCCACATTCTCGAAATGGACATCGTGATTGCTTGCAATGTTTATTCCACATCGGATTTGAATCTCCAAACATGAATGGGACTTTGAAACGTTCATTTAATGCATGTAGTGGTTCATAGTTTCCAATAAGTTATTCTATATATGAAAAACCATAACTATTCTTGCAAGGGAAATCATCTCATACAATAATAAGGGAAACAACCTAGAGGTTGGCAAGTTCGTCTACATGACTAGTAAGGATTGAGAGTTGAATGAGATGAGGATAAGGATAGTGTGCAAATAAATGTGTTGAAACTTGGTGTTGTCATTGATGTCAAATAAACAAAATGGATGTTGATCTCAATAAAGAATTATGAAGGCTTGAAGATAGTTTGATTAAATATATAAAAGTGTATGCAAGTATTAGCATTGGAAAATATCCATCAGGTAATGGATCTCTATATACATGAATCCATCATGAAGAAATATATAGAGAACGAATGTGCAAGTTTTGAAAGTGCGCAAATCTTACAAAGAAATGGCACCTATATGTGCAAATACACCAAGTCCTTGGACTCAAGTGTGCAAAACCCCATGAGGATGAATTATGAAAGATATACAATAACTAAATTTAGAATGAGGTCATTATCATGGCCAAGAAGTAAGGAAGAGGGGTGCCACCGATTCAAAAGAACCCTAACTTGTGGACACATCACTTAAGAAAAAATAATATAAATAGGAAAGACATGGAAATGTTGACTAATCTTGAAGATGAAGAAAACCTGATGTTTTGATTTCATTGATTAGAATAAGTTATTCAACAAGAGAGCTGAATGTGCAAAAATAATGAATAATAGAAGTATACGATGCAAAATTTAGAGTGGTGACCAGTACTAAGATGTGCAAAGGAGATATATATTAAACGAACTTTAATTTGAAGTCACATATCACATATCTTGATAAACCAAATCAAAGAAGTTGAAAATTGTTTATATTGCATCTTGTAGAAGTTGCAAATCACATATCACTGATTTTTCATAAGTCACAGATCACTGAAGTCACAATTTTGTTACAACATATTATTTTTAGGGTATAGGTAATGGGAAAGGACAAGAAGTTGAATCTTCCTTCCAGTTGGTGCTAGAGAATGCAAAACTAGGAGTTGGATCTTCCTTTAAGTTGATGCTAAAGATAAAATATTCGAGATTGCAGTCGTCATTCAAGATGGTTCCTAAAAACAACAAGTTGGAGCTTGCACAAAAGGATTAATTTCCTCTTAGTTTGGTTCTTGAAATAAAAAAAAATTGTTCTTGCATAGAGGATTGGAGTCCTTACAGGTTAGTTCTTGTAATATGCAAGTTGCTTCTTGTATGTGGGATTGGTGTTGTCTCAAACGGATTGGTGTCTGAGTGAGTTGGTGCTTACATCTTGGATATTGGTATCTCCTATATATATATACATGAAGTTTACTTTACAGATTATTTGTGTATTGGTATCATTTACTTTTTAATGGAAAAAAAATCAACAATTGGTATCAGAGCGGGTGTCTTTAGTAACAATTTAACCGCTAGAAGATAGATCATTGGATATAAATGGATAAATGGGAAGAAATTCCTTATATACTTACTGCATACAATATGAGGATCAAAAAGGAAAAATCTTTTGAACAGGAAGTATCTTTCAAAGACATTGGGAGAGCAAAATATTGCAAGAACTCATTAGATGAATCTGATGAAGAGAACTATCAAAGGGAAGTGATTCTCATGGAAACAAAGAAAGATCTAAAAAAATGAGGACTCAAAATATGAAGACATGGTTGAAGTATATTTTGAAGGATAATTAGTCATTTCCTTGGAAGGACTAAATAAATAAAGAAAGAAGAACAAATCTCTGCAGCAACAACTATTAAAGTATGAAGAGCAAGTCAAGAAAGCAAAAAAAAATAGAGGAGGACATAATAGAAGAGTTGAAACAAAAGGAAGAAAAGTATGAGAGACTAGAGGCTAAAATCCTTTCTTTAAATAAGGAATTTCAAAAATCCAAACTTTAGTTGATTTTTCAATAGAAATTCAGCAACATCACTAAGGTTCTAGATGAAGTTATAAAAAATAAGAGACAATCATCTGAGAGGAAAGGAATAGGGTATCAAGGATCAAATTTAACCAAGTAAATCTATGAAGCATGAACAAGAATATTTGAATATGTACTAAAAGTCCCTACTCAAAGGAAGGATTCGAAATTCATAGAAAAATACATCAAGTTATCCCATCCGAATACCGGTACTACGCAATCAGGAAGAAATCACTTCAAAAGGTACCAAACACTTTTCTTATGAAATTTCTATTTTTGTAATATTTTTTTTCATAAGGTTGTAAACTATAAATATCTTGTTAAGAAGAATACTATGTAATATTAGAATAATTGCAAAAATAATGGTACCACAAGGCCATCAAAACGTTTGAAAGAAAAATTCTTATTTCATCCCCTTGAATTCAGTTGATGAATGCTATAAATGTTTAAATAATTGTAATTAACCTCAAGATTGTGAAATTCAATTGTTACATCCAAACCAACCACATCCTGAAAAATACATCCTACTAAACTATGGCAAGATAAAATACAAAAAAATCAAGATGGATGCACTCTGGCCTTACATGTGTAGAATAAAAGGGGGAAATGGTATATTGATAGTTGATTCTCCAAACACATGATAAAAAATAAAGATAGTTTCTTAAAATTTAGAGAAGAGAAAGGAAGAAATGTTTATTTTGGAGGGAATGGATCTCCTAAGATTCTTGTAAAGGGCATAGTAAGTCTTGGACACAAGAAATACAAAGCAGAGAATGTCTTACTAGTTGAAAACATGAATTGCAATATTCTTGGAGTGATTCAAATGTGTGATCAAGGAAATACTCTCACTTTTTATTCAAAGAAATGTAAAATAAGAAACAAGGATATCGAAACATTAGCAACAATTGCATATAGAACCTCGAACATTGTTTACATATTAGAAAAAAGGAAGAAAGGTGATGCATGGGGAAAATTGATGAGAGATCAATTTGGAATAGAAGAACAAGACTTATAAATTTGGACAACCTGATCAAAATCACCAAAGAGAAAGCAGTAAGATATATTCCAAAATTCATAAGACTCATAAATAATATTTTCAAGCATTGCCTACATGAAAAGGAAATAAGAGTGAGTTTTAAAACAAAATAATATTCTACAACAAAACCATTGGAATTGGTCCGCAATGATCTCAGCGGACCCATGAGAACAAAAGGACTAAATGGTGGATCATATTTTATTCTCTTCATAGATAATAATACTAGAATGGCATGGGTTTTATTTATTAAGAAAAAATTAGAAACAATTGAATGATTCAAAACATTTAAAGAAGTGGTTGAAAATGAAATTGATTTGAAGATTAAGTGTTTAAGATAAAGAAATGGAGGTGATTACACCTTAAATGAGTTCAAGGAATTTTGTGAAAAACATTGAATTAGAAGATAGTTTTCAAACACCTACAATCCACAAAAGAATGGAGTAGCAAAAAGAAAAAAATCATATAGGAGATGGCCATAAACAATGTTAAATGATTCTAAATTATCTAACATTTTCTAGACTCATGCTATTCACACTACCATTCCTATTTTAAACATAGTACAAATCATAACTGGTACTAGCATGAACCCTTATGCATTATGGAGAGTAAATCCAACAATACTTAGGCATTTCAAGATATTTTGGAATCTAGTGCTATATTAAGGGAAATGATGAAAACTTAGGAAAAAATGATTCCAAATATGATCAAGGAATATTTCTTGAATATGCCACTTGAAGTAATGCATACAACTGCTACAACATAAGACTAAAAAATATGGTTAGAATTCTATCTGTATAGGTAGATGAAGAATTAAAGTACAAATGAATAGAGGAGTGCTACAGAGAAAATATTCATATGGTTTGATGTGGACCACAAAGGAAAGTATGGAACCAGAAACCAAATCCATTCTCAAATATGCTAAATAAATTAAATAAACTAACAACTAAGAGATATAAATTATATCTCGACTAGATGTTTGAAGACAACCACTGTTGATCTCATGATCAAAATCTTGTCCCTAAAATTTTGCCTCAATAAAAATATATATATCCAAGCATAAATAATATTAAATTTTAGTATTCAATCTAGAATCATCCATATAAACATGTATAAAGAAATTATACCCATGGATATAAATACAAATATTTGCACATTAAATTTGACGAGAAATGGATATTTCTATTAATGTAAGAACATAGATACAATGCAAAAAAATATGTCAACACCTTGTCGGAATCGAGAAATCAAGCCCCTCCACCTAGCCTACACCACTTCAATACTCCATAGAAAGAAAAGCTCACAAAGGTAGTGGAGAGATTGGTAGATGAACACAAATGGTTCTATCAACAAAGACAAAGGGATGTAGACTCAAGTATATGAAAATGGTGAAAAAAATTCTATAATCTCTTTACTCTCAAAGTTTCTCCTCCTCCCATGCTTCAAAATGGATCAATATCTAGCCCTCAAATGGGAAATGGAGGGTCGAATCAGAGCATTTCTAGGAGTATGGAAGGAAACGAGGAAATGGTTACTTGATGGGTAAAAATCCAAAATGTTTTTGCTTTTGAGCACAAAACCCGGTGTACATAGGATGTAATGATGCAAGTTGTGTATATGTAGGCTGCATAGCTAATGACTCACATGTATCTTCAAAAATTTATTTCTAAGGGTTAAACTGAAGCATGATGGATGTAGTGGGTAAATGGGGTATAGTGAGTTTTAATAGGGACAAAGGAATTCGATCAAGCCATTATCCATAAGGTGTGGAAAATCATGCTATAACATATTCCCCCTAATGTGTGAGGTCATAGGGGGATACAATGGTTTAAATAGATTATAATAGTCCTAGGAGTGGAGTAGTGAAGATTTAGGTGGAAGAACTAGGTGCTCGTCAACATAATACAATGATAATTATTAATACATGACTGCAGATATGGAGTACATATAGAAATATTGGATACATATAAGTACAATGGCCATGAAAAAGCATAATAGACATATGTCATTTAACACCCCGGTTTTTACCTTGATGCATTAAATATACATGATACATATATATTGTAAATAATCATGGTGCAGAGCTAAAGGAAAAGGCCCCACCGTCGATTTGGTTGTGTTATGTTTCAGCATTTGGAATTGTTTCCAATAGTATATCAGGATATATGGCACATATTAAGTTGTGGCATCATGTAAATATGCATTTTAATTAAAAGGACCCCAACCAGCTATGTCGAAGCAACTATATTGAAAAGGGCATGATTTCCTAAGGATAAGGGGGGTTGGATTGTTAAACCTGGAACCCATGGGGAAAATCCATGTGTTGATCAACCACTTAAGCTCCTATGTTAGTTCAGGGCAGTTAATGCTGGGTAGTGGTGGGTGGTAGCCTTTCCCCCATGCACTCTCCACCAACGGGTTCAGTCACATGCATGGGATGGGAGTGGTTTTCCTCACGCGCCGTTTGGGATGCTTGATCATTCTATCCACTCTCTCCATCAGTGGCTGTTAATTCCTCATGCACAAGAATTATTCACTGCCCATCTCACAAAGAGACACCCATTTTTTCTCATGCAGAACTAAGATAAAAGGATTCACGATTCTATGTGTGGGGTTTCGCTCTCTTTTCTCTTACGAATTGTTGGTTTGAGTATGCGGTTTTCCCTTCCATTCATGCAGAGAGGTTGTTCCTTTTCCATTATCGGACTGTAGTGGTATCGGCTGTAGGTTGTGGTGGAGTCATTTTTTCCACGATAGGGCCAAGAATGACTCAAGGAATGTCTTCCCCTGTCCAAGTTGTGAAGTGCTTATTTGGCTGCAAGAAAGCAGCGGTTGGTCTTCGGAATGTATTACGGTGGTGATGAGGGATTGATTTGCTTGAAAAACCTGGTGGGTTTGGGAACCACACAGACAGAGCTAGAGGGTTGGATTTCTTCTCCAAAACCCCTGAATAGCACTGGAAGGGAGGTCAGGGCTTGAGGGATTGTGTAGCAGAGAAAGGATTGATTTCCTTATGTTGGGTGTGTGTGGGTTTCCTAGAAGTTAGGCTAGTTTTTGTGTAGGTGTCCTTGGCTCTTCAATGATCTCACCAGCTTAGCATTTAGGCTTTCCCAGCTTCTAGATGGCCTGATAAACCCAACTATGTTGGCTTGGCTGATCTGTTGTCTTCCTGACAAACCCAACTGTGTTGGCTTGGCATGGTTTGTTATCCTTGGCTATGTGTAAGCCTGCTAGTTCCTTATTCCTTGGGGAATCATGCCCGGCTTGGGGGTGGCAGCATTGTTGAGAGATTAAGGAGCACGTTGGCCTATGGTTGGGTGGAACGTTGCAGCGACGTAGCTGGTTGTGGGACAGTTCTTATAAGATAAGTATTCTTGACTAATCTGTTTTGCAATCATATTTACTGTTAATGAATTATGATGATGGACATCTTGAATGCTGAATTATATGTTTTGCTTCTGCTGAGTATATGTATAATTATGCATCTTAGTATCTTTGATGTCTTAATCATTTTCCTTCAGTTTATATGTATGTACATGTTCATGGGGCTAGTTTCCCAGATGTTTGGTGTATAGTAGCATCCGCTTCGCCGGTCAGAGGGTCGAGGATGTTATAGTGTGGTATCAGAGCTATAGGTTGCAGCATGGGCCTGAATGGGCCGTGAAGATGTAGTGACCGAACCATCATTGCAGCATTGGGCCTTAGAAGGCCATGAGAACTAGTTAATAGAGGTAGGTTGCCTTCTGCCCAGCAGAGATCAGAAATCATAAAAACTTCAAAAATTTTCTAAGTGCTGAACTCGTCGGATCATCAAAGGACTAAGTGAGAAGATCCTCCGATAGAGCGGAAAGTATAGGATGAAGGCCACTCGATGAGGGATAGGCAGAAATGCTTTCAATTTTTTTTCTAAGTGTTAGGTCGTCGGCCCATCGAAAAACTTAGATGGATAGACCTCCAATGCAGTCCTCAGTAACGGTGGAGGATAAGAGAATTTCAACGAAAATTAGCTAACAGATCGACGAAATTTAGTTGATCGACCAACCGAAACATCAATGGAGATCCCCTAAAGGCTGTTGAAACATCAGCGAGGAATAGTGGATGGGATCGCCGACGCAAAGAAAAAGGAAGAAATTTTTTTCCAAAATTTCACTTAAGGGTTGAGACCATTGACGATCGGTAGAGATTAGTTGACGGGATCACCGATGATTAGATGATGGGAGCACCAAACAGCTCCGTATGGCTAAGGATTACTGAAACGTTGGTGAAATTTAGTGGAATAGATCGGCAAAACTTAGATGATGGGTTTTCCAAAATGTCACGGCCATTAGAGAAAGATAGAGGATAAAGACGCCGACGCGGATGGGAAAGAAGAAAATTTTTGAAAATTTACCTAAGTGAGGAACCCATCGGCGATCGACGAAATTTAGAAGATTGGAGCGCTGATCAGCGGAAGTTAGTTGAAAGAACCACCAAAACGTCGGCTCACCTAGTCGGAACCATTGGTGAAATTTAGAGGATGGAGCTGCCAATGCGGCAGCTGACATCAGAAAGTATTAGTTGTTTTGGTTGCTGATGAACAACATCAGAAAAATTTAGTTGTTCGTGCATCCGCCGTTGCAGCTACCTAGTGGACTATCCTTCCGACAGATAGGGGCTTCAACTGCCGATGCCGTAGTGATTAGTGCTTCTGACAGCCGATGAAGGGTCCGCGGAACCCACAGTCAGTTTGATGTCTGTCGTTACGGTAGTCTAAGACACTATCCACCTGATGGTTAGTAGATTTGACAACTGATAAATGTCTGCAAAACCCACAGTGAGATCGCTACCCACCATTGCGACTACCTAAGGGACTGAGAACCCAATGAATAACGCATCCGACCACCGATATAGTGTTGTGGAAATAATCATCGATGATGTATAGTGAACAGTATTTCGATTACCGATACAACGAAAAAATTTAGCTGATGAAACCTCGGATACAATGGAAAATGTTAGTTGTTTGACTGCCGATGGACATTCCTTGGCATCGTCGATAAAATTTGGAAGCCTTGAAAACTATGGATCTGACACGCAGGAGAGAAATAGATGAATAGACCGTCGATGAGTAGCGAAGAAAACTAGGTGTTTTGACCGCGAAAGTGTCGAAAATTTAGTTGGGAAGAGGTTCGACTGGGCCAACGGAAATTTGGGTTTTTCAAGGGAATTTCTCAATGATTTTCAAGCAGTTTTTCGATTGTCTTTCAGTGGGGTTTTAGCATATTGTTAGTGGATTACAAGACTAAAAAGGAAGAATATTTTATGCTTAAGAAAAATGGTTATTTTATGATTTTTCCAGGAGAAGGTAAGTAGTTCTGTTTTTTTTTTATATCAAGGTATGCATCTAATAGTTTTCTATCTAACACGTTTGCAGAATCATAGTCACCTTCAAGGGCAGTATTTCAGAAGTTGCAGTTGGTAGGTAAGTGGTGATTCAGTTATGAAAACCCATGATGGATATGATGCTCGATATTCTTACGAGCGTGTGGGAGATGCCATGGGAGAAAATGTTTGTAATGGAAATGATGACATAGAGTATAATAGAAGGATATTCCAAG
Source organism: Pseudotsuga menziesii (assembly GCA_001517045.1). Lineage (NCBI taxonomy): Eukaryota > Viridiplantae > Streptophyta > Pinopsida > Pinales > Pinaceae > Pseudotsuga > Pseudotsuga menziesii. Next base: position 236,130 of record LPNX010089735.1, on the reverse strand, counting down.
AGACACCGTCAGATGTTGCAGCCACCATGAGAAGCTTGATTGAAGCCCAAGAAGAGCAACATCAGTTGAATGCTGCCATGCTACAAAGTTTGATAGACTTTCAAAGAAAGATAGACTCTATAGGAGGTACATCATGACCAGAGGGAAGTAAGAGTAGTACTAGGAGAAGGAGAAGGACTTCTAGTGGATCATTTGATTCTGAAGAATCCAGCAGGGATATGAGTTCATCTTCTCATAAAAGGAAAAGAAGGAGACACCATAGGGATCTCTCTCAGGATGAATTTAAGAAAGCTAAACCTCCTACATTTGATGGTGAGATAAAGACTGGACAAGAGGTTGAAGCTTGGCTTCTTGGGATAAAGAAGTACTTTCAAGTGCAGGATTATTCAGGAAACATGAAGGCAAGAGTTTCCATATTCAATCTGAATGGAAAAGCATCCATTTTGTGGGAACACTTCAAGAAAGTAAAGAGGATCAATGAAAGGAGACTGAAGTGGAAATAGTTCAAGAAGTATTTCAAGCAGAAATACCTCTTTGACAGGTATTATGTTGACAAGATTAAGGAGTTCCATGAGCTAAGATTGGGACAACAGACCATGGATGAATATGCAAATAAATTCTTAGAATTATTGAGGTATGTCCAATACATCAGAGATGAAAAAGTGAAGGTCCAACAGTTTTTGAGTGGGTTGCGTCAGTCTTACAAAGACAAAATTGAGTTTTATGAACCTAGAAATCTTGAAGAAGCAATAAGGAAAGCTAACTATTTCTATAAGAAAAGTAGAGGTAAACCTGATTACCATAAGGCATGGAAGGAAAAGAAGAATGAGATGTTTACCCAAAGAAAGAAAGGTTTCAAACCTTCTAGATTCAGGAATCAGCAGAAGCAGACATCCCAAGCTGCGAGTAATCTAGTTGGAGTAACAAGAGAAAATCCTAAAGATCCACAATAGAATAAAAGACCACTCAAATGTTGGAAATGTGAAGGACCCCACTTGCGCAGATATTGTCCACTCGAGAATGAGAATGCAAGACTAGCTTACAACATTCAAGAAGCAGAAACGGTGGGTCAAGTAACAAGGGTAGTCCCTAGAATTTATGCAACACTGGAGGACCACCATACAGATCACTAGCCAACTATGGTTGAAGTTGCAGGTAAGATTGTTGAACAATCTATTTCTATTTTGATTGACCCTGGTTCTACTCACAGTTACATTACTCCTAGAGTAGTGGATATTTGTGATTTTAAGAAGGACGAGCATAGGAAACCTTGTCTAGTTCAACTAGCCACTGGGACTAAGAGAAGGGTCAGTGAATTGGTAGAGAAGTGTCCATTGTTTATGAATGGATCGATCACTTGTGTAGATATGAATGTTCTACCACTTGGTTCCTATGATGTTCTCATTGGAATGGTTTGGTTAGAAGCTCATAGGGTAAAGCTTGACTGTTATAACAAGACTTTTGAATGCATGGATGAAGAAGGAAACCCAGTAGTTGTGAAAGGTATTCCAAAGGTAATATTAGTAAGGTGGGTTTCAGCAATGCAGTTGAAAATTTTTTGTAGGAAGGGTTGCCAGTTGTATGCAGCTCATATTTTGGAGGCAACGGGAGATGAAAATCCTAGGTTGGAGGACTATCAAGTGTTATAGGAATTCAAGGATGTGTTTCTTGATGAAATTCCAGGGCTTCCTCCAAAGAGGGACATTGATTTCACAATTGAACTTGTGCCAGGAGCATCACCAGTGTCCAAGACACCCTATAGGATGAGTACACCAGAGATGATAGAGTTGAAGATGCAACTGCAAGAGTTGTTGGAAAAGAAGTATATTAGGCTGAGTGTATCTCCTTGGGGAGCACTAGTTCTATTTGTAAAGAATAAATATGGTACACTTAGGTTAAATATTGATTACAGAAAGTTGAACAAGGTTACTATGAAGAATAAATATCCTTTGCCTAGTATTGATGACCTCTTTGATCAAATGAGAGCAGGAAAGGTATTTTCCAAGATTGACTTAAGGTATGGTTACCATCATGTGAGAATCAAGGATGAATACATTCATAAGACAGCCTTCAGGACAAGGTATGGGCATTATGAGTTTGTAGTGGTACCACTTGGTCTCACAAATGCACCAACTACATTTATGTGCCTTATGAATAGTGTCTTTAGCAGATATTTGGACAAGTTTGTTCTTGTTTTCCTTGATGACCTTCTTGTTTATTATAAGAATGAGGAAGAACATGAAGAACACTTGAGGTTGACATTGCAATTGCTCAGGAAGCACCAGCTGTATGCAAAATTGAGAAAGTGTGATTTCTATAGAGATAGAATTCAGTATTTGGGTTAGGTAGCTGATGCACTCAGTAGGAAGGGTAGGAAATGCATGTGACATCCCTTAGTATTTGCCAATCGAATTTGAGGGAGAAGATTGTTAATCATGTTGATGGAGACAAATTGTATGAGCTGGTAAAAGACAAATTGCAGCAGCAAAGTCTTGAGAAGAGGTATGAGGGATATAAATTGGAAGAAGATGGGCTTCTTACTTATAAAGGAAGAATTTATATTCCCAATGTAGTATATTTGAGGAGAGTTGTTATGGATGAAATCCATCAAACTCCGTGTTCTGGTCACCCAGGATACCAGAAGACAATTTCTACAACTAGAAAGAAATATTTTTGGGAAGGAATGAAAAAGGACATGGCTGAATACATTTCAAGGTGCATGAAATGTCAACATGTAAAGGTTGACCATCAACATCCAGCAGGTTTGTTGCAGCCGTTGCCAGTTCCAAAATGGAAATGGGAAATTATTTCCATGGATTTTATTATAGGATTCTTGATGACTTGGAGACAACATGATTCCATCATGGTTGTGGTAGACAAGTTGACTAAGGCAGCACATTTTACACTGGTGAAGTCTACGCATAAGAATGATGACATTGCAAATATCTTCATGAAGGGGATTTTCAAATTGCATGGATTGCTGAAAGAAATAGTCTCTGATCGAGATGTCAAGTTCACTTCCAATTTTTGGAACGGGTTGTTTGCAGATTTGGGTACAAAGATAAACTTCAACACTGCATACCAGCCTCAGATAGATGGCTAGACAAAGAGAGTTAACCAGGTGCTTAAGACATGCTTCGCATGTATGTAATGGACAAACCAACCAAGTAGGAAGATTACTTACACTTGGTAGAGTTTTCTTATAACAATGGATAGCAGGCATCCTTGGGGTTGAGTCCATATGAAGCTTTGTATGGAAGAAGATGTAGGACACCAGTGACTTGGGATAATCCAGTGAACAGAGTTATGCTTGGACCAGAATTGCTCAAGGAAATGGAGAAAGAGGTTGTAAATATCAGGCATAATCTGAAAGCAGCACAGGACAAAAGAAAATCTATGCAGATAAGCATAGGGTGAACAGGGAGTTCAGTGTTGGGTTTCATGTCTACCTCAGAGTGAGGGAAAGGAATAATTCCTTGAATCTTGGAAGTTGTGACAAGCTGTCACCAAGATATTGTGGACTGTTTGAAGTGATTGAAAGAATAGGGCCAGTTACATATAGAGTTGCATTTCCTACTAGTACTAGAGCTCATAATGTTTTTCATGTTTCTTTGCTTAAGAAATATGTACATGATCCTAACCATGTGATTAATTGGGATGTGATTCAGGTGGAACCCGAGGGAGAGCTCCAAACCAAGCCAATGCGCATCCTCGACAGGAAGGCCACAATGCTCCGAAACCTAGCCATAGGGTAGGTAAAGGTACAATGGGAGCACTATGGACTTGAAGAGGCTACGTGGGAGCTGGAGAATGCCATGCAATTGGCACATCCATTTTTGTTCAATTATATGGAACACTAAGGCGATACCAATGTAACATTTTGTGCAAATTTTGTAAATCACTGAGGATAGTGCTATTGAAGGGGGAGGGGAATGTAACACCCCAGTTTTGACCCCGATGCATTAAATATACATGATACATATATATTGTAAATAATCATGGTGCAGAGCTAAAGGAAAACGCCCCACCATCGATTTGGTTGTGTTATGTTTCGGCGTTTGGAATTGTTGCTGATAGTAGATCGAGATATACAACCCATATTAAGTTGTGGCATCATGTAACTATGCATTTTAATTAAAAGAACCCCAACCAACTATGTCGATGCAACTATATTGAAAAGGGCATGATTTCCTAAGGATAAGGGGGGGGTTGTTAAACCTAGAACCCATGGGGAAAATCCATGTGTTGATCAACCACTTAAGATCCTATGTTAGTTGAGGGTAGTTAATTCTAGGTAGTGCTGGGTTGTAGGATTTCCCCCATGCACTCTCCACCAGCTGGTTCAGTCACACGCACGGGTTGGGAGTGATTTTCCTCATGCGCTATTTGGGATGCCCGATCATTCTGTCCACTCTCTCCATCGGTGGCTATTCATTCCTCATGCATAAGAATTCTTCAATTCCCATATCACATAGAGACTCCCGATTTTTCTCATGCAGAGCTGAGATAAAAGGATTCATGATTCTATGTGTGGGGGTTCACTCTCTTTTCTCTCACGGATTGTTGGTCTGAGTATGTTGTTTTCCCTTCTGCTCATGCAGAGAGGTTGTTCCTTTTCCATTATCAGACTGTAGTGGTATTGGCTATAGGTTGTGGTTGAGTCATTTTGGCCACGATAGGGCCAAGAATGAATAAGGGATTGTCTTCCCCTATCCAAGTTGTGAAGTGCTTTTTTGGCTGTAGGAAAGAAGTGGTTGGTATTTGGATTGTATTGGGGTGGTGATGAGGGCCTAATTTGCTTGACAAACCTAGTGGGTTTTGGAACCACATAGACAGATCTAGAGGGATAGCTTTCTTCTCCACAACCCATGAATAGCACTGGAAGGGAGGTCAGGGCCTGAGGGACTGTGTAGCAGAGAAAGGATTGATTTCCTTGTGTTGGGTGTGTGTGGGTGTCCTAGAAGTCAGGATAGTTCTCATGTAGGTGTCCTGATCTCTTCAATGAGCTCACCAGCTTATCATTTATCCTTTCCTAACTCCTGGATGGACTGATAAACCCAACTGTGTTGACTTGGCTGATTTGTTGTCTGCCTGACAAACCCAACTGTGTTGGCTTGGCATGTTTTGTTATCCTTGGCTATCTGTAAGCCTGCTATTTCCTTATTCCTTGGGGAATCATGCTTGGCTCAGGGGTGGCATCATTGATGAGAGATTAAGTATCACACTGGCCTATGGTTGGGTGGAGCATTGCAGTGGCGTAGCTAGTTGCGGGACAGTTCTTATAAGATAAGTATTCTTGACTAATCTGTTTTGTAATCATATTTACTGTTAATGAATTATGAGTATGGACATGTTGAATGCTGAATTGTATGTTTGGCTTCCGAAGAGTATATGTATAATTATGCATCATAGTATGTTTGATGTATTAAGCATTTTCCTTCAGTTTATATGTATGTGCATGTTCATGGGGCTAGTTTCCCGGATGTTTGTTGTATAGTAGTGTCCTCTTCATCGATCGGAGGGTTGGGGATGTTACATGTCATAAGTGGTCAAATCCATGTACAATACACAATGGATTCTAGTCTCCATAATGAATGAAGACATCTGGTACAAAATAAAATTCATTACTCTCATATGAAAATTGAAATCCCTTAGGTACTATCACGATCAATAGTAGCATACATGGAATTCCACCATACTCTGAGGTCTTGTACATGAACTATTGATGGTACATGTCCCATAACGTGAATAGATATATTGAGGTTGAACATGATGAAACATCATCTGATTAATGGTTAAGGATGTATATCGTTAACATATGCGAGACATCTCATCGATGATTAAAATAGGTGTCAAGTTACCGAGTGCATTCAACAAGTGTGTAAATATAGGTGTTGAGGTTGAACACTTGAAGAATTCATCAATCCTGGGACATTGATGTATTCCAAATTCTGTCGATGGTGAGAGAACCTACCACTGATGACTGCAAGTCTCAATGAACTCAACTAACTCTAGATCCCAATTCCACAATAAATTATCTAAAGTCGATGGAATGGAATTAGGTGGAAGGAGAGAATTAATGAATCCCCCATCAACCAACATGAGGTACACAGCAAGCCTGGATAATTTTGAAGAAATTGGACAATAATATGTACACAAAATAGTGACCATGTGTGTCTCCCATGCATACAGGATGCATGTTTCATGTGAAAGGGACCCTATGAATAGAATTCAATGATGAAAACCACTAACGATTGTTACGAAGAGAAATTCCTATGGCTTGGGGTACCACAACAGACAACTTGACTCTAGAAATCAATCCTTTCCTATATGTAAGAGAAACTAAATATCTAACACTAAAGGATATCAATTCATACCTTATTCCGGACATTTGATGTAGATCCCCATTGAGCTTTCCAACTGCAACTTGAATTGATAAATTGCTTCCTCAAAATTCAATAAACAAGAAAAGCATGCTATATATAATTGTATTAGACCTACTCTAGCATATATAATCAATAACATATAAGCATTTGAAATCATCCATGGATCAAATATTCATTCAAATACACATTATTGGATAGGAAAAGATATTTCTATTAATACAAAACAAAGATTACAATAGAGACAACCTCTGTCGGCACATCTGCGAATCGGAGAAATTGAGTCCCCCACTTGGGCCTCCACCACTTCAATCCTCCATCTCTTGATAGGAAGCTCACAAGCAAAAGGAAAGATTGGGAAGAAAATAAAATTTCTCCAAGGGACAAAGGGATGCAGACTCAAGTATAAGCTCTAGAAACAATGGACTATAGTTTTCTTGCTCTTCAATTCCTCATGCCGTTAATGTATCCAAAGGGTTCCTTATATAGCTCTTCAATGGGGTAATGAAAGGTCAAATCCGAGTGATCTCAAGGCTTATGGAAGGCCAGGAGATAAGTGAGTCGGATCCACATCAAGGAAAACTCCAAAATAATTTGGCCTTTTGCACACATCCCGATGTACATAGGTTTAAGGGTCAAATCCGCGTATATACACGAGAAAGGGATTAAAAGTTGCATATGGCAATTTTTACATGTTTTTAGGGATGATCTTGGAAACATCAAAGGTACAAAAATGGTCCAGGGGGTCTAAGGAGTCTGCAGAGGGACATGGAAGGCCATAAAAGTGTGATTCACCATGTGTGGTAAAATCAGCTGTAACAACAACGACAAGGAAACCAACACTATGGTATAGTTGAATCCAAGACATGGCATGAATCTGAATGTGTGAATAGATTTTTTGGTTGATCACGTATTTATGGCCTTCCAAGTCCCTATGTAGACTCTTTGGACCCCATGGAACTATATTATACTTTGATGTTCTAATATTATCCCCCAAAATTACCTGTTTATACCTATACATGACATTTACAGCCATGCTCATGTGTATACACAGCTTTAAACCTCAAACACATGAACATTGGGATGTGTGCCTAAAGACAAATATTTTTGGAGTTTTCCTCATATGAGTTTGAATATCTTGACTCTTGGCCTTCCATATTCCTTGAGAACGCTCAGACTCGACCCTCCATTACCTCTTTGGATTGCTATATATTGGGCCTCTTAGATACATTGAAGGGGGAGAAATTGAAGAGTAAGGAAACTATAGTCCATTTTTTCCTCATTTTTCTTATATTTCAGTCTGCATCCCTTTGTCCCTTTGGAACACATAGTTTTCTTCCCAAGCTTTCCTTTTCTTTGTGATATTTCTATCAAGAGATGGAGGATTGAAGTGGTGGAGGCCCAGGTGGAGGACTCGGTTTCTCCGATTTGCAGAAGTGCCGACAAAGTTTGTCACTATTGTATCTTTGTTTTATTAATAGAAATATCTTTTCATGTCCAATACATGTGCATTTTAAATATGAATGTTGAATTCATGGATGTATTTACTTGCTTATACATGATTGATTATATATGATAGAGTATCTCTAACACACACATATATATATCATGCTTGATTTTTTTGTTGTTGTTGAGAGCAAATTGTAAGTGCAAGTGCATTGGAAAAGCTCAACGAGGATCTACTTCAACTGTACGGAATAAGGTACGATTTTATATCCCTTAGTGTTAGATGTTCTTATTTCTCTTGCATATTGGAAATGATTTATTTTTGGTGTCATACTTTTTGTTGCGGTACTCTTAAGCCATAGGAAGTTTCTCTCTGTAACAGAATTGGCAACTCCAATGTAGAGGTTCCTAGTTGTTTCTTCTTTGGGGTTTGGGTATATAATGTGCTTGAATTTCTCTTTATTTATCTATTTCTGTGTCAGGTCTGGATGTATGTTTTCTCAATAGTGTCTTGTAGGAGTAATTTGACCTTGGCTTATCATTTTTCCCTCTTTTTCTTCCTGTACGCGAGTATTTGCTTCATAGTCACATATACACGCAGTTTTCTTCTGAATTCTCATGTATGTACGTAGGTTTACTACAAAGAGTCATGTATGCTTTTGTTTTGATATTTATTTGGAGGATAAAGTGTTGTTGGGTGAGTTTTGATGATTGTTGAGTCTTCTTGGGTGTTGTTGGTGTCTGTATACAGCTTTTGTTTCTAACTAGAGGCCCTTTTTTATTTATTTTTAATTACAGTTTTTTCTTGTCCTTCATTTCTTCCTTTTTGTTTTGGGATTAGTGCATTAGAGTTCTTTTATATTGGTTCCTTTATTGGGTACTTTTTCTGAGTGGTTGCAGGGTGTGAGAGTGGTAAATTCTTTTTTTTGCTTTTACATCTCATTTATTTCAAAAAATACAAAAATATTTTTTCTTTTGCATACTTATACATTTTTTCATTTTGCACTTGCATGGTACTTGCATTAGGTTTGTTACTAAAATTATAGTCAATTTTTCATTTAGGAATGATTGCATTTTCATTTGAAGGAAAAAATTTCATCTCATGTAGTGGCATACCCCATTTTTCATTTGACAAAATTTCACTTGGCATTCTTTGTTAGGTGTACACATTTATTTCAATGCCGAGTAATAATATCGTTAGTTGCACAGCCATTTCCCTTTGAGTAATCACAACCATTAAAATCAACACTTAATTAAAATGAATTACACATCTTTATTTTATAGGGTTCATCAACAAGATTAGGTTTTAGCATCTTGGAATAGTTCATTGTGAGTCAATTCTTCAAGACTACTAAAAAAACAAGTAGGTATCTATCCAGGTGAGAGAGAGAAATCCTTAGTATAATTAGTGTTTCTCAGGAGGATCCTCTTAAAAAAAAGTTAAGTATGAGGCGGCGTACACGATTGTGATTGGGATATACCTGGGTAACTTTCTGTGAGCAGCAGAGATATTTCTAGGATCGTATTCATATCTGGAGGCTTTTGAGGTATCGATTGCTTCTTTCAAGCTTCAGGATTTGCTACCCTTCCCATACTATCGATCCCTTCTGTGACTATATTCCTGAGCATTGGTTATATTAGGGTGACTTTAGTTTCCTTACCTAGGTATCATAGGGGGTACTTGCAGAGGTTATTTTGTAGGTGTTCTGTCCATGTAGGGGTTGCACAACAAAGTTGATTTACCCGTTGAAGCTGAGGGCCCCTATAATTTGTTACGTACCTCCTCTTCTAGTGTATGCGAGTCTCAAGCCTCTCCTAGGAGAGACATACCTACTGAATTTGGGAGATCACATATCCTCCCCTTGGTTTGCTTGTATTTTGGAGATAGATTTTATTAGGAGTTTGCTCTGTGTACACTAGATTGCTTAGGGTTATGTAGTTAGATTGAGTATTTTTATTTTTTTTGAGTCATAGTAGATATGGGTGCAGTGCTTCACTGTTCTCATCTTTTAGTAGGTCTTCATCCTTCTACGTCTCCTCCTCCTTTAGGAGAGAGAACCAGAAAGTCTGGGCTAATTGATACTTGCATTGATTCACACACAGATCTCACCATGAGTCACAAAGAGTATGAGATCCTGGAGCATACCTCTTCTCCACCTTCTATGTGGGATGTTGAACCTTTGAGTACGTATGGGACTCCGATAGGGTCTGACCACCCTATGGCTGGGACATCGCATGATGATTTATCACAATTTTGAGACTACATAAATGCATAGCGATGGTATTGGTCACATAATCCGAGCAGTGAGACTCACCATTCACCCACTAGCACTAGAATATTTAGGTATGGCATGCCATACCTTCTTGAGACTGGTTCAACACCCAATTTCAGATCAGGTGTTCACCCTGGTGCTTCACCTAGGGGCACTTCCATTCCTTTCTAAGCAGATAGTTTTGGTAGTAGTAGTCATTATGCACCTTCCATCCCTATCATGGGAGTACCTTCACACATGCATCCTAAGCCTAGAACTAGCATTCTTGTTCATGGAACTAACCCTAGAAATGTGAATATTGGGGGAACAAGTTATATCCCTTCCCATATTCCATCGTCTTTAACACAGATTCCTTAAAATGTATTTTTGATGACACATCCTTCTCCTAACTCACATGGTCCTTCGGGTCGGAGGTCTATCATTATCCATGTTCATCCCACGTCTGTTCACATCGTAATGTCATAAGGCTATATGCCTCCTTATGTGTCATTAGGGTATGTACCATCTTATGGAGCATGTTATGGATCATGTTATGCACAAACGTATACATCTTATGGGTTCGAGTATCAACCCGCTTATAAGTCTCCAAACTATGGCTTCATAGCACCCTAGCCTCAAGGTGCTCCAAACTACAATATGTCCATATAGCCCTATATGGGTCAAATGGGAGGAGGTTACTATCCCACTGGCCAAGGGTATGGTGTTTATAACAATTAGACCTATGTGAACCAGTATTATCAGGGAGCACAAAACCAAATGGCTCGACCTAAGATCCCTTTCCTTGTGACGTTAAATTTACCTAACTTGTCAAGATTGACTAATGATCTGGTATCTCATGACCCGACATGGTTGGTTGTTCCTGCCAAGATTCCTTTGTACATTTGAAATTTCAAAGGTGAGACTGGTGAATACCCTAGTGAGCATGTTACAACTTTCCACCTATGGTCCTCTTTGAACTCATTGAATCATGATTCGGTTCATTTAGGGCTATTTCAATGCACCCTCACGAGTCCTATAGTAAATTGGTATATAGAGTTTCCTATGGAGACTTATCCATCATTTAATGTCCTATATATGACCTTTGTTAATCACTTTCAGCTACCCATGCGTTACGATGCTATTATTGAAATCTTGTTGATATTTGGCAAGATAAATCCACCCATATATTTGATCACATTCAAGAGTGGAACAGATGAAAGAGATTGATTAAGACCTTCATTCCACCAAATTTCCTTTTGGAGTGGTTCCTCAAGTATTTATTGTTGTATATAGAGAAGGAGGTTTCCACATCCTAAGTGCAGAATGAGGAACAAGCTATCTTTTGAGCTCAGCAGCTAGATTTGATTTATGCTAAATCTGGGCTCTTGTATGAGATCATACTGAATGCACCTAGATCTAATTTCAACCCTAAGTTCAAACCTGGGCCACATGCCGAAGGAATTGTTGGCTCTGAAAGTTCTAAACCTATAGACTTGGTTACAAATCAAATGAATAAGTTATCTATTAACCAACCTATGCTGGGACAAGTTACAGATTCGTCTTATCCCACCCAAATGGAGGACGTACTTTCAGTGCAATCATCGAACTAGAAAGGTAACCAGCAACCTCGATGGAATAAGAATAAAGGTAAAAACAATCAAAAGGGTGGGAATAGGAATGAAAATGATAATAATGAAAAGAACAAAAATAATGCTAAGGGGACAAGAAACCTAAATGTAAGGTTAAATTTCCTTGTAATATTTGTGAGGATGATCACCTCACTCACTTGTGCCCTCAGATAGAAGACCCCTTGAATTTCATCGCACAAATCCTAACTGTTTTGATGAATACTTTACCGCAGAACCAAAATATGAACTTAAGGACTGTGGACCTTGGTAGTGCTTCTAGTGGGACTCAAAACTCGCTACACACCGTTAGTGGCCATGGTTGCATCAACATGATGTCTGCTGAAAATGTTGTGATGCATGCTAAGGATTATGGTACGTCACAACTTGACCTAGGGAAAGAACCTGCTCCACCTAAGAGCTCTTTGCATATTGAGAAACCTAGTGATAATCCTGAAGCTCCACCTCACATTCCTAAGGGATTTAAAGAGTTCGGGGAAAAATTCTAGTCCCTGAGCCGCCTAGAACTATTCCATTTTAGAGGATTTGGGCTAGACTCCTTGTGTGATGTCTTCTTTGGAATTTCTTCATACTTTCCCTTTGCAAAGGAAGGTCGTGTTTTATGCTCTTGGGGTGGCTGATGGAATCTCTCCTTTGGAGATTAAATTTGAAACTCATGGAGTCCAGCCTCACTTGCCTTACTATGTTTCAATTTGGGTTCATGTAGAGTGTCTGAAAAACACCATCAAGCGCACAGTGATTGATGAAGGCACTGTCTCTTCTATGATGTCTTTAGCCTATTGGAAGAGCTTGGGTTCTCCTACATTGTCTAAGCCTGGCACCATGTTGACTACATTTGACGAAAGATATTTTTGACCGCATGGTATAATTCCTTCCCTTGATTTCCAATTAGGAGGGAAGACTATTGCGATCGAGCTTTAGGTGTTTGATGTGCCCCTCAACTATAACATTTTACTGGGTAGGAACTAGATTTATAACATGCCAGTAGTCACAGGATCCCTATTCTGGTTTGTTTATTTTCCTTTGGATGGGAATATTGTTACGATCGATTAAAGATCTTTTGATAATACTAGTTCGAAAGCATTGTCGGGAGCTTCTATCCCAGTTATCGATCATTCTCAACCAACAATTGAGAGTGTTGGGGTGGACATGTATCCTTTGTTGATGGGAACTTTTAATTGTGTGAAACCCATTCTTATGATAGGTTCTAGTATTGGTAAGGCCTCAACATCATTGAGTTCAGTTCCTTTTCGCACTTCACATATGGAGGATCCTTGGACTCTTACTTTTTTGAGTACTTCGGGTGAAGATCTGGTACCTGCCAAGATAGACATGGCGTTGTATACAACATTGGTGGCTTATCAAGCTAATCTTTATTTTGTTGTAGATTCTAGTACTTCCTCTTCGTGGGCAAAGGAGGAGGACCCTTATGCACTTCCTTCTTTGGCAGTTGCATCATCTCACTTGCATGACTTCCTTGATGAAAATTTTCCAATAGACAAAGCTATTCTTGAGGCTATCTCTGGGTTAGAACACCTTGAGGAGAGTTGCATCATAGATCTTATTTTCTTTCTAAGCTTGATCGCATAGAGTGTGATGACTATAGGGCGATTCTGAGCGAGAATGTTGGTAGGCTTGTGGTACCATAAGGCTCTCCTAGAAAGTATGCCGAAAGGAACATGGTCAACTTGTCACCAACTATACCTATCAATATTTCTTGCGTTCCTGGAAAGGTTGAAAATGTGTACATTGGGGTAGGTTGTTCCCCCGATGAGGTTAAATAATACAACGAGCTATTTAAATAATTCTGAGATGTGTTCACTTGGTTGTATGACAAAATGTCAGGAATTGACCCTTTCATTGTTCAACATGAAATAAAAAACTATCTAGATGCTAAAGTTGTTTGACAAGGTTTGCATGCAATGAATCTTAAAAAAACACCCGCCATTAAAGCAGGGATAGAGAAGTTGCTCAAAGATGGCTTCATCTATCCCATTCCCTTGATAGAGTGGGTGTCAAATCTCGTTATGAGGGTTAAGAAGCAGGGAACGATTCGTTTATGTGCTGATTTCAGAGACTTGAATCAAGCTTGTCCTAAGGATAACTTCGTCACACCATTTATTGATCAAATTTTGGATATGTGTGCAGGGAGTGAGGTTTACTCCTTTATGGATGGATTTTTAGGATATAATCAGATCCATATTAAACATGAGGACCAACATAATACTACTTTCATTTGTCCATGGGGTACGTTTTCATAACGGAAGATTCCCTTCGGCTTAAAAAATGTTGGAGCTACTTTTCAATGGGATATGACCTTCACCTTTCACGATCCTAAAAATATAATTGAAGTTTATTTGGATGAATTAGCTGCTCATTGTCGTATGATGGTGTGTCATCCTTTTCACTAGCATTTGGTTTTTGAAAGATGTCGTCGTTATCAAATTCAGTTAAATCCTCATAAGTGCATCTTTTGCATGAAGGTTGGTTTCAAACTAGGGTTCATTGTTTCCGAGGAGGGTATAAGTGTCGACCCTTTGAAGGTTGAGGAAATACTTCAATTGTATCCCTCGTGTAATATTCGACATATTCAATGTTTTCAAGGTATGTTGAACTTATTGTGAAGATTCGTGGTCAATTTTTCCAATTTTACTAAAGGATTCATGTGTTTGTTTAAGAAATACACATCGTTTATATGGGATGAGTGAGCCCAGGAGTATTTCGATGCTTTGAAGAGAGCCTTGGCATTGACCCCCATGCTTAGTCCACCCAAATATAGCCATGACGTTTTGATATATGTGGACACATATCAAGAGACGATTGGTATGGTATTGGTTCAAGAGGATGAGAAGGTTTATGAGAATGTCATCTATTATCTTAGCCGAAACCTTATTGATGCAAAGCTTCATTATACTCATGCTGAGAAGTTAGGACTAGCTACCATCCATGCAGTCCAGTATTTGTGGCATTATATTCTTCTTTACCAAAATTTTGTTGTGGCTCACATTAATCCATTTCAGTTTGTCCTCACCAGAAGGATGATAGGGGGAAAGTAAAATAAATGGATTGTGATATTGTAATAATTTGACCTCAATTTTGTTACAGAAAAATAAAAGAAGTCATTAATTTTTTCTGAGATCATATCTAATTTTCCGAGTTTGGATGAAGGAGAGGTTCACGAGGACTCTTTTGTTGATGGAAACATTTTTCTCATTTTGACTGCAGACCCATGGTATGGGGACATTATTGTTTACTTGCAAACCTTGAAGGTTCCTTCTCACCTCATGAGATGAGTGTCGATGACACGTCATGTAGCAAATAATTAACTCATTATGGATAATGCTTTGTATCATCATGGGGCTGATTCCATTTTGCATTGGTGCTTAACTCACGAAGAGGCTGAGGTTGTGCTGAATGATTTCCACAGAGGGGTGTGTGGTGGTCATTTATCCGAGCTTTCTACAACTCAAAATATTTTGAGAGTGGGATATTATTTTTCTTCCACATTTAAAGATTGTGTTAATGTAGTCAAGCGGTGCCACCCTTTCCAGGTGTTTGCACGGAACATGTGCTCGCATCCTTTCCCTTTGCATCCGATTATCATTGTCGGACACTTCATTAAGTGGGGGGTCGATTTTATGGATTGCAACCAAGCTTCGGCTAGGGGGAACCATCACATTATACTGGCTATTGACTATTTCATGAAATGGGTAGAGGATATTCCCACTATTAAATCCGACTGTGAGACAACCGCGCATTTCGTATTAAATCAAATTATCACCCAGTTTGGTATCCCGAGGGAGCTTGTCACTAACCATGGAAGGCACTTTCAAAATAAGGTGATGGATGGGTTATCTTTAAAGTTAGGGTATAAGCAAGAGAATTCCTCTTCTTACTATCCTCAAGCGAATAGACAGGTTGAAGCAGTTAACAAGTCACTTAAAGTCCATTCTTCAACGAACCATCGCACAAAGCAAGACCAATTGGCATATCATGTTATATATTGATTTGTGGGCTTATATAACTGTAGTTAAGAATTCCACCGGTTTCTCTCCATATCACCTTGTGCATGGGTTGGATTCGATCTTACCAGTTGAGTGTGAAATCCCTTATTTGAAGCTGGCTGTAGAACTCTTACTAGAGACTTTCGTATTGGAATAGCGTTTGGTCCAGTTGGAAAAAATTGATGAGCAGCGTTGAGATGATTTAGTGGCTCTTGATATTAATAAGTGTCACGTTAAGGTCTAGTATGATAAGTCTATCTGTCCTAGGAAGTGTATTGAAGGTGACTTGGTCCTTTTGTGGGACCAAGATAAGGAACCCTTGGGGGAAAGAATGTTTAACCCTATGTGGCATGGTCCTTACGTGGTCAAGCAAGTATTAGAGAAAGGTTCCTATGAGTTAGTCGATTATGGAGGGACAGCCTTGGCAGAGCCTAAAAATGGGATCTATCTTAAAAAGGACTATGCATGATTCTCAACCAAGGATAATTTGTTGTATATTAATGTACATTTGCATAACTTAGTTTTGGTTTTCTTGTGGTGATCGATTTTGTTGACTTGCTTCCGTTTGTTGTGGCAGATGTCGATAGAGTCTTTGGTTTATGTAAGATTCGTTGATGGTGTTAGCCGCCACACTCAAAACTTAGTTTTGGATGCTTGGGTGATTTATACTCCTAAGGGTCTGTTGAGGCCTGGAAATTCGCGGGCGGCAACAGTAAAGGATTCTCCCCAATCAATGTTCCCAACTAGCCCGTTGACTATTTCGTGTAGGGAATCCGTCTGGTTTACGGTCCGGCTACCGTAGGTCAAAGTAACACAAGGGTTTACCAGTTGCGGCCCGGTCCACCGGAATTTGTATTTTTGACTTAATATATGCAATGCACATGCCTATCTTAAACATGCAGGATGATAAAGATGCGTGGAACTACACAATGTGTTGCGCAGGTTCTTACCTCTCGTCTTAGGTTCACAAACATCTAAACCATGTATGCAATCATGAAGTAAAACAACTAACTATCTAAACGACTAACTATCTATCGCCGGGGAGCCAACAGAATAATTATTATTGAGTAATGTATTATTTCCATGTACGATAAACAAAATTATAGATAGCTGATATTTACGTTTACAACACATGAACGAGAAAATATTCTAACAACCAGATAGCCACTTGTTATATGAGCCACATACATTACTCCAGGTGAATTTTCCACAAATTAAATCAGAAATCATTCAACAAGACATAGGTCATAAAGTTAGAACGATCTCACGATTCATGGACACAAACTAAAAAAAAAAGTAGTTCATCTTTCTGCCATCCATGGTACGACATTTGGAAACTTCACAGCTCTTTCTCCAACAGGAAAACTAAAATCTTTTATTGAAAAAGGAAGTAGTTCTTCTTACAATATGTCCTCCAATCTTACTGGGAAAAATCCCCTCTCTTCTCTACGTTTCCTATTTTTATACAAAAGCAAAAATTGGTTGGGTTGCCCAAAGTGACCTTTGGGCTTCCCAACCCTTTTGTCTTCCCAACGTTTCATCTTTTTCAAAATCCTTTTACAAATGTATTAAATTACAACACGGTTGACCGGTCCTCTTTTGAGGAGGGTTCCACTTGGTTTCCCAAGAATTTCTTCCACGCTGTTGTTTCAGCAGCGAGATCTTCAAACGAGCTCAGCTCCAAAAACTGAATGTTCAGCTCGAACTTTTCAGCCTGGTTTCTAATGGCCTCTACCCTGGCAGTGTTCAAACGCACCTGCTCTTCTAAGAGCTGGATACTGACAACTGTATGGCATATTTCATTTTTTAGCATTTGATCATCAATAGCTTTGATGCATTGTAATCTAGCTTCTTCTTCTTGCTGTCCTTTCTGCAACCTTTCTACAAATGCATCATGATCAGGGAACTCATATAGCTGCTGCTCAGCTTCTCTTTGACATTTGTTATGGGTAACCAGGGCTCTCCTGAAGAATTCTGTGTAGACTCCTTTGGTCTTCTTGACAGTTTTCTGGAAGTCTTCTGTAGTATTGATAGCGAATTCTATCAGATCATGGTCCCATTTAAGGGCTTGTTTATCCTTGGGTGGTAGCTCAGCTGGGACTTCCTCTTCATTCTCTACCCTTGCTATCCTTGTAGTTAATACTTCGAGGATGTCTTGGGACCTGTCAACAAAATAAGAAGCTGTCTCCAAGATTTCTTCAAGTCGGCTATCAATCTGGAGGACCTAGCATCTTTCTTCTTCTAGAGAAGTTTGCAGGTGTAGCACTTTAGCTTTATGGGCCAGGATGTGTTCTTTAACTGGCTGTAGATCAACCTGATGTTCCTTTGCTGCTTCCAGCTGCTCTTTCAGTCCTTTAATGTATGCGGCATTGGACTCATAGATAGTAGACTGCTGCACTTCTAGGTCTTCTATCTTTGCCTTCAACTGCTCCTTTTCATTCTTTAAGTCTTGGATTTCCTGTCGTGCACTTTCCAGAGCCTCCTATGCTGTTTCTTTGGCCTATGCTTCTACCTGGATGGCGCAGATTTCACTCTTTGTGGCTTCCATTTCTCTCAACACATGTTCATATTTTCTCTTAAGTCTATTGCCTTCCTCCCTTTCTTTTCTCAGGGTGTCCTTAAGCTAAGAGGAGGTCTTCTTGGATGACTCTATTTCAATCATCATTCTGTCTATGTTATCCTCTGAAGCATGTATTGCTGCTGTCCCAGCCCTTATAGTAAACCTTGGATCTACATCTGTTCCTACCATCATAACCTTGTCTGTTATCATTTTTCTAGCCATTTCTTCTGCCCCTACCTTTCTTTTTGTTCTCCTCATTATCCTTTTAGTAGCCCTATCATAATATACGGTTCTGAAATCCGGGACTTCTTCACCTTTTTCCTGCACGAAGGGTACCAGCTGAATCATAGGGGCAGCAGCTTCGATGGTAGTGGGCACTTGAGGGATCTACACCTCAGGGTTTTCCTCTCCCTGACTCAGTCCTGATGATGTTCCGGGAGCTTGCTGTTGCGTCAACTTAATCTGTTCAGCCTCCTGCTCTCACAGTTCTTCATCTAACTTTCTCTGGGCCTCTTCGGATGCTTTCCTAGCAGCTTCTTCCGTTTCTCTGGCTGCTTCATTGGCTCGTTCAGCTGCTTCCTGGGCAGCTTTCCTCTTGTCTTCTTCTCCCTTTAGCATCCATTCTGCAGCCTCCTCTTCCAGCCTCCGAGCCTCCTCTCTTATTCTTTTGGCTGCTTCTTCAGCCTTAGCTTGCTCGGCTTTATCGTGTTCAGATCCTTTCCCACCCTTGGTGGGATTCTTCGTCTTGAACCTTTTCCTGAGTGCTGCCATGTTAGGGGAATTCCTATAGACTGATTCATATTTATCGTAATGATGGTTGTATTCGAAATATACTTTATGTTTCCTGCAGTGTTCCGCTACTTTGCTATGTGTGTCATTTCGTCTGAAAGTCATCTCTCCAAAGCGGAACTTCCCAAGCTCCTCTACAAATTCTGCAGCCTGCTTCACATTGGCAAAACTGTAGCTACCTAGCTTAAATGGTAGAGGTAGATAGGCA
Source organism: Pseudotsuga menziesii (assembly GCA_001517045.1). NCBI lineage: Eukaryota > Viridiplantae > Streptophyta > Pinopsida > Pinales > Pinaceae > Pseudotsuga > Pseudotsuga menziesii. The sequence continues at coordinate 216,842 of LPNX010089735.1, read as the reverse complement.
GCCTTCTTTTTCTGAAACAAGAAGTGACCAATACCGTCAATAAACACTTGTCTTACTGCCTCTTTGTGGACTATATAATCCGTGGCATACTTTGGCAGTAGATGGGGTGTCTTTGATCCCCCATACATTCTAATATACATGCCATTTTCGGTCAAGAAATAATCTCCATACTCTTCAATCACTTGCATGGCATCTTCAGACATACAATCACATCCCCCCCGAAAGATGAGCTTGTATAATGACATAATAAATTGCTCACATACTTCTTGGTAGTGACCGTGGTACAGATGAGCCCATAATGGTTTGTAAGCTGGGTAAATAGGCATTCTGTCCCTATCCCATACACACTGGAGGCCTGGGAAAGGCGAGTTGCAGAGTATGCAATCTATCAGAATCGAGCTCATATAAAACTCAGATCTTTTCCGGGCTTCTCCTCCTTTTGCTGCAGCTACACAAGAGGAGAGACTACTTGACACCAGGCTGGCCCAATTGAAGACCGTTCCTTCTGTTGCCACATAGAAAATCAGGGGTATCCATTCAAATTTGAATAACCTACCATTAGCCCTCCCGAAAATCCTATTCAGCATTAGGGCTATGAATCTGTAAGGGGATCTAAGGCTGGCAGTGTCATAATCTTCAGTTTCTCTATGTCTATAGAGCTTCCCTAGTAATAGCATTCTCCTCATGGTTTCTACTAAATCCATTCTGAGGTTGTCCAACCACTCATTGGACAAGAAGACCTGAGGTTCAGGAAGATGGTAAGCTAAGGCCATGTATCCAGGGCTAAATGCAGCATAGCCCTGACCCTCAACATTACACATAAGCATTGTGTCATGGTTGGTGTGTGGCAGGATCCATTTCATCACTTCCGAGCATGGAAACAGCTCTGGCCTGGTGGCAACCTTCATAATGGCAGATTTTTCTATATTTGTGTAAATGGGTGCTTCCTTAAGACCCATGTCTGGGACTTCCCTGTGGGAAATCAACCTGTATATGTCTCCCCATTTATACTCAGGTTCAACCCCTGTAACACATTGGGTGTCTTCATAGATGTACCCAGTTTTTGTTTCTGCTTCGGGTACTGATACTTCTTCCGCTGCTGGGGCTTTCTTCTTCTGCCTTCTGGACATTGTGAGTTCGTCCTGCAATGTAAAACATTATGAAATTTAAGCAGTTTGAATTTGTGGTGTTGTGCATCAATTTATCTTTTCTCAAATGTATCATAATTGTGTCCATTCAATAAAATCAAATATAAGTTCCTCATATTGAGTAACCGCGCTAGCTCACAGTATTGTGTAACGTGTTGTTATCCCATGCAGCTAATATATATATTTTTCAACCTTACAATGCCTTATGAATGAACCATCTTGTGATTTATTCTACAAGTAGCAAGTTTATCAGTCATACTGGTGTTAGCATGAAATCTACATGAAACTGCAATATGCCACTTTTCGCATGGTAACAATACAAGCAAACTAGCATATTATGTGCAATGTGCAATATTTCGCCATTAATCTATTTCATTAACAAATGGAGTGAAGGTTCGTGACAGTCAACATTTTAACTATAGATCTTAGCACACGCGAGACTAATGACGAATCAAGCAGCTTACGGAGAAAAGCTCCATTACCCTGACCATACATCGTTCGGGAAACGCTTACTTTCTTCCCTGGATATTCCCATGGAAAACCCCTCGAGCTTGTCTCAACCCCCGCATTTCAAACGGCGAAACCCCCCCCCCCCCCGATAGGCTAGGGCTTCCAGGCGACGGGAAACGAAAGGGTTGCTAGGGGTTTCGCACTCGACACGGGCTGTGACTGGAGCAGCGAAGGAGCGACACTGTCGACCGAAAAATTTCTTTCAACAACCCAGTGCCCCCCAGAAAACCAATGAATTCTTCGACGGAACTGTGCCTAATCGCGCGGGCAGAACAGCCTAGGTTCAAAACCCCTGGCACGCACCTAGGGAAATAATCGCCCGCCAGACTCCCCAAAGCAAGACTCCAACCCCAACCACTCCCTATCTATCACGGACGCGTAGCAAGTCCTGGCGCAGATGGCGTAAAGGCCGTCTACGCCTAGAATGTTCAACACTTGCGCGCAAGAAATGACTAACAGGCGTAAAGTAATCGGCTTAATAGGTTAAACCCCCCCCCCCCCCTCACCCTAGGTTAAGATGATAACTGACCTAAACAAACTTAAACCCTAGCTGGGCAAGAAAAAAATGCCGGGAACCCTAATCACGGTAGAAAATCAAAATCGTTCAACGCAATGGGGAAAAACGAGAGGCACCTACCTGGCAAATTGGCGAAACGATCAAGCTGATGACGGTTGGAATTCTACCCTCACCACCTGGAAGCCAGTACCGTGACAGCTAGACCTTCTCTCGGATCGAAACACGACAGCTCAACTCTCTGCGACAGTGCTCTAAAATACAATAAAATGATAAAATCCCCCGACTGTCGCACCGTATATATAACAAACGCCATATGTGTGAGCAATTAAATCAGGCGCGAAACAAAAGCGGCGTCGGGGGACTAGAGCTTCAGCCCCCCTGCAACGGCGGACCACCCCCAATACCAAATCACCCGAACGGCTACATATAACGCACGCATGAGAACCATACATCGGGCACCGGCGGATACCTTGGTCGGGTGACCAAGAGCCCGGACCCCTCTGCAATGGCGGATGCTCGAAACATGATGTCGTCCGTCACGGAGGAGTAAGAGATAGCCCAGCGCTCCGCCACAAGGTTGGCTACAACAAATGCACATCGGAGTGTTGAGGCAAGTCTAATTCTACATTGATCCGCAACGGCGGTGCTCAGAACCACAACCCAGACTGCAACATCGGCCACGGAAGTATCCAACCTCTCCCGACGCGAAATAAAAATCACCAGAAACATCAAGGACATGACAACCACCCGCAATGGTAGAACAAAGAAAACAACCTCCGCAACAGTCGGCTCGAAAAAGGCACTCCAGAGTAGAAAATCGTCTGCAACGGCGGCGCGACCAAAAACAATCAAGAGTTGAAAAACACCCGCAACGGCGGGCTCGTCAAACGAATTACCCCCGATACAAGAAGGATTTGAAAGATTTTGCAAGTCGACAAGGAGCTCAATTAAAGATGGGATTCCTTAAACAATTAAATGAGGAGAAACAAATCGATTGATGGCAACCCAATTTCGAAAAGACGCTTCAAAATCCAAAGGCCAAAATCAATAGGTTGAAATCAAGAAAAGAACTGACTAATTCAAAGTAAAGGAGGGTCCCAAAAATTTTAGAATTTTGGGAAAATGTTGCAGGTGCAATAGGGTCAAGTGTTGTCTTCAGGAGGTGTTTGTCTACGGACTTCATCAAACAATATTGCTGAGTAGAATGCCGTGATTGAGTTATTGCATGATGCCATTTCACATGGTATTCACTCTCTTGAGGTACCTCTTGACTCGTGTTTAGTGGGCTCACAACTAAATGGCTTGTATCATGTTAGGGATCTGAATTTGTTAGGAGTTCTTACATGTAAGGTTGCTACAACAACAATTTGAGAACATAACATACATTTATATTACAAGAAATTTTAATCAAGTTGTTGATTCATATGCAAATTATGTACTATATTGGAATTTGTTTCACAGATGATAAAGCATTCACAAACACATTTACACATGTAAATAAAATAACTGATCATCATAAGTATTTTTTCGTTAAAATATAATTCCAAAATAGAGGTGTCATAATACATAAATGTTATATAAAAAATGGGGCTTCTCAGCCACCAAAATAAACTACACTGTCATATAACAAAAAGTACACCCCGACCTCTAAGCATGGGGAGGAGGGTGTTGATCATGATAGCACACTAAGAATCTATCTAGCCAGTCGAATAAGCACACCAATGTGTGTGGCACACCCACCACCTAGCATTGTATGGTCTCAAGTAAGTCCTCGACTTCCTCCATTGGAACTCTATGTGTCAATCGAACAAAGTTCATATGAATGCTTTGGAGCATACGCTCCACATACATATCCATTATCTCGTCCCCTCTTCCCCTTCATCGATGATGAGGGAAACCATATCGCGGTATAGGACCCATATATTCATGTATATGACCAAGTATCACTATATGTCATCACACCAAAAACATGTCTTTTTTATTTCATATATCAAAAAACACAAAAAAAAATTAATAATTCAAAAAAAATGTTTGACTCAGGATCGTTACCTATCTCCCCATATTCAGATCCTGGTAGAATGGGAATATCAGGGTCTCCATTGAAGTCTATCCCCTCATAGGGGTAGTCATCTATGGCAATTATTTTCCTACGCCACCATAAAAAGAAGTATGATGGATAGGGGTTGTCTACTCACCCCCCTCCTAGTCTCTGCATGACATTCACCCAGCGTAGCTAAGTGGATCTCAAGCATCATGTGGGTAAATCTCAAATCTTGGGATTATCCTCGACACTTACTCAAAAAAGAAAGCACTCAATATGCTTCTGAAGCCAAAGTTCCTCACCCTTCCCATCTTATTGTCTGTGATTTGTTTCTTCATGTTGCTCGATAGTAAGCTACTCCAATCATAAATGGTAGGCTGCATACACTCCACCACATATAAAATTAATGGCCTAAAATTATGGTTGAGGGATGCCAACCCTGCTATCATACAAAGTTCTAATAGTATGGTCTTTAGCCCTAGGTTCTGGATCGATTTCATCAGGATTTGGCTCCCAAACTTTTCTGTATCCATGAGGAAATAAAAAACAATGTATTCCTATATGGTGAGACCGAATCCTATCCCATGAGCTCCTAGGTTCACCACTTGCCATCTACGAGAAAATATTTTAATGAAATATATATCCTCAACCTCAAGGTTGAGGGGAACCCCGTCCAGCTGGAATGTCTCTGAGTCAGGATCGGAATAGTATAATAGTATTTGGAGTAGTCTTGGTTTTGTCCTCAAGATACCAAGGTGCCAAAACATGTATAAACCAAAATCCCTCAAAGCTTGTTGATCCATTATGTCATCTTGCAATTCCCTTTCAATGTCTTCATGCTCATGTTCTCTCCACTCAAGAACCATCCTGCACAAGAATTTCAAAGTTTCATTAGTCTTTGACCTTGAATTTTATATTTGTGTCCCTATACATGGCTACTTTCAAAACAGATACGTATATACATAGGTATAATGATTTTTTTCACGTACGTCAAGACTTATATGCATAAAACAACTGACTTCCACGTGGGCCAAAACCGCATATTTTGGGATGGCGCAAAGTAAAAAATCAGCCATAAAAATTAAAAATAAAAGCATGAAAATGAAAGAGAGTGGCATGATGATCTACCTAAAGCAAACAATATGTGATTTCATGGACCGATGCTCTCGGAATCAACTTCTCAAGTTTTTGGTCCAAAAACACTATGTTGGATAAATTTCCAAATGGTATGGAAATTTTTTTTTTCACCATTTTATATAAATTTTTACCCACTTTTCTATAGTTTGGACCATTTTTTACCATTTTTGTACCATTTGGCCTAATATTGTGTTGTAGGGGCCCAATTTGAGTACGTTTTGACTGATTCTTTGATCTGTTCGTGCTTATCACATGTATAATCTCTGAACTGGCATATAGGTTAGGATATCACATCCGATTTCATTTTGCATGGCTTTATGACCATTTCATCTTAACCTTAGGTACGAACCCATTCCATAACATCACAGAACCTTCATGCCGTTATTAGAAGTGATATTGTGTGAATGGTAGAGGTTTCCTATACATGGGTGCCATAGTTAGACCCTATTTTTCATTTGGTACCCATCCTGAGATTCCTCCTTTAGGTTGTGGGAGTCCCTTTTTAGTCCCACCATTTCCTTGAGGAAGAGATTCATACTCCTCTTGAAATTTATGTTTGGCATTCTCCATAGGTACTCCCTTGTATATATCAAGTTTTAATTGCATTTCATGAGTTTTTTCCTTATTAAGATTTATGTCGGATCCTTGCTTTAGAGTTATAAGACATGTAGCCTGAGCTTGTCTCATATCTATCCAAGTAGATCCTTTTACATCTCCTTTGCATCTTGATCACCCCTTTTACTGGGAGGAGACCTTCCCCCAAGTGTCATTATCCTTCACATTACTTCGTTGCATTGAGCATAGGTATGTTCCACTTCTTAAAACTAGGTTGCTTTCCCCTGAAACTCATATCCTCCTAGCTATGTACTATAAAGCACTTTTATTCTTTTTCAATCTTTTAAAAATATCTGAAAAAGTACAAAAAAATAAAAAAACATAAAAATTCATATGGGAAATGATATTATCTTTGGAAACAATCGAGTCATATCGCATTCAAATAGAGCACTACATATCACATCTATTGGTTTGGTTATTAGTTTGAATTTAGGATATGTACTGGTTACTCTGAGTTTATCTCCACCGATTGGTTATGCTTCTAGTCCCCATGGAGCCTCTGTCGATGCCTCCTTTGTCACAGTGATGTCCCAGTTTTCATATCGAGTCCACGCTTCCTACTGTTAGTAACCATTCACCTTATTCTCTTGTTTGATGGAAGTTGAAGCCTAATTTGGGAATTCCTCAATTATTTTGACTTTGCATTTTGAAAATTCCCAGTAAATTTACTGGTTTGTTCACATCTTGTTCGAGTTCTTCCACATTATACAACATTGCTTATTACTACGTGTTGGTTGATAAGGGATTCCTTAATTCCCTCCTTCCAGCAGATTCCGTCCCATAGACTTCAGATCTTTTATTTTAGAATAGGAGTCTAGATTCCTTTGAGTTCCTTGAGACTTACAGTCATTAGTGGTAGGTTCTCTCTCCATCGGCTATTTAGGGAATACATCAATGTCCCCTAATCGATGGATTATTTCAAGTGTTCGACCTCAACACGTCTATTCACACCTGTTAGATTACTCTCTACACCTTGATTCCCATTTTCATTATGGATGGGTTATCTCGCGTCTATTAATGGTATACAATAATGACCAATAATTAGATGATGGAATACTATGTTTGACCTCGACACATCTATTCACATAGTAGGACATGTACTCATAGCGGTTTGTGTAGAATGCCTTCCAGCTTGGTGGCATTCCATATATTCTACCTTATTGATCATGCCAGTATTCATGAGATGTGATCTCTTGTGATCATATTCTAGTGTATATCAGATATCTTCATCCACTATGGATATCATGATCCATTCTATATTGTACATGGTGATGACCACACATGACATTTTTGTATATCATGCCTATTCATGTCCATTATACTCTTATGTATTTGGGACTGCTATATGTATTTGTACTCACATGCAGATATTGATTATTGTATTGTACTAATGAGTGGCTAGTTCTTCCACCTGGTTCCTCATTACTCCACTTCTGGGATGGATTATATAATGTATTTTGGCCATCATGTTAGCCCTCTCACCTCACACATTAGGGGGAATATGTTAGAGATGATTTTACCAAACTTCGTTGATCACATATTTATGGCCTTCCATGTCCCTATGCAGACTCTTTGGACCCCATGGACCTATATTATACTTTTATGTTCCAATATTATCCCCAAAATCCACCTATTTATACCTATAAGCGACTTTTAAAGCCATAGTCGTGTGTATACGCATATTTTGACCTGAAACCCACATACATCGACATGTGTGCATAAAGACAAATATTTTTGGAGCTTTCCTCATATGAGTCCAAATATCTTGAATCTTATCCTTAAATATGCCTTGAGAACGCTTGGATTCCACCCTCTATTACCTCTTTATAGCTCTATACATTGAATCTCTTGGATACATTGAAGGGGGAGAAATTGAAGAGTAAGGAAAATATAGTCCATTGTTTCCTCATTTTTCTTATACTTGATTCTAGATCCCCTTGTCCCTTTCGAGCACATAGTGTTCTTCCCAAGATTGTCTTTTCTTTGTGAGCTTGCAATCAAGAGATGGAGAATTGAAGTGGTGGAGGCCTAGGTGGAGGACTCGGTTTCTCCGGTTTGCAGAAGTGCCGACAGAGTTTGTCACTATTGTATTTCATAGTTTGTCATTATTAATAGAAATATATTTTCTTATCCAATACATGTGCATTTTAAATATTAATATTGATTCCATGGATGTATTTACTTGCTTATACATGATTGATTATATATGATAGAGTAGATCTAACACATTTATATATATCATGCTTTGTTTGTTTGTTTTTGTTGAGAGAAAATTTTAAGTGCAAGTGCATTGGAAAAGATCAAATAGGATCTACTTAAACTATCCATAATAAGGTACGATTTTATATCCCTTAGTGCTAGATGTGCTTATTTCTCTTTCATATTGGAAAGGATTGATCTTTGGTGTCATGTTGTCTATTGTGGTACCCCCAAGCCAGAGGAAGTTTCTCTCTGTAACATCAAGGTACCGAGTGCATTCAACAAGTGTAAATATAGGTGTTGAGGTTGAACACTTGAATAATCCATCAATCAGGAGACATTGATGTATTCCCAAGTCTGTTGATGGTGACAGAACCTACCACTGATTACTATAAGTCTCAAGGAACTCAACTAATTCTATATCCCAATTCCATAATAAATTATCTGAATTCGATGCAATGGAATCCGCTGGAAGGAGGGAATTAATGAATCCCCCATCAACCAATATGAGGTACATATAAAGGCTAGATAATTTGGAAGAAATTGGATGAAAATATGTACACAAACTAGTGACCACATGTGTCTCCCATGCATACCAGTTGCAAGTTGCATGTGAAAGGGACCCTATGAATATAATTCAATGATCAAAACCACTAACGACGATGAGGAAACAAACAATACGGTATAGTGGAATCCAAGACATGGCATGAATCCCAATGTATGAATAGATTTATTACTATCAAACATAAGGGAAACCACTCAGTTAGCGACTAATCATGAGATTCCATCCGTTGAGTTAAAGGTTACCTACTAATGATGAAATCAAGGCCAAGGTTCCATGTAGGACCACAGTTCTATGGTGTATTGCGATTGGATTACAAGTAGAGTCAATATGACTAAGTAATGGTCAACTTGGGATAAATAATTCCTTCAAACAAGAGCATGAGGTATATGGAGACACCTATGAAGCAATAAAATCAATCTAAAAAACTAGGACAACTCTGTGACATAGGAGGCATCAACAGAGGCTCGATAAATACTGGAACCTTAACCATTCTATGGAGAAATATCTAAATAATGCTTATAGCTCCAAATTCCATGCTAGAAACTAGATACAAAATGATATTCTCATAATCCATGCTCTATTTGAAGGAGTGTAATACCCCACTCAAGGGAAGGAAAGATGATTGAATAAAATCATTTGTTAATATAAATAGATGTGACGATTCGATACAAAAGTATAATGGTTAGTATCCTTGGGTAAAATTGTATGAAAGATTCATATATGAGGATCTAATATCAAGGATGGATATAGTCCCATTACTACGACCTAAGAGGATGCATTAGAAATATATAAACAGTATCTCTACTTATTCTATAACTTCAGGATGAAGTTTCCTGAAGTGGGGGTGTATGTAACACCCTGTTTTTACCTTGAATTTGGATATTATTTATGAATAGACTTTGAGGTCGTTCTATGAAAAACTACCCAGCTATTTATTAATTTAGTATTTAAAACTTCATTTGGACATGTTATTGAGGGCATCTTGTTCTGGATGACCCAGACTTGGGTAAAATGATTACCTACTGAAGAGATATGAACTAACCAAAATTTTCTAACTTATGGATTATATGAGAATTTTAACTACGAATGAATGAGAAATTTATGTGAAGTTATCAAGCAAGAGTTAAATTCTACATTGTTGAATGATTGAAAAATTTATTGTGTAGCATGTACTATGACGGTCTATCGAGTGTGACAGGAAAGGAAGGTACATGAAGAGAAAGAGAGAATCAGTATGTAAAGACTCTAAGGGAGTCAACAACTATGGCATGTGATATCAAACATGTTTGCAATGTTATTACATTTTGATATGTTTGATGCATGAGCATTCATGGACTCTGAATGAGTTGAGAAATATCGATAATTGAGGTCAACGAATAATTATGTTATGATTAAAATCTATGTAATGATCCTCCAAGGGGTCCGATAAATACAACTAACGTTCATGCATAATTTATAGTAAACTAATAAAAATAAACAAAGTTTAAACATATATACCAATATCACATACAACACTAATTTTAAATTTCATCCTTGAACATGCATAAAAACTATAAGATCTGTCCCCATGGTATAACTTGTTTAAATAATTATAATTCATCAAACAAAATAATTTTAACAATAGTAGAATACCTGTTGGTATCTCTAGTCATTGTCGTTTGAGTATGAGGTTGAAGGTTGATGTCCTCGCTCCGTTGTTTTTGTAGTCATTGGATTTCCAATCTTTGATAACCCTCAGTTTCCTCCCTACCATATCCTGACAGATACTCTCCTTCCCCCGTGACCCCCAAGATCAACAAGGCTGACAATATGTGCTAGCAATGGAAATACAATGCCAGTGTTGTTGTATTCAACCACACTCTTCCGCAGTTGGATTTAAGTCACAAAATCGATATTTTCTCACACTGTGCCCAACAAAAGAGGAAAAAAGTCCATTCTCTCTTCCTCCTTTTCTCTTTTTATTAACCCTTTCATTAATAACAATGCATTCATGCATAACTTTAGTTTAACTCATTCTTTACTTAATTGTTTTATTTGTTTTGATTCACTCAACCTTATTATCTTAGATTATCTTTTACTTAGTTTTAAGTTTAGTTTAGGTTAGGTTAGTTTATTTAGTTCATATATTTACTTATGATATTTATTTATTTATTCCTTTATTATTCTTATTTTATTTATTTATTTATTATTATTATTATACCTGCCTCAGCAGGTTATTGTAATCGATCGAAGTCAAACTCCTTTGACTTTGGGTATTAGTTGGTGTCTTTTGAGGCACTTATAAATAATTAAAACCTGTTTTCCAAAGTATGACTTAGGGGTTTGCAAAATATTTTTTTTAATTTTGTTAAAAAGCTATTTTTCTAAACAGCTGATTGGTGGATCAGAGATGATGTCAACATTGGGATTTGGTATCTGGATTTGAGTTGACATGTGGCAAGATGACATCATAATGATAAAATTAAAAAAATCAAAATTATATTTTATTGCCATCTGGGCTCATGCCTCTTGCCGCTGCCACTGCCGTGTGGACCGTGCTGCAGCCCAACCTTCGAATCCTATCAGGGATACTTCGTTTACTACCGCGTTGATCTCGCAGCACTTTCCAGGATTTCATCTGTATGTTTAGTTGTTGCAGAATCCAGGTCTCGCTTTGCTCCCTCTTATCCAGCAGCATCTATCGATGTCGCTCCCTAACTGCCCTTCGCTGCAACAACCCACTTACAGTACAGTTCTTTCTCCTGCGGCTTCTGGATTGGGCTGTCAGCAAGATAATCCCAAACAGACCTGCTCGCAACCTAACAGAGAAATTGCAGTGCACTCTGGTTAAAATCAAACTTTACCTTCATCATCATATAAATATTCAAGTCGTACATTTATATCGATCCAGCCTGCACAGCAACGAAGCCGATTTTTAGGCATCGGCAGGGGATTTGAATTATCACAGTTACTATATTCTAACGTTCCGAGATCTGCATCACGGGAATACTTTCAAACGTCTCAACCAAGGAGAGCCTATTTGAATGATTTAAATCATCCTCCACTCAGCGAAGATTGAATTGATTTCCCTTCGAAATCAATAGATTGTTACTTCGCTTTTGTATTTTGAGTGGAGTTTGTAAAAATTTTGATAACATTACTCCTCCAGATAGTTTTGAAAACACAGTGTCTCAATATTTCAGGGTATAAATTTCCTAATCATGAAAACAATGCATTCTGAGTAGGTTTTGTAATTTTATTGTTATTCTGATACAATATGAATTCTTAATTTGCATGGCAGAGTGAAAGTGAGAACTGCTTCAATGTGATCAAAACTTCCTGGAATGTGATTGATGAGATGTCATCAACTCCTGAAGGATTTAAATCTCTGAGAAAGGCTCTCAAAATTTTCCAGTACCGACACTGAATCTCTATGAAATGCATGCCTTTGTTCTATGGATCAAAGATACAACTGATAGGGGCATGAAATTACATGTAGTTTGAATCATGTATATTTTAACATAAGAAACCGTTCTTGTTTCAGATCAACTAGCGATAGTGATATTGCTGGGAATTTGGATGGGTGGTTGTATGATGCTTATTACAACGCTTCCATGACAGATTATCTAGTTGCGGCCAACTTTGTTCAGCCTTTGCCAGCATTTCCTGTGAAGCAAGTAATTGCAGTAGCCTTCTTAATTTGCATGAGCAGATTTAAGAAAATTTATATAGATTTTTATAATCTCTTTAAATTGTTTTGTTGCCCATATAATAATAGATGTGCAAGGAAATAGATAATCCCTCTGGCAGTACAGACCTCCTCAGTCGATTATACGGTGCAGTAAACATTTATTATAACTACACTGGGACATTCAGAAATAGAACATTATTTGATTCACTTAACCTATATTAACTTTTTATTTTTATAAAGAATCAATTCATTTCTCAAATTTTGAAGTAAAATTTCAAAACAAAAATGATCTTGATAAAAATGTTACTTCATTTTCAATCCATCTGCTTCGTCTGCAAGCATCTCCACATGGCCTTCTGTGACATTTAGTAGACCCTGCTTAAAAACACAATGAAAATGAAACATATGAAGATGAATATAAAATTGAGGAGACAAGATGATGAAGGGCCGATCATAACCTGATAAGGATCGTAGACTAATAACTCTCCATGGATGCCAAAAGCGAGGCCCAGAGGACAACCTCCAACGTATGTCCAGTTCTCCACAAGAACATCAAGATTATCAAGAAAGGAGATTCGTTTGATCCACCCATCGCCACAACCCATATACATTCTTCCTTGAGAATCCAAAGCCAGATTTTCAGAGCTGGGGATGAGTCCAGATCCAAGTTTTTGTGCATTCTGTAGCCTCTGGTTGTGGGCATAAACACCAATTCTTTCAGGAGGAGGAGGAAGGTCGATGTTTGCTGGATCGATTGGAGAAGTTCTCAAGAGAGCATTCCAACCTGTTGCTAAAGCTATGCACAACACAGCTGCTAGCACTGCTGCTACCACTGCAATGGTGGGATTTTCCATCAGAGAAAGAGAGGGTAAAATGGGGAATGCAGAGTCCACATAAGAGGGTTAACTCATGGAGCTTGCCAAACCGAAAATGAAAAACCGAAATTCATCTGAATTCTATGACATAGACATTGGCCGGATGCTACCTAGTGGAGAGAGGCACACTGCATGACACACACATGGAAATGCACATTAGCTAAGTGTGCAACGTAGGTGCAATAATTTAGTGATTAATTGCATTTCATGACACATGTGGAAGGGTGTTTTAGCTAAGTGTGAAACTTAGCTGCAAAACTTGGTGTTAAGTGATATCAAATTTCAAATGTATTATATTAATGCCTCCAATGATCTGGCATCCAATCTACTACTGCGACATCATGAATATCGATCCAAGAGCATAGAAAATATCCAGTGTAATATGTTTATGGACAACATATTAAATTTATAATTCTAGATAAACAAAGGCAGCTGTCGATCCACGGTGACAAAGACGTTGTAACAATCTTGGGCATACACTGCTATTTCAGTGAAACTGATTTATCCCTTTCTTCCATGAATCAAATTCTCCAGATCTACCTTACTAAACCCTGCAAAATAAGAATATATTCAATACCAAATATAATAATGAAAAACCATTTACAAAATAGATAAGAACTATTATTCAACCTCAGTTTACAGTAAAAATAAAATAAAATAAATCTCCCTTTTCCATCACTGAATAATGCTGCAATTCCATGATATTTCCTTTCACAACACTGGAAATTCACAATTTTACCTTTGAATTTGACATGGTAATTTAATCGGTAGATAATCTTTAATCTTTATATGGTGAACTCTAAAATGTCTCAACGATTTGGTGAATATGCAGGCAAATCCACTTGCGCGATTTCATGCAGTTTGGTGTAACGATCTCGACTTTTCTGTAGCATAATTCTGTGGAAATTAGTTGATGTAGCAGTGTGGAAAACTGTTCCTAGTATGAGGAACAATCTAGTGGCATATTTCGTACTTGGGAATTTTATCCTCTTCAGTTGACATGTGAAACATGGTGTTTATGTTGAGCTAAAACGTGGTATTCTCTTGGAATTTTTTTATTAATGCTTCAATCAACAAGTTGTTTCGTAGCTTCATATCTGAAATATGTTGGATATATATTGTTCATGCTCGTAATCTCTGTGATCTGGTATTTTCTGTGATAGTTGTCACCATAAATTTCAATTATCCCACGTTAAACAGGGTTACTTTATTGTGATATGAATTCACGACCCAATTTCTTTGATGGTGTGATGCTGGTTCTCTTTTAAATGAACTGCGTAGAGCTATCATCATCTACATAAATGTAGTAAGCCAATTTATTATAAGTATATTCAAGTGAGTGAGTAGGAATTTCAATTAAAAAAAACATTTCAAATTATAATATAAATAAGTGGCACGAAGGGCGGTAGATATAAATGTAGTAAGCCAATTTATTATAAGTATATTCAAGTGAATGAGTAGGAATTTCAATAAAAAACACATTTCAAATTATAATGAGTTTCAATGTATTTGGTGGAAAGAAATCTTCATAAATACCATTACTTAGCTTCACCGAATTGTTCAAATTGGTGAGTAGCCCCTTCTTCGAACTTACCTTATATTGCATATAAAATCACACTATACATTTAGCAATATCTTTATGCAGGCAAGGTTACAGGAAACACTTTGAGAAAGGCCTTGTTGAGCGATAACAATAAATGTAAATTTTTTTAATTTTTAAAATATTAGAGACCAAATCATGGAAAAATAAAAATTCTATTGCATGCTTCTGAATAGGACTTTGAAGTTTGGTGTAAAGCATTTACCACAAACATTAGACTATGATTTTTAAACAATGACAGTTACAAGAAGTAACAAGTAATGCAACAACCTATAAACAACAAGTAATCTCACATAGAAATATAAGTACCATGGCAACAAGTAATACATTGTTTCAAGTTTGAATGTTTCATAATTTCTTTAACTTTTAGCTTTAAACTATATACAATATCACAATAAAATATTTCTAAGAGGCAGGTATAAGCAGCCTTGCTGCTATTTCACTTGTTTATTTTAGGTTTATTTATATTTATTTATTTCAATTATTATTAATTATTTATTTCATTTAACAAATTCGGCTATGTTTATGTTCTTTAAGATCATTATTATTATTATTATTTCTCTTTAGTTCATTTAGGTGTTTTATTACCACCGCATTCTCGTTGTGGCTAGAATTATCAAGGTTCTATGCTCCCAGCATGCTCTTCCTATAATTCCCACGGGAGGAGAGTTGGTTATGAAGACTGAGCTAATGTTACCTTAGTTCACCTACCCAACGAAGAGCCAGGTGGTTCCTAGGGAAAAGGGACGAATCCCTATTGAGAGCCCCCCAGTATAATCCTCGTGAGTGACCAAATCGCAGCCTACCCTCATGGCATGCGCATATGATGAGCTAGAGTTTTCCTCACTCTATTCAAAGCTCATCGTGCCACCCATTGCTAGACTTACGCATATAATTTCTCATCCCTGAAACTTGACGTGGGTCGATTGGAAACCATCTCCCATCACCTGCACCTATAACACCATGTGCATCAAATCTCATAAAATAAGATTTTAATCATAACATAATTGTTCGTTGAAATTGATTATTGAGATTTCTTTACTCATTTTGAGTCCATGCATGCTCATGCATAAAACATATCAAAATGTAATAACATTACAAACAAGTTTGGTATCACCTGCCATAGTCGTTGACTCCCTTAGAGTATTTGCATATTGATGCTCTCTTTCTATTCATGTACTTGTATTTCTTGTCACACTCGAAAGACCATCAGAGTACATGCTACACAATAAATTTGTCAATCATTCAACAGTATAGAATTTAACTCTTTCTTGATAAATTCACATAAATTTCTCATCATTCATAGTTAAAATCCTCATATAATCCATAAGTTGGAAAATTTTGGTTAGTTCATATCTCTTTAGTAGCTAATCATTTTACCCAATTTCGGGTCATCTAGAACTAGATTCCCTCAATAACATGTCCAAATGAATTTTTAAATACTAAATTAATAAATAGTCGGGTCATTCTTCATAGAACGCCCTCAAATTATAGTCAGAAATAATCTCCAAAGTCAAGGTAAAAACATGGTGTTACATACACCCCCAATTCAGGAAACTTCCTCCCGAAGTTCTAGACTAAGTACGGATACTGCTTATATAATTCCAATGCGTCCTCTTAGGTCACAGTAATGGGACTATATCCATCCTTGATATTAGATCCTCATATATGAATCGTTTCATACAATTTTACCCAAGGATACTAACCATTATACTTTTGTATTGAATCGTCACACATATTTATATTAAGAAGTGATTTTATTCAATCACCTTGCCTTCCCTTGAGTGGGGCATTACATACTAAATTTCTTTTATAACCCACCAGTTTCCTCCCTACAAAAGGGGGAGTATGCTAATATAAGAAAATATCATTTCTCATCTAGATTTTTATGTTTTTTTTGTCTTTTTCATATTGTGAAGCTTGAAAAAGAATAAGATGTTTTTATAGTACAAAGGAGAGAAAACAAATTTTGTGGTCAAGAAATATAGTTCCAAGAAGTGGAACATACCTATGCTCAATGCGATAAAAAATATGAAGGATAAGGGCATTCATGGGAGTATTTCCTCTCAAATAAGGGGTTATCAAGCTACAAAGGATAAATAATATTATTTTCTTGGATATAATTAAGAAAATATCAAGGAATATGGCTTGGAAAAGTGAAGAAGAGAGTCTACATTAAGATAAAAAAAAAGGCAGGTGGATGAATGCAATGCATTTACAACTTGATATAAAGTGGGAATACCTAAGGGAAATATATAGCATAATATACGAGGAAGAACATGAGGTTTCTTCTTAAATTCATGGCGGGAATACAATGGACTAAAAGACCTAAGGAGGAGGCTAATCATGGGAACCATATGGAAAAATGGGTTCTAACTAGGGTACCCATGATCATGAAAGATCTACCACTTATGAAAAAATAGTTCTAGTTTCAATGATATGGTTCCATGTCATTAAAAAGCGGGTCCATACCTATGGTTAATGTGATAGTGTCATGGGATAATGAAAAAATTTACACGGAATATGATCGTATCCTATATGCCAGTTTAGATTTTATACCTACCATGGGAATGAACAAGCTCAAAAATGGTAAAAATCCATAAGGGATCAACAAAAACTACATAAAGAAAGGACCTTACACAATAATATTAGTTCACAAAGGTTGTAAATAAACAAGATAGAGTCAAAACTATAATAAATTAGGTACAAATATATAATAAATAGTAAAAAAATGACCATTTACCATACCATTTGGTTTTTTACACCTTATAGTGATTTTGAAGCTCTTTGGACCCTCGAACTTCAAAGGAGGATTCCAAAATCTACAAACTGTGAAATCGACAACCATCAGGACCAAGTAATTCTTCATCCCATGCTCTTTTAGTTAATTACTTTCGTTTGAATTTTTCATGGTGAATTTGTATGTTTTAAACCACAAAAATTGGGTTTCTTTTCCCATGCAGGTGACAAGTTATCGAGTCATGTATAGGGCCATATATACATAGGAAGAGTGAATATTTACCATGTGGTCACATGCCTGTCAACATTGTGACCTGCATATGAGGCAATGTATGTTGTTTTTTAAGTCAAAACCCTCACAATGGCTCTTATCCTTTGCACAATGGTGCTTGAATGGAGGGAGAAAGAGAATGAAAACGTTGATAGAGTTGTGCACAATGATTTAATCACCCAATAGGAATTGTGAATATGTGGGCTCCATAATTTTTGTAACCTTGGGAGTTTGAGGTCCCAACCAAGGTTACTAGAAATGCTTGTAAAATACTGTGATCTATAAATTGAGGCCTTCATACTAGATGGGATGCGATTGAGACTCGAGGTGGAAGACATTTATTTTATGACTAGACTATCCCACCGAGGTGAGGTAGTAAATGTTAGGGATCATGGAGTTGGCAGAGGTATGAGTATTTATGAGTATATAGTTGTATATTGTGTTCCTGATACTAAGAAGGTCAGAATTAAACTATCCATCAACATGATCCAAAGTCTTAGTCTAAGAGTGATCGTTCTAATTCTTGATAGAGTAACAAGGTTGGCATCACTACCTTAGGAATTACGACCTCTCATGTTCTATGTAGTAGAATGTATGAGGCCTATTATAAATGAAAAGAGCACATCCTTGTTGGGTAGCATGAAACTTCAGCTGATGGACAACAAACTAGGTCGGATCAATAATTTTGGGTTCATTAGTATTCTATGCACTTTATTCTTTGAGGGGGTACCAAGCCTTAGTGTCATACTTATGGTATTTCCTCATAGTATATAGTATCCATTTTAGACTCGCTAGACTGAGGTGGCATGGAGGTTAGGAGGAGGTAGAGCACCTTCCCAATGCATAGATGATTTTTTTCCACAAGTGCTGGTGACAGATCATCAACATACACAACTATCCTTCTGTAGGGATCGAATTCCATGGAGATAGAGACATGACACTACCACTAGGGTCTGCATTCGAAGACACTAGTAAGATCTATTTTTTATTGTAATATTTTTTTATTTTATTTTTTATATAAGGAAATAAAAAAACATATTTTCGATGGTATCATTTACTGACATTAGGCTTGTTTTCTTAGACATAGGTTGACGGTGACTGGATGGTTTCCATGGAACTGACGTAGGAGAGAAGGAGATGATATTATTGACACTGATGCCAATTGGAAACTACAGAACATATAGGGAAACTTGTCCTGATTGACACAAATGATACCCATGGTATAGGTCAAGGACATTCCCGAGACGATGTAGAGACATGTTGTCAGGGTACCCCATCCATGGGTTAGACTATGTAGGAATTCATAAAACATTGTAGTTTGTTATCATGATCATCATCTAGGCCCACATGTGTAGATTTCAAGATATCAATTTTTGTATCAGAAATGTATATTTTAAGGGCTTAAAGCCCATTTTTGTACTATGACACCATATTTTTGGAACTCCTATTCGCAAATAAAAAATTATAGCGACCAATTTGATATATAGACATGTGTATACATATGAATGTGAATGTTTTATGTACATTATTCTTTAATTATGTGACAAATTCCAATCTAAAATATAATTTGCATATGAATCGACAACTTGATTACAATGTCTAGGTATATGAATGTATGTAATGTAATCAAAATATCATTCCAACAATATTACCCTTAAGAATCCTTTCAATAATGTAGGATATCTGACACAATAATTTGTGAATCTACGAAAAACTATAGATATCGAATACGATTTGAAATTGCATCATGTAATAGTTCAATTATGACACTATACTCAGCCACATTAATCGAGGATGATTGTAGGCATACCTCTTTCTGAATACACAAATTGACCCTCAGGTGCATAAATAACCCAAGAAGGAGAAGCCAGATTATGTTTATGGAGGATGTGAACATCCACAAATCATAAGTATATCGAATACTCTATCAACATATTTCAAAAAATAGGAATCAAGTCAACAAACTGACAACACTACAAGGAAACTAAAAACTATGTAAAAATGTACAATAATATACAAGGTACCAACCCAAGCTAGAAACTTAAGTCTAGTACTTCTTATGGTAGAACCCATTTCTAGCCTCATTAAAGACATTCTTTCCCTATTATTATAACTCATAGGACCCATTTTCTAGGACATACCTCACAACATAAGGACCACGCCACATAGTATTAATATTTCTTTCCCTAATGGTTCACTTGCTTGATATAAAAAAGGAACAAGTCACCTTCATTATACCAATGGGGATAGATATACTTGTCATATTGGGACTTGACACAATGATTATTTACTTCTAATTCTAGCACAACATCTTGACATTACTCATCAAGGTTATCTAAGTGGACTAATCATTCTTAAAATCATAGGTTCCAGGAAAGAGTTCTATGGCTATCTTCAATGAAGGGATCTTACATTGAACCGGTAAAACTAACTCCACTCCAGGAATGAGTTGCTATGGTAAAAACCCCATGGAATTTCTTAATCACAATCTGATAATACCACAAAGAAAAGTATAACATGATATTCCAGTTGGTTTTTCTTTGATTGATGCTTTTTTGTAGAACGGTTGTTTAATTTTATGAAGCTATATCCTTAGTCCTGAACTGAATCAAATGTGAAAGAAGATTGTAGAAGAGAGGGAAGCAATACAGTAAACTATGATCAATAATTCATGGAAAATTAAACACACATGAGAACAATAATCGGAAGAATTACATTACATCCATTAATCAATTTGTTGTATGCAATACAATGGGGTTACAAATAGGATAATTTGAATTCCTAATCTAGGATTCGAATATACCAATCTAGACTTATTCTAGAGATAACTAAGTGTGGGAAAATCACCACTAGAGGTCAATAATGAAACTTCGAATCACTGAATCAATTCACACCCATTTAACTAACTGAGATAGGTGAGAAAAGGAACCCTACTCTCCTCAAATCATGCAAAGTGGTGCTAGGATGACTTGGAGTGATCTAACTGATGGAAATTGGAGAATAACTGAACATAGTTAAACACTAACTTGGATCAACTGCTGGATACTACTGGTGGAACTTAGTGTGTGTTGGTGAAGCCCACCAACAAAGCTTCGTCAACGGGGGTTCTCGCTCTATCGATCCCATGCAGCACAATCTCCTTGAGCACCAGCCCAGACAGGTTTTACCATGCCTAACAACGTCTGTGGAGAAGATGAGGTCTCACCCAAGGTGTTCAAGGGAAATCTATCAGAACCGAGTTTTCGATAGTGGGAGAGGAGGATATGGGGATCCGATGGAGGGAGATCATAACTTACTCAGTCCTCATACAGTATCAAAATATTTCAGCATTATTCAAGGAACATCATAGCGCATCAAACATAAAAGATAACAACTTGAACCCAACATATCACATTGATATAGCAGGAAGAGGATGAATCACATCTATAACATGTTATTTTAACAAAACAGAGCCACAATATTACAATAGATCTATAACAATAGACAAGGGTTGAACCATACACATCACATCATATATTAATCTTGCACAAATATTCCACATTACATAATCCTTCTCCAAAATCAGAGACTGCATACATAAAAAAGAAACCCAGATAAAATCGCAGTCAAAACAAGAAAACCTCCATAAGACAGACCGCACCATATTGTATCCCTTACAATCGCACAAGCAATACAATTGTTCACAACTGCTCACATATGATGCTCTATCTCTATCTCCTTGACTCTCTATGTGTCTATGACTCTCCAAAAAGGATCTATAAATAGGCTTATGCCTTTACATCAAATGTCCACTTAATAACTAACTTATAATTGCTACTGACCTATTGCAACAAAAATTGGTCAAAATAAACATAAAATATTCAAAACTGGTTATTTTCCTGCTTATTGTGCTAATCTTCCCTTGCACGATACCACGTGAGCTTGCACAGCTGCTGTGACGCTGCACAACTCACTTTCTCCAAACCCCTTTCCAACTATGTGGGTTCCTAAATTATAGATATTGATCCTTCCATCTCCTAAACTCATGCATATAACTGCATTGAGTGTTAGGTGGCACTAGGTGAGACCCCCATGGTACTAGTTAAGTTGAAATGACTTCGTGAGCTAGGAATAAACAAATTGACTATGGTGTTCAAGGGAGTACTAATTAGTAATCCTAACAGCCCCCCCGCCCTTAATCCTAACATAGACAACCTAGGCCCTGNCCCCCTTCAAAATAAGTAGAAAAAACCACGATCAAGATTTCACATCAAGATAAAATTTCTTCTTGAAAAAAACATGTGGAAATATTTATGCAATCTGCATCTCTTTGGAGCAGTAATGTAGTGTGATAGTCATTATGTGCACTAGTTTCTGGGTACCGTGCATGTGAACCTATCCACCTTATTCCAATATGATGAGATATAGTAGGATAACTATTTCCTTTGTCTCTTCTTTTCTGGAGGAAGAGTGACATGATCCAATTTGTTCTTAAGTGAGCATAATTGTTGATCATACCTTACCATCATGAAGCATCTCTACGGAAGGAGTGTATTTTATTGACATAGAACAAGGATTTCTTTTTGAAACTGATATTTGTTCTCCTCATTTCATATGATTCTCCAGTGATTTTACCTATATCCTTAAAAACCTTTTGATCCCATTTAGGCCTATTATTTGGAGTAGGGACTGGATCTAGATCTAGACCCGATTGAACTTCATCTTTAATTCCATAAAATTATTCAACTTGGTCCTCTGCTTCAGATTCTGAATTTGAAACTTTAATGGAAACATTATCATATGCAAAAGGTTTCATTAGAATAAATTTACCTTCCCTTTAAAATGAAAGTTGAGATGGAATTGAATCTGAGTATGGAAGAAAATGTGAGAATTCATATTCCTTGGAGGAATGGTTTGCAACACATTTCTCTATCATATTCCTAGTTGAGATATATGATATCTCCATTGAGTTAGGACCAAATACGAATCACTTTGGTGAGACTGAATGAGTCATTTGGTATACATACAAAAAATTTATAGCTAATCAAAGCACATAGAGGACATTCTTGAACACTCCATGCTCTAACTTGATTGAACCCTTTCTTTCAGCTTGTACTTGAGTGTCATATCCCATGTGAATACTTGGATCATCAGTAAGGTGTAATGAAGATAATTATTATTTGGATGCAACCATGTGATTGGAGGCTTCTAAATCATCAGGAATGCATGTGGTTTTTAAAACCCATCCTTTAGTGCATGGGATCGCTCACGATCTTCAGTGTTGTCTCTAGAGTCAACACTCTTTGCGCATTCAAGGAGGGAAATATTGTGCTACTCAAGGAGTTTTGACTTATGATATATGGTATTCTTCATACAATATTTCTCTTTATGGTTTCCTTTCTTATAGTAGGATCACTTTCCCTTGTCAAACCTATGATGTTTTTCCTTCTTAGAGACTAGGGGTTCATTGGCTGGATCAAATTATTACTTAAGTTTGAATTCAATGTTACTTTTTTATTTTCATTTCTTATTCTTGCTTGCTTGAACATTATTTGTCTCACCATCCAAGAGATCTTGATTTGAATAGGCTCTTAGGGCTCCCACCTGTATCAGCTTGCCTTGTTCCTATATTAGAAACCTCGTGAAGGAATCATGGGATGGAATTCACCAATTATGAGTAGTCAGTATCCTAGAGTGAAAGGTAGATACAAACACTGAGATTTCTGGGCCAATTTTTCTTATAATTGAGAGCACAAATTGCTCATCCTTCTTGTCAATCCCATATTGCTTGAATTGCCTCACCAATTATTTGAATTTGTTGGGTTGTAGTGCTATCAATTAATTCTCTAGGATATGTCCCCCCATCTCATCATGTTTTCAAAAAAAGGATTTGAGCTTCTCCCATACTTATTTTGGTGTTCTCAATCCCTCAAGGTGAAATAGTAACTCTTTAGAGATGTGGATGCACTTGAAGCCAAATTTTTCATCAAGCTTGTTCAAGATGTTGGGGGGATTCGAATTATATACCCATGCTCACACTATACAGAAACTTTTTCTCCAAGGGAATATGCATATCATTCCTCCATTCAATATAGTTTAAGGGTGTGAGGATTCTAGGTGTCAAATATGTTGAATTCTCCATCTTACAACTTCAAGAAAAAACTAATTATTCATAAATTATTCAATTGACCTGCAAAACCTCTTCAATTCAAAATTAAACCAATTCAAACACTCTCTAGTTATGCATAAATTAAAGTTATAATACCATGTAGAAACAAATCCTTGATGCAAAGAAGAGGCACAGGGGGTAGATATTGCTATAGGATAATTCCCACAAGCATGCACAAGGAAATTAGAGAGAAGAATAAAGAGACTGAATCACATGAAGAAATGAAGAGTGAATAATTGATTGATGATAAATAATGAGTTGATTTATTATTTCAATAGTTATACATCCTTATAAAGGAAAATTTATTTGGTGGAAGAGAACTCGTGCTAGCTCATAAATCTGGCTTACTAAGTATGATAAACCCCCATACATGGCTAAAGCACTTTCCAAATTTTTCAAGGACCTCCTGAATTATCTAAAGCATGAGTGATGAAAATACATGATAGTGTTGGAATTTGGAGAGAAAATCATGGAGGATAGGTTGGAAACAAAGGATAGTAGTTTCCTAGTTGACTAGCTTTACCTTATCGACTGAAAAGATGGAATAAAGTAGAATAAAGACAGAATCCTTGGGAAGGTGCAGTTACTAATTCTAGAAGTCAATAAAGTGGGTGATATCCAACCAGAATCAAGATAAATACTCTCCTGGAGTATATACGGCAAGTATTGACCAAGTGGTGCAAATGGATGCCAACTATCTAGGATAGTAGGTAGGAATTAATAAAAAATGATTAAATGTTTTATCCTAAGTATGAAGTGGGTTTATATTATCGCAACAACCCCTTTTAATTATGAATTTATGATGATATTTCTAAAATAATAATATGCATATAGATTCATATGGGTTCATATAGTTTTATATAGGTCCCAAAAACAAGGCTATGCTCACCCTTTACAATTATTTTGTCCAGAAAAGTGAGGAAAGAGGCAAAAACCACATCGGGAAAATCCTCCCTCAATAAAGGAAAAGGAAAAAAATTGAAATATGTCTTCAATTATGTATTTATATTCACTCTAATGAGATAAATAAACTACTTCTGGTGAAATAATTTGATGAAGAAATCATGAACTCCATGATCACGCACTAGAGTGTAGAATCTGCAAGAAGTAAGAGGAGAGACTCCTTGTATCTCATCATCTGATGAAGTAGGAGAATTATCTGAATTCTTATTGTTGATAAAAAAATATGATCTGAACACACATTCTAAAAAGGAAAATATATCTGTGCATACTCCTTCCCAAAGAGTACAAAAATTAAGACAATCAATAACACAATCAGTTCCTTGTATAGCTGTAAAATGGTGATCTGGATCACATATCTTTCTTGGAATCTGATGTAGCTCCTTTCCAGATATTTTATGAGGTATAAAATACTCTCGTATATCATAAATATTATCATATGGGACAATAAATACCAAAGTTTTAGTATCTCCATGAGGATATGGGACTAGACTAGGAAAAGTATAAGAAACTGGGGAAAAGTGCTGAGTGAAAATATGAATGATGGATAGAATTGAGACCTCAACCATAAGTGTTTAGAACAGATCCAAACATGTGTAATATAATCCCAAATATGGCTAAGGCCATGTATAACCAATCAGTAAAAAATAGACAAGACTTGAAACCATTTGATATAAGTAACACTACATAGGAAACCAATGAGGAATCAACTAGTGAACTTGGGGTTTGTATAGTATTAGGAGTATTCAAATGTATGGAATATGGTATGTATGGTAGTATGGATGATGTAATTAAATTCATATCATACTGAAAATTATTCTAAATCGGAATTATAAATATTTGAATGAAGTGAGGAAGATCTGCTTGAAGACAAGTCAGGATCTAGTGAAAAATCACAATCATTGGGAGATGAATCTAGGAGACTGATAGGTGGATTATCTAAGAAAGACACTGATATTTTTTATTCTGATATATCATAAAATAAATATATATCAGATATGTGAGGAAATTATTTAACCCTGCCACTCAATGCATAGTTTATATCACCTTGAGAGTGTGCACTATGACAGTGTTCTGAAGATTCAATAGGTTTCTCTGGATCATCTGGAACTTTAATTTTGTTCTTAATAATATGAGACATGATGTCCATATTATTCTTGAAACACTTATTCTCAGTATGAAATCCATTTCTGCAATAAGAACACTTGTATCTACTCCATTTCTTCTTGACTTTCTTTATTGAACCTTCAATAGTAGGATTCAAACTTTCATCTTCATTAAATGACTTTGGCTTCTTCTCTTTCACAATTTTCTTCTATTTGTATTTAGAATTATTTATTCCTTGAAGTATGAGATCATGATACTTTCCATTGGAGGATCTAAGAGCACCCCTATAGATCAATTTATATTTCTACTTTATTAGTTAATCAAAGAATGTAGTCAAATAAGGTATTTTCCAATTAGAAATAGCAAGCCTGGTAACATGAAAAGTAGAAACAAAAACTAAGTATTTAGGACCCAAGTTTGAAAGAATGTAAAGTGTTAGAACCCAATGATTTTCCTATGCTTGTAGTAGGATATCACTAGGGTAACCATTTCAAACCAATCTTTAGACTGTATTCTAGCCTATATAGTCAGAGAGGGATCTCTCTTTGTCACATGAACATTCACATACACATTTGGATTTAAACAAGCATTCTGAAGGATAGATTTCTATTGGGAATAGGTTTGTTAGTAAATTTAAATATTGTAAGATAGACATATATCAAATACCATTGGGAAATGGAGTCACAATATGAATCATTCAAGGATATTACAACAAATAATGAACAATGATTTTCCCTTTTGTAATCTGAGGCAAAGTGAGTGTAATATTCAACCAAATATCTTCAAATGGTGGTAGGAGAAAGGAGAAAAGTATAGTGCAGAAAGAGGCACCTATCTATGGATGAATCTATTCAAAATACCTTTAGCATAAATAACAATAAGGGTAATGATAAAAATGGAGCATCTAACAAGGATGAATTCCACAGCAATCATTACATACACATTACGAATGTTATATCTTATGAAAGGAGCGTTTAATAAACTAAATTCCTCACATACAAATAGAGAGAATTCATAGGAATTTACACATATGAAAATGATGTAAAAAAAAAACTGAATATGAACACTGTTATGAATCTCATAAACTCAGAGAAACACTTTTCATTATCGCTTCAAAGAAAGTCTACGTGCCTACAATCCGAGCACAGAGGCTTCAAAAAATGAAATTCGAACCCTTTATTCCTTCGTATAGGTTACATTTATAGTATAATGGGATCCCAAGACCAACCTCAAAACAAATCCAAATTCATTTACCCTAATCGGGAATCAATCCCTCACACATAAAATCCTAACAAATTATGATCTGGTGGATTCACCATGATCACAAAACCAAATCAGGAAAACACGTTGGGATGCACGTGGTGGATCAAAAAAAAAAATTGACATATGGAACCCAGGATTGATTGATGGAAAATAATGGTTCAGAGCACCTCCAATGGCATGCAAAATTTTAATCCTCATTGCATCTTTCACCTATGAAATTGTTCTTCATTCGTAGATCTTGATATACTATAAATATTAAATATTCAATGGAGTGTCTGTTACTCGAATTCACAATACTCCTACATGTTAAAATTCCTTCTTATTCCCATTGTGAAATCAGTTTATGCAATAAACAAAACTCTTCCACGATATCCGTCGTTCATAGTGTGGGGTTTACAACATTTTTCTGCACCGAACTATTTTATCTCTCGTGCATGTTTTTGATGCAAAATTAGTGTGGGCCATAGATAAAAAAAGTCACCTAGATCCTCGTCGTTCAAAAATGTGGGGTCTATAGGATTTCATAGCCCCGAAATATTTTATCTCTCGTGCATGTTTTGGATGTGAAATGCAAACCCACCGTAGATCTAGATTGAGCGTTGATCCCAACCGTTGAAGTATGTGGCTTGTATAATATTTTGTGATGGTAGAGATATGATATATTCGTGCAAGTTAGGATCACAAAATAGATACTTTTCGTTGATCTTAACCAATCCTCAATCCTAGCCATTGAAATATGAGGGTCTTACAAAGTTCCACATATCAAGAATTCTTCTTACCTCATTCACATGTTCCCCTTTTCCACACCATTGATATTAGGAAGACATTATCTAAGCCATTGATCTTAGGTAAATATGCAATATGCGGAAAGAATAAGGTGGGATCCTGACTTTTCATAACCAAAACTTCATATTTCTTCTTTCCGATATTTTCCTTTCCACCCTTTTCTTTCCACACCATTGATATGTGTGGAAGCTCTCTGAACCATTGGATATTGGACTGCATAAATAGAAAGTCAGGTTTTCCAATTTTTCTCCCCCAAAATTTAGCTTCTCTACTCTTTTCTTTCTGTACTGTTGATCTATGTAGAATTTCTCTGAACCATCGTATCTCAAACTACGGAAAGAAGTTGGACTTTCTAATTTTGGAACCCGAAACTTTACCTTTTCTGCTTCTGCCTTTTTCTTTCTACACCATTCATCTCTGCAAGATTCATTCTGGGTCATTGATATGGGGTGGAAATCAGAATTCATGATTCCAACATTCAAAACCAAATTTCTTTCCTTTTTAACTTCCATCCTTTGTTGGATCGTTGATCTATGGCGAAAACTTTCTGGGCCGTTGGATCTTGGACTGTGTAAAGTGGAAGTTGGGTTTACCAATGCTCATAATCAAGAATTTCTTTTCTTACTTTCCTGCTCCCAATTTTTCCTCGGTGAAAATGATTTGTGGCCTTTGATATTCTCCATGGTGCATCCGAGCTGTCCATTTCGGTCAGCCTTTAACCTTGATCATATTTTTCTTACTTAGACATATTTCAAAGGTTGTGCCTAAGGTTTTTATTTAATTTTTTCTTTGCTTTCGACTATGGATGGATCCTTCAGAACCTTCTAAACACTTACTTAGGTTAGATAACATGAATTTTTTTTGACCTTACCCCTTCTTTTACTGATCTATACATTTGTAGGTGGAATTAGTGCATATTCTTATGTAGAAAACATAAAAATTTAGTACAAGTGCTAACAACGGCTCCAACTCAAGGATGCTATCCTCCCTGTGAGGTAGAAAATAACCACATAGACCAAGTTCCTGATCCATAGGGATGGTCGCAAGCCTTTCCTGAAATTCCCAACATGCTCTAAAAACAAAAAACTGAACTTATACTGAAAACAAACTAGAAAATTACTAAATAAATTATCACCATATCGAGCCTATTTACACACTCCTACCTATCCTACTTGACCAAACACTAATAATAAATAAAGTATACTCTTTTTTCCAATGAATCCACCCGAACAATTTATCCCATAAACAAACTTCCTCATCATGCTTGGTTGGAATCAGAAAATAAAAGAATAATGGAAACAAGGTATGATAAAAGACATGATCCTTTTTGCAAACACGTAACCAACCATTATCACCACAAGACCTCTCCATACAATCAACTAATGGATCATAACCATCATGATAACCTTCAAAATACCCTGTCATTTGCTTGCCATGACATGGCTTCTCATAACAATTTTCAAATGGGATGTCAACAACTTGATTTAAAATTTCTGCATCCACAACTTCATTATTTTTATGATTTTCAAAAGAAATATCATTCTGTTCATTAAGAAAAATAATTTCTTCTTGACATAAAATTTCTGATTCTGAAAAACATAGAAATACGATTTAGAATCCTTATCTTCTTCTTGGAGATTTAATCCTTCACTGAAAACTGTTG
Organism: Pseudotsuga menziesii; assembly: GCA_001517045.1. Classification (NCBI taxonomy): domain Eukaryota; kingdom Viridiplantae; phylum Streptophyta; class Pinopsida; order Pinales; family Pinaceae; genus Pseudotsuga; species Pseudotsuga menziesii. The sequence continues at coordinate 187,028 of LPNX010089735.1, read as the reverse complement.
TTTTTTCTATATGTTGGGACCGATTGCAATGTTGTTCGTCATTCTAATCTTCCACAAGGAACTAGGGTTTTGTCATTCTCCAACCATTAACTCAAAATATGATTCCTCTTTTCTTACAATTTAAAAAAAATGAAGATGCAGAAAAATTATAAGACTGAAATTTTCCAGAAATAGAATTCTCTATATAATCAACCACATAAGTATTATAACTTTGAAGAGATTTCCATTGTAAAAGAGGATTTTCTGATTTGAATTGATCAGCCACTTCTAGTGACAAAAAATTAGAAGTTGAATAATATGGGCAAGGATTTGATTGATAGTCCCAACTTCCTTCTTGCTCACATAAAAATTGACAAGAATGCTGCAAATTTTCATCAATATCAGAAAAATAAATGTGATTGGTTGAATTAGAGTTTTGGCTTATGTCAATTTCAGCTAAGGAAGACTTTAGAAACTGCTAGAAGTTTTATTGAATATCATGGAAGCCGACTTGTATTTGTTTCTCTTGAAATGAGTTCTCATGTAAAATCTCTAAAATCTCCACATCCATAAACTCACCATCATTGTACATCTTTTTGAAATTTTCAATGAAACCTTTAACACACATGCAACAATCTTGAACTAATAGCAAGGAAAGGTATTGGTCTTTAAAATGTTCATGAAATACTGTATGAAATTATTTAAGGAAATATAAACTCTCTAATGGTAACCCTTCATACCATGACCATGCATTTACTTCCAAACTAACCATGAATATTATCATTAAAGAATCCTCATGCAATTCAACCCCTAGCTTACATATATGCATATGAAGTCTAACCAAATGAATGGAATCATCATCACTCTTTTTATTTTTAAATTTTGGAGGACATTTTTTCCAATCTACATTAGGTATTCGATTCATAAAACTAGGAATGTGATCATGACTCATAGGGGCATACCTTGCATACATAGAACTCATCTTGATAATGAAGCAAGTGAATCATCTCCTCAAACCTTGCAAACCCCTTTGACATTGCAGCTGCCATAGAACATTCTGAATACTTCTTTGCAGATGGAGTCACCAAGTGAAGTGTGCATGACCTTCTTGATGTTTGACTGTTATTCACCACCAACAATCAAATATGCAACTATGTATCTCATACCAAGGGAATATTTGAACCCACGTTCCCCACTATGGTCATGATTATTTCCCACTGGAGTCGCCTTCCAAAAACTTTGATTGGAGTCGCTAGATCATGTACAACCAATATGTTCCTATGACCAACTGCTCAACCAATTCATATAAATAGAACAATATCAATTTTCTAAGGAGATAATAGTGATTACCTCCCTGGAAACGACGCCAAGATGTTAGCATCGAATGATTTTCCTATGGTTGTGGTAGGATATTTTTGGGGTAACCACTTCAAACCAATATTTAGATTGTATTCTAGCCTATATAGTCAGAGACAACCCTCTCTTTGTCAAAGGAACATTCACATACACATTTGGATTTAAACAAGAATTCATAAGGCTATATTTCTATTGGGAACAGGTTTGTTGGTAAATTTAAAGATTGTAAGAAAGACAGATATCAAATACCATTGGGAAATGGAGTCACAATTTCAATAATTCAAGTATATTACAACAAATAATGAACAATGTTTTTCCCTTTTTTAATCTGAGGAAAAGTGAGTGTAATATTCATCCAAATATCTTCAAATGGTGGTAGGAGAAAGGAGAACAAGTCTAGTTCATAAATAGGAACCTATCTATGGACGAATCTCTTGAAAACACCTTTAGCAGAAATAATAATAAGGGTAATGACAGAAATGGAGCATCTAACAAGGATGAATTTCACAACAATCATTATAGACACATTACGAATGTTATATTTGATGAAATTAGCGTTTAATAAAATAATTTCCTCACATACAACTAGAAAGAATTAGAAGGAATTTACACATATGAAAATCACGCAAAAAGGAAACGCAAACTGAATAAGAATGCCATGATGAATCTCATAAACTCAAATAAACACTTTTCATTATCGCTTCGAAGAAAGTATATAGATCTACAATATGAGAATAGGGGATTCAAAAAATGAAAGTCAAACCCTTTATTCCTCCATATAGGTTACATTTATAGTGTAATGTGATCCTAAGAACAACCTCGAAACATAGCCAAATTCATTTTCCCTAATCGGGAATAAATCCTAGACACATAAAATCCTAACAACTTCTGATCTAGAGGATTCTCCATGATCACAAAACAAAAATAGGAAAACATGATGGGATGCATGTGGTGGATCAAAAAGGAAATTTTGACATCTGGAACCCAACCTCGCTTGATGGAAAATGATGGTTCAAAGAACCTCCAATGGCTTGCGACAGTTTTAATACTCATTTCATCTTCCTGCTATGAAATTGTTCTCCAGTCATAGGTATTGATCTACTATAAATATTAACCATTCAATGGAGTGGCTCTTACCCGATTTCGTAATCTGCTTACTTGAAAAAATTACTTCTTATTGCCATTGCAAAATCAATTTGAGCAATAGATCAAACTCTTCCATGATCTTTGTCATCCAAAGTGTGGGGTCTACAAGATTTCATAACCATGAACAATTTTATCTATCATGCATGTTTCAGCTACAAAATTAATGTGGGCCATAGATAAACAAGTCACCTAGATCCACACCATTCAAAAGTACAGGGTCTACAATATTTCACAACCCTGAAATATTTTATCTCTCTTGCATGTTCTATATGGGAGATGAACACCCACCATAGATATGGATTGAGCGTTGATCCCAATTGTTCAAGTATGCATATTGTATAAGGTTTCACAATAGAAGAGATATGATATCTTCATGCAAGTTAGGATTGTGAAATACATACATGCCACTGATCTTAAACCATCCTTAATCCTAGCCTTTGAAATATGCGTGTCCTACCAAGTTCTGCATATCAAGAAGTCTTCTCACCTTGTGCACATGTTCCCCTTTTTTGCACTGTCGATATTAGGGATACATTTTCCGAGCCATTGATATGAGGTAAATATGCGGGCTTCAGAAAGCAGAAGGTGAGATCCTGACTTTTCATAACCAAAAATTCATATTTCCTCTTTCCGATATTTTTCCTCTTTACCTTTTTCTCTCTACACCGTTGATCTATGCGGAATCTCTCTGAACCTTTAGATATCAGAATGAAAAAAGTGAAAGTTTTGTTTTCCAAATTTGTAACCTAAAAATTTACCTTTTTTTCTCTTTTTTCTTTTGCACCGTTGATTTGTGCGGAATCTCTCTGAACCATCGGATCTCATACAGCAGAAAGTGGAAGTCGGGTTTTCCAATTTAGCAACCCAAAACTTTACCTTTTCTTCTTCTTATTTTTTCTTTCCACACCATTCATATCCATAAGATTCATTCTTGACCTTCAATCTGGGGATTGTTGCCGCCTTTCACACACCTGGGTCACGTGGCAGAAATCTTCAAGCCACTCGGTGTGTCCTTGGGGGCAAGTCTCGAGTCAAGGCTATCACCTTGTTCTTGACTCCTCTGTTTAGGCTCAACTCCTAATGGAGTCAAGGGGGCTAGAGCCTATTAAGTTACTAAGGATAATTACTTAGTGTTGTGATGTTAAACTAACTGAGTTACTTAGGAGTTTGCAATTTAACTATAGATGATCAAATATGGCAAGATACAAAATATGAACACACGAAAGCACAATGCTAAGACACAATATATATATAAAACAAGAGAATAACCAGTGCCTTAGAATGGGGTCAAAAAATAGAAACAATGTACTTGCATGTGCTTGAAGTGAGTGTTTTGCAATTTCCTCTTGGTACATTTTAATTTAAATTTGAGGTGTGAGTTGATTACAATTAGGCGAAGGGGGGATTCCAGATATACCCTAGAGTACTTGGAGTATGTCCAAAACTAAACCTCCACGGCTACCCGCAAGGAATATGTGGGCTGAAATGGAGTCTCTAGGGCTATTGTTCATAATGCACCTGCTAGGGTGTGACAGAGATCAACGCCCCGAGGTCACTTTTTAGAAGTTCCCGCTTCCTTTGGGTATTTTGCCACTGTGATGGTTCGATCTAGGTGTTGGATTTTCACCTGTTGGTTTGTTAATTTGGGAGAGTGAGTCCTAATTATACTAGTCACTCAAGTGATATTGATACAGCTTGACTGATCAGATGAACTGCAACCAAGTGTAGAGCATACACACAGGAGTCTTGTCAATTTTAGTAAGTTTTAAACTAGGTGTTCTTGTTTAAAAGAAAATCCTCCAGGAACCTCTTTCGATCCAAGTGGATCTCAATCGAGGAATCAAGGAGGGGTTAATTTTATAATAGCTGAAAAAGAAATGATCAAAAGAAAACATATACACAATTCTAGTTTTCTAATTAGTCCTACCACGAATCTCTTTCCCCTTTCGGGTCAATCGGGAAGTCATGGGGTAAGTATTAAGATTACTTTGAAATATAAAGTATGGAATATGAAATTAATAATAAAATAAAATATACTACCCTGCATATTATATCAATTCTATTTTGAAAAGAAATGAGCAAAAAGCAACAAAAAGGACACTGATGCAAATCCCCCCAGGGGGGATGGGGAATGGGCTCGAAACAGCCTATTCAAAAAATAATTTTATTAAAAAAGGTTACAATATCATATAACTGATATAATTCCTCTTTATCCTTATATGGATTGAAATCAAGAGATTACAAGGTGCGAAAATCAAAGGTTTTAGTCAAATGGGAGACCCCTCGGGGGATTTGAACGCTCCTGAGGACACTTCCGAACAGAAGATTCCTTTATTTTCTGTTACAAATGATAAAAAACATCAAACATGTTAAAATAAAATATTCCCAAAATCACTTTAAGAGTACCTTTGGATCAGCCTACCTTAACTCAAAAAAGATGAAGTTAAAACTAGCTAAACAAGTGAAAAAGGAACCAAGGAAAGCAAGCTTTCCTTGGGATATTGGCTTGCTGTTTGTGCAGCCAATGAAATATGCACTGATTTCTAGATTTATATTTTATAACATAAAATATAAAACTAATGCATGCAAGCTACAAGTTTTCTTTAAATTTCCATGCAAAAAGGACGATTTCCCTGAAGCTAGATCTAGAATGCTTATGAAACTTTTTAACTACAAGATATAGACTATGGGATTTGATAAGATAGATCTATGTTGGAATTAATTTTAATATTATATATCTAAGAAAAATGAAAGCTATTAACAAAGTAACCGAGTAAAAATGTTAATTTTGAGGGAGGAAGAGGAGGAGAGAAATGTTGGATTTCTTGAAGATCCACAGTGGAGCTTTCAGGTGGAATGTCAAGGAACTATTCCTTTGGAAGGTTTTGAAGAGAGTGAAGAAGAAAAATAGATCAACATCCTCTCCAATGTAGGAAGCTATAGCTTAGCTGAAATCAAAGAACTTGCCAAGAAACTTGTGAGATCCTATTAGTACATACACAGAGATTCAAGATAACATGCATATAAGCTTATAGGGCATGCTGAATATAGATCTCTAAACATGCATCAAAGGAAAGAGATGGTCAATAAACTTATTGAAAAGCACCTTTCCTATCAAGATTATAATAAGCCTATTATCAATCTTAACAACGGATCTACAAGCAATTAGCAAAAAAAAAATGAACACAGATACAGGTTACCTCAGTAAAATAATGGAAATAATCATCCACACATGTAATGGCACAACACCATCTAGCCTCCAAATATTTTCTTTATTTCAAACGAAGAATAACAACAGTACAATAGTAGCAGCACCTCAATCCTAGTTCTAACTCCTGGAAGAGGAGGCTTATGCTTGGATATATACAAAAACAAGGAGATCCAACCTAGGGGTGGCGCAAATCCAAAGGAGATAGACCAAATATGCTGATGGAGAGTCCATCAATGCCTGATCTGTGTCTAACTGAGCCAGATCTGAGTCTCACTGAGTGCAATTGTCAGTCGAAGAGCCGATCTGACTGCCACCTCAACTTATTGACTGAAGCATCCACCAAAACTCATCCAGATGAGCCAAAACGTGTTGAGGAGAGCGAGAGGGTGAAATTCCCCATAAAGGATGCTGAATATCAACTTTGGATCTGATTTGATCACCTTCCTCAGTCAAGGATTTGTCAGATTTAGTCAATCTGCTTCAGATCTAACTGATTTCAATCAAATCGGCTGAGAATCCACTGATCTATGATTTTGGATTTTCTCCATTATTCATCAATTTATTAATTAAAATAATCAATAATTGATTTTTGGGGCTTTCTGACCTGAGTGATGGAAAATCACTCAAAACTAGGAAATAATGGGTCCATGGGTTTACATGGTGCTCTTAGCTTGAAAATGAGCACATACATGACTGAAATGGATTATTTGGCCCACTTTTATTACAAAATCAATTTTTCCAATTAAACTATTAAAAAATAGCCTAAGTTTTGGAAAAATTAAAATTTTAATAAAAAACACTGAAAAAACTAAAAAATTGAAAAATTGAAAAAACCTAGGGGGACTTAGACATGTTAATATGACTCAACCATGATGTCTATCATGTTTATACATTGACACATAGACTCTAATAATCTCAATAGGCCTAAATACCAAGCCGACCACCCCAACTTTGGAGGTACGGAGTGAAAAACTCAGAAATTATCAGTAGTTTATTCAACAACCAATAATAACCAAGGGAAAAAACACCATGGGCTGGTCGGATTGACAAATAAAGTCTAATAGAACGAGTATTTTACAAACACTATCATGCTAGAACATTTATTACAATTCCTCCATGGGGTATGAACATGTGATATAGTACAACAAAGCTTCCCAGAAGCAAGACTGAAGGTTCTCTAAAGTCCGAACAAGTTATCCTTGTCCAGTTCACCAGGCTCACTTGATAAAAAAAACCACTAAGTACAACTTAGGTGGTAACATTCTGGCTCCAACTGTTGGACGTGTGCTCGATCTAGTCTTTAAGGCAAGGAGAGGATACGAGAACACCAGAATCTCTGGTTTATATAACCTGTAAAAACATCTCAACTTGACAAAAAAAAACCTTAGTAGCACAAGCTTTATAAAAAACCAAATGAACCATCAAGGTGATTTATTTAAACAAAATAAATGTAACTAACTAAAAGAAGCAAAGTTTTATTATAGCCAAGTATAAAATAGAAATGCAGAAAGTAAATGCTATCTTTCAAGGAGCTTATTTTCCTACTCTAAACATGATATAAAATGGGTTAAGTGTAAGCAGAAATCCAATGTAACCACCTAAGAATTTCATTAACATAAAAAAAATTTCCTTGTCTTTGGTTACCATCCAAAGTAAGGATACTTTATTCAGAAAATACAAACCTGCGTGATGATCCAGAAGGGGCGGGATGGATGGGAAATCATATGCATGAATAATGTCATCAAACTTCCTCCCAAATTGGTAAGTGCTTGTGCAGGCTGCTTCTATCCATGAATGGACAGGGTTGATGTACAAATTGGAATGATGAGGTAGATTGACTACAACATCATACTGATCATCAAGGCTAACCGGATGATAATTCACTGTATAAGCCCCAAGCGGCTCCAAGTCATGAGGAAACTCTATATGTGAAGATGATACTTGAGACTGATATTCTAATAACTGCATCACATCTGTCTTTTCACAACATTACTTCTGCATGTCTTCATTATTTATACCTTTGTGCGGTTCTACATGATATGACTCTGAATGATCATATGGATAAACTGCATGCTCCTTTTTCATATCAAAGTTTCCCAAGGCCACATGGTCCATGCTCTTTCCTTTAGATATGCCATAGATAGAAAAATTAACAAAACCATCAAAATTTTCCGGTTCATTATTTTCCTCTTTATTCATGTCACAGACTGGATTTTCCATGAATGTCCAAGACTCCTCATCAACATCTTTGTCAGGGATAAGGGATTCTTTGTCACTTGTATCATGCTCCAAGTTATACTTGTCCTCATTTTCATACTCATCTTCTTTAGAGAAAAGGTCACAATGTAGTAAACCTTCGAGACTGTCATCATTATATGGAGAACACATAGGAGTCCCATCATGTATATTACAGTTTTCATCATAAGTTTCACTATAAGATTCTGCAATGGTTTCATCCTCAAGCTTGTACTGTTTAGATGGTAACAAAGGGTAGGTCTGGCCTACCATGTATATATGATCAAGCTCACTTGAATTTGTTTCCTGATTACTGACCTTGGGAAGTCCATGTTCCATGACTTGATTTGCAACATAACAAGTGCTTTCTTGGTGGAATTGTTCATAGGGTCTACACCATGGAATTACTTCTACCATGTTAGCTGAGTCTAACTGGTTTGGAATCCTAGGCTCTTGTTGAGGAAACTTCTTTTGATACATCTGATTCTGCCTAGGATGAAAGTTCCTAGGTCCATTATTTCTTTCCATTGTGATTATTCTATTGTGCATAAGATTCAATTGTGCATACTACTCTGCCATAAGTTGGTTTTGACTAGTAACCAAGTGTTTTATAATGTCTGTTACCTTTTCCATGGGATCTTTAGAGGCTCCCTTTTCTTTTTATTAAAAGGATTTTCCCTTTTCTTCGTTGTATTAAGTGTTTCCCCTAGTGTAACCTGGAATGTTGGATTTGATTGAAGACTGCATATTCTTTTCTATTTTCTCAGCCAATTCCTAAGCAGTTTTTAGATCAGCCGTCTCTTTGTCCCTTAATTGGTACCTCAAATCACCAGTGAAAGCTTCGATGTAAGATATGAGGATGGACACATCCCTTGGCTTGATTTCTCTAGGGAGTTCTACTACCACACGCCTGAACTTAGTATTAAATTCATCAATGGTTTCATTCTCCATCTTCTTTATGTTATGGAGGGAAGGAAGCAGATGTCTTGGTTCTTTCTTTTCCCCCCATTTCTTCTTAAAACCCTCTAGGAATTCACTAAGAGTTTTATATGAATCATCATCTAGGTTGAAGTACCATTCTTCAGCATCATTTTCCAAGGATAAAGCAAAGAGTGTCATTTTGACATCATCATGGTCATGGGAAGCATCATTGCAATAACTGACTAGGTTCTTTTCAAACTTTCGAAGGTGAGACTTGGTAGTGATGGCATTATTACCCTAAAATATGGGGAGCTTCTTGATAGCATCATTGGGAATTTCATGAGGACTACCTGCTATCTGAGAAAATTCAAGGGGTTTGTAAAATTCCATCATTTCTTGAGATTAGTGAACATGACTCTCTACAAATATGTGATGGATATCTGAGAGGGATTGGTCTCCTAAATCTTCAAGGTTTCTATGAGAATTCTGCCTATTCAATATTTCCCTAATTAACCTTTCAGGATCAGGGAGAGGATTGAATAATTGTCGGTAGTTTCTTTGTGTAGAAATTCTTAAAGGGAGGTTAGACAGTGGAGTCACCAGATGGATCGAGTTTTAATTTTTATGTTTTTTAAAGACTAGATCAATCAAAAGTTTTTATCTTTTTAGTTATTTTAGAAAAAATTTAATCTAATTCGTACTCGGGAATAAAAATATTTATCCCCGACAACAGTGCCAAAATATGTTGCTGCCTTTCACACACCTGGGTCACGTACCAGAAATCTTCAAGCCACTCGGTGTGTCCTTGGGGGCAAGTCTCAAGTCAAGGCTGTCACCTTGTTCTTGACTCCTCTGTTTAGGCTCAACTCCTAATAGAGCCAAGAGGGGTAGACCCTATTAAGTTACTAAGGATAATTTCTTAGTGTTGTGATGTTAAACTGACTGAGTTACTTAGGAGTTTGCAATTTAACTATAGATGATCAAAGATGGCAAGATACAAAAGATGAACACATGAAAGCACATTGTTGAGACACAATATATATATAAAACAAGAAAATAACCAGTGCCTTAGAATGGGGTCAAAAAATAGAAACAATATACTTGCATGTGCTTGGAGTGAGTGTTTTTCGATTGCCTCTTGGTATGTTTTAAGTTAAATTTGATGTGTGAGTTGATTACAATTAGGCGAAGGGGGGACTCCAGATATACCCTAGAGTACTTGGAGTATGTCCAAAACTAAACCTTCACGGATACCCGCAAGGAATATGTGGGTTGAAATGGAGTCTCTGGGGCTATTGTTCATAATGAACCCATTAGGGTGTGACAGATATCGGCACCCTGAGGTCACTTTTCAGAAGTTCCCGCTTCCTTTCGGTATTTTGCCACCGTGATGGTTCGATCTAGGTGTTGGATTTTCACCTGTTGGTTTGTTAATTTGGGAGAGTGAGTCCTAATTATACTAGTCACTTAAGTACTTTTGATACATCTTGACTGATCAGACGAACCGCAGCCAAGTGCAGAGCATACACACTGGAGTCTTGTCAATTTTAGTAAGTTTTAAACTAGGCGTTCTTGTTTAAAAGAAAACCCTCCAAAAACCTCTTTCAATCCAAGTGGATCTCAATAGGGGAATTGAGGATGGGTTAATTTTATAATAGCTGAAAAACAAATGATCAAAATAAAATAGATACACAATTCTAGTTTTCTAATTAGTCCGACCACGAATCTCTTTCCCCTTTCGGGTCCATCGGGAAGTCGTGGGGTAAGTATTAAGATTAATTTGAAATAAAAAGTATGGAATATGAAATTAATAATAAAATAAAATATACTACCCTGCATATTATATCAATTCTAGTTTGAAAAGAAATGAGCAAAAAGCAACAAAAAGGACACTGACGCAAATCCCCCCAAGGGGGATGGGGAATGGGCTCGAAAGATCCTATTCAAAAAATAATTTTATTAATGGAGGTTATAATATCATAGAACTGATATAATTCCTCTTGATCCTTATATGGATTGAAATCAAGAGATTACAAGGTGTGAAAATCAAAGGTTTTAGTCAAATGGGAGACCCCTGGGGGTATTTGAACGCTCCTGAGGACACTTCCAAACAGAAGCTTACTTTATTTTCTGTTACACCTGATAAAAACCAGTGATAATTTTAGAATAAAATATGCTCAAAATCACTTTAAGAGTACCTTTGGATCAGCCTACCTTAACTCAAAAAAGATGAAGTTAAAACTAGCTAAACAAGTGAAAAAGGAACCAAGGAAAGCAAGCTTTCCTTGGGATCTTGGCTTGCTGTTTGTACAGCCAATGAAATATGCACTGATTTATAGATTTATATTTTATAACATAAAATATAAATCTAATGCATGCAAGATACAATTTTTCTTTAAATTTCCATGCAAAAAGGACGATTTCCCTGAAGCTAGATCTAGAATGCTTATGAAACTTTTTAACTGCAAGATATAGACTATGGGCTTTGGTAAGATAGATATATGTTGGAATTAATTTTAATATGATATATCTAATCAAAATCAAAGCTATTAACAAAGTAACCAGGTAAAAATGTTGATTTTGAGGGAGGAAGAGGAGGAGAGAAATGTTGGTTTCCTTGAAGATCCACAGTGGAGCTTTCAGGTCGAATGTCAAGGGACTATACCTTTGGAAGGTTTTGAAGAGAGTGAAGAAGCAAACTAGATCAGCATCCTCTCCAATGTAGGAACCTGTAGCTCAACTGAAATCAAAGAACTTGCTAAGAAACTTCTGAGATCCGATTAGTACATACATCTATTCAAGATAACATGCATATAAGCTTATAGGACATGCTGAATCTAGATCTCTAAACATGCATCAAAGGAAATAGATGGTCAATAAACTAATTGAAAAGCACCTTTCCTATCAATATTATAATAAGCTTATTATCAATCTTAACAACAGATCTACAAGAAATTAGCAAAAAAAAATGAACACAGATACAGGTTACATCAGTAAAATAATGGCAATAATCATCCACACATGTAATGGCACAACACCATCTATCCTCCAAATCTTTTATTTATTTCAAATGAAGAATAACAACAGTACAATAGCAGCAGCACCTCAATCCCAGTTCTAACTCCTGGAAGAGGAGGCTTATGCTTGGATATATACAAAAACAAGGAGATCCAGCCTAGGGGGGGCGCAAATCCAAAGGAGATAGACCAAATATGCTGATGGAGAGTCCATCAATGCCTGATATGTGTCTAACTGAACGAGATCTGAGTCTCACTGAGTGCAATTGTTAATCAGAGAGATGATCTGACTGCCACCTCAACCTATTGACTGAAGCATCCACCAAAACTCATCCAGATGAGCCAAAACGTGTTGAGGAGAGAGAGAGGGTGAAATTCCCCATAAAGGATGCTGAATATCAACTCTAGATCTGATTTGATCACCTCCTTCAATCAAGGATTTGTCAGATCCAGTCAATCTGCTTCAGATCTGACTGATTTCAATCAAATTGGCTGAGAATCCACTGATCTATGATTTTGGATTTGCTCCATTATTCATCAATTTATTAATTAAAATAATCAATAATTGATTTTTGGGGCTTTCTGGCCTGAGTGATGGAAAATCACTCAAAACTAGGAAATAGTGGGTCCATGGGTTTACATGGTGCTCTTAGCTTGAAAATGAGCACCTACATGACTGAAACAGATTATTTGGCCCAATTTTATTACAAAATCAATTTTTCCAATTAAACTATTAAAAAATAGCCTAATTTTTGGAAAAAATAAATTTTAATAAAAAACACTGAAAAAACTAAAAAATTGAAAAATTGAAAAAACCTAGGGGGACTTAGACATGTTCATATGACTCGACCATGATGTCTATCATGTTTATACATTGACACATAGACTCTAATGATGTCAATAGGCCTAAATGCCAAGATGACCACCCCAACTTTGGAGGTATGGAGTGAAAAACTCAGAAATTATCAGTAGTTTATTCAACAACCAATAATAACCAAGGGAAAAAACACCCTGGGCTGATTGGATTGACAAATAAAGTCTAATAGACCGAGTCTTTTATAGACACTATCATGCTAGAACATTTATTACAATTCCCCCATGGGGTATGAACATGTGGTATAGTACAACAAAGCTTCCCAGAAGCAAGACTGAAGGTTCTCTGAAGTCCGAACAAGTTATCCTTGTCCATTTCACCAGGCTCACTTGATAAAAAAAACCACTAAGTACAATTTAGGTGGTAACAAAGATACGGAAATCAGAATTCAGGATTCCAACTTTAAAAACCAAATTTCTTGCATTTTCCTCTTCCTACGTTTCTTGAACCATTGAACTACAGTGGAAATGTTCTTGGCCACCGGATCTATAACTATGGAAAGTAGAATTTAGGTTTACCAATGTTCACAATTGAGGCTTTCCATTTCTACTTTCCTGCTCCTAATTTTTCCTTGGTGGAAATAATTTGTGGCCTTTTATCTTCTCCACGGTGCAACCGAGCCATCAATTTAAGTCATCTTTTAACCTTGATCATATTTTCTTATTTCGGAATATTTCTAAGGTTGCACCTAAGGGTTTTTTTAATGTTTTATTTTCTTTCGACCAAGGATAGATCCTTTAGAACTTGCTTATAACTTACTTAGGTTATATAACCTGAAATTGTTTTGACCTTACCCCTTCTTTTACTGATCTAGACCTTTGCCAGTGGAATTAGTGCAGATGCCTATGTAGAAAAATTCAAAATTTAGCACAAGTTATAACATAAAGAATCAATTGATGTTCCTTATTATTAATCCCACATGTCTTGAGTAATAGAGCAAGTGACTTGAATTTGGTGAACAATCCTTCAAAGGAATCGAAACTTCTTGGACTCAGTGAGAATAACTCGTTCTCTAGCTGATGCACTCTTATCTCATCTTGTACTCCAAAGAGAGAATCAAGTTTTGTTCACACTTGGTTTGGAGTGGTCAACCCAACTATATGACAGAGTAGATGAGGGGAAATAGAGAGGAAAATCAATCCCTAGGCTTCAGCCAACCTATTATTCCACTTAGCTTTATCAACAACATAATTTGGTTAATTTTCTAACCCCATAGAAACTATATAGAGTCCCTTACTGCACAATAGAATGACAATTTTTTATTTCCATTCCTGATAGTTGAAGGGGTTCATGATCATAGTTGAATAAGAATCCATATTGAGATGTTGATGCACTCAAGAAGATACTCTCTACAACCTGCACAAATAAAACTAGGAGAAAATATTGTAATCTTAATAAAAAACTATTCTTCAAAGAGGAATAAGAGAGTGGATGAACTCTTCTAGAGAGAACAAACATCTCCTCAACTCTATTGAACTTCAAAAACCTTGTGCTTTGATACCATGCATAAATTATAGCATTGATACCATGTAGAACTATATCCTCAATGCAAAGAATAAGCACATGAGGTAGATCTTTCTATAGGATAGTTCTCATAAGCATGCACAAGGAAAATAGAGAGAAGAATAAAGAGACTTAATCACATGAAGAAGTGAAGAATGAATAATTAATTTATGATCAATAATGAATTAATTGATCATTATAATTGTTGGAATATAATAAACCCACTCATAAAATAAATAATCATTATTTGATTAATTTCCTACACACTAGCTTAGATAGTTGGCATCCACTTGAACCTTAGAGTCAACACTTGCCCTCTATATCCTAGGAATGTTTTATTTCTGATTCTGGGTTGATCTTGACCACTTTATGGCCATCTAGAATTGGTAACTATGCTTTATAGCAGAATCTGATTTATTATGCTTTTTCTTCTTTATCCTACTTTTCTATGGATAAGGTAAAGCTAGTCAACTAGGAAACTGACAGCTTTTGTTGCCAACCCATCCTCCATTATTTTATCTCCATATTCTATGATTAGCAAGTCTTTCCTTCACTCATCATCACTCACACATGCTATTGCTAATTCGTGAGGTGTTTGGTATATTGTGAAAGTTCTTTAGTCAACTATGGGGTTTATCATAATTAGTAAGCCTACTTTATGAGCTAGCTTGAGTTGTCTTCATGCAACTCATTTTTCCTTTATAAGGATGTATTACCTATGTAATAATATCAATTATCATTTATTGATAATTCATTAATGTGTGTTCATTAATTCTTCTTCTTCTCTCCTTATGCTAATCTCTACAATTCTATGTGAGGTTAATTGTGTGCCTAGATCCTTAGCCAGTTTATGAAATTCCTTATGCCATCAAGGCTTTAAAATTTCTACATGGTATCAGAGCTAAGGTTCTCAAAGTTCAAGTTCTACATGGTATTAGAGTCGAAGATATCAAATCTTTACATGATATCATATCTTTGAGAGTTCATTAATTAATCCTCCTTTTTTCAGATTTGCAGGTTCAACTTCAAATGGATGCAAGAGTATCAGTTCCTCTTCTTTCTCCATTCACAAGCTATTTAGAGTGGAAACTGAAGATGATTTCATATCTAAAGAGACAAGGTCTCTATGAGATATCTATTGGAGCTGGTGAAGAGTCTTATGAAGAGACAAGTGACTGGTTGAATGACTGTGATAGAGCAATTGGAGCTATTTGTCTAGCTATCTCTCCATGCATGCGCTACCTTATTGATTCTGTTGATTACCCAAAGGATCTCTGGACAACATTGGATAGAGTTTTGGGAAAGGGCAATGAGGATCCTTCTAGCTATGTGGAGAGTGCCTCTAGCTCCTCAATTATTTCTCTCTCTCAATATGTCTTGGCCTCTATCCTCTCTGATGAAGTTGATCATGAAGAAGAAGTTTCTCATAAAGTTCATGTTTCTACTACTCTCTTTGATTCGAATGCTTCCTCTTTCAATCAAGAAGAAAATATTGAAGAGCCATCTTTTTCTGTGTCTCTTGAAGCAGAAGATCTTGATTCATCTTCTTATGATGTTATTGATGAAAACAAAGTGACTAATGGAGCTGCTATTGCTATCGATGATTGACTCACACATTCAGTGTTCTCTATGTCTTCTATCATGGATTCTGAGATCCATATGCCAGACTTCTCACACCTTGTGCATTCCTCTCTTCTTGATGGTGCGCAATGGAGTGACTTCTAAGATGTTTGCTTAGCCAAATCAAGTCCTTCCAATTTTTTTCCACTTACCATACTTGATCCCATGTGCTTCTACAGCTCCTCCTTTGTTCTTGGCACTCATTCTCAGAGCCTCCTTGAATATTTTGAACATCACTATCTTTCCTCCTATCATTCTTCTACCATAGAGGATTATTTACCAGTATATTCTCATGAGTCTACTGTTGTGCTTATTTTTTTATCTCTTGGATTCTTTGGAAGATAGATCAACCCATGGAGCCCATGCATTCACACTCTTTGATCCTATACCTTCTCTATGTTCCTACAAGATCACTTGCACACATCCTCTCTCTGAAAATGAAGATGGAGACATGATACACTCACTTGGACAATTATTTCACCTATCTGGAGCTCATTTCATCTCTACTGGTTTGAATTTCAAGTCATCTCATCATCTTGGAGTTGTTTACAAGTCTCAAGATCCTTCATTATTGCCTTCACATCATAGGATTTTAGTTGTTCTACATGGTCCTATTTTCCATCCTGCAGCTGTCCTTGATCCAGGTGAGTAGATTTATCTTCTTCCCAAGAAGAAGATTCCTCTAGACATAAGCATTTAGTTTGGAGCAGCAGCAACACCACCAGTTCATCATTTTTGGTATTGCTTTTCATGTCCTTTCTTGAGGGAGGTTTTTCCTCTTTCCTCATTTCTTTGGACAAGATAAATTGTAAAAGGGTGACCATAGCTTTATTTATGGGCCCTATATGCATATATATTTCTGATTAGTTCAGGAATATAATCATAAAGTCATCCTTAAAGGGGGGTGTTGGAATATAATAAACCCACTCATAAAATAATTAATCATTATTTGATTAATTTCCTACCCACTAGCTTATATAGTTGGCATCCACTTGAACCTTAGAGTCAACACTTTCCATCTATATCCTAGGAATGATTTATTTCTGATTCTGGGTTGATCTTGACCACTTTATGGCCATCCAGAATTGGTAACTGCGCTTTACACCAGAATATGCTTTATTATGCTTTTTCTGCTTTATCCTGCTTTTCTATGGATAAGGTAAAGCTAGTCAACTAGGAAACTGGCAGCTTTTGTTGCCAACCCATCCTCCATTATTTTCTCTCCATATTCTAGGATTAGCAATTATTTCCTTCACTCATCATCACTCACACATGCTATTTCTAATTCGTGAGGTGTTTGGTATATTGGTAAAGTGCTTTAGTCAACTATGGGGTTTATCATAATTAGTAAGCGTGCTTTATGAGCTATCTTGAGTTGTCTTCATGCAACTCATTTTTCCTTTATAAGGATGTATTACCTATGTAATAATATCAATTATCATTTATTGATCATTCATTAATGTGTGTTCATTAATTCTTCTTCTTCTCTCCTTATGCTAATTCTCTACAATTCTATGTGAGGCTAATTGTGTGCCTAGATCCTTAGCCAGTTTATGAAATTCCTTATGCCATCAAGGCTTTAGAATTTCTACAATAATAGTGATACATCCTTATAAATTAAAATTGAGTTGGTGGAAGAAAACTCATCCTAGCTCATAGACCAGGCTTACTAAATATTATAAACCCCCATAAGTGGCTAAAGCACTTTCCATATTTTTCAAGGACCTTACGAATTAGCTAAATCAAGTGTGTTGTAATGAGTGATGAAAATAAATTATAATCCTCAAATCTAGAGGATGGGTTGGAAACAAAATATAGTAGTTTCCCATTTGACTAGCTTTACCTTGTCCATTGAAAAGTTGAAATAAAGTAGATTAAAGACAGAATCTATAGGAAGGCGCAGTTACCAATTCTGGAAGTTAATAAAGCGGGGGGGGATCCAACAAGAATAAGGATAAAGAGTCTCCTGGGGTATATATGGAAAGTATTGACTAATTAGTGCAAGTGGATGCCAACTATTTAGGCTAGTAGGTAGGATTTAATAAATAATGATTAAATATTTTATCCTAATTATTAAGTGGGTTTATAATATCCAAAAAACTTCGACATGTGCACTTCCTATGGGTGCATCACACTTGGATATAATTATATAAAGGAAATATAGAAGTAAAAAGGAAATAATATGAGGATTTATGTGGAACCCAATTGCTTCTAGTGCACTGTAATGTCCCCATTCAAATAATTGGAAAGCAGGACAATTCCATCAATCCTACTAGTTTCCTAGGTTGGATGGATACATTTGGAATTTTAATAAGGGATATAATAAATGATGTTCAAACATTAGAATGGAATAAATATTTAATAATGGATCTAATTAAATAAATACAAGAGAAAATTTAAGTGGCAATGGAGCATGGAGACACATGGATATTATGGATCCCACACAAGCTAGAATTTATGTCCCACATGGCATCCTCCTCTTGCAATTTCGAATCCATGGGAAGCCTAATGTTCTTGGATTATTTAGAAGGAAAATAAAATTTTCCATATGCATCATAGTTCTAATTTGGAAGGAAATGTAACTTACATGGGAGAGGAAGAGTCAAATGGGATCTTCTTGGACACTTGGGCTATATTCCCTAACATCTATGGCATCTATTGCACCAATGATGAAGATGCTATGACATTTATGCCATATTTCAGACCTGAAGGATGAAATATGACCATTATGACATGTCAGGCCTAAATATAGCATCCAATAAGTATCTCATGTGATATTTTGAAGCTCAATGGGACCCTACTTGAAATGGGGGAAGTTGGAACACTAAGGAAGGGAGAACACATGGAAAATATTGAGCAAACACCCTAATTCGAATTGGATTGATTTTGTAGATGTATTGGTAAAATTATAAGGCTAAGTATGTTTATAAAATATAGGGATCAACAAAGAGAAGGGACTCTTATCATTTGAGAAATTTTCATTTGTGAGGAGAGAGAGCTAGTGGATGACTAGTTTTTTTCCTTAGCCAATTTTGAGGGTGAAAGATTCCCATCCAAGTTTGTGTTTGGAAAGGAAATTCAGGTATTTCATGGATATTTAATGGAGTTTTTTTTTTAATATTTAATCTACATGGAATCCCTTGGTTTCTTCTAGTGCAGCACATTCTCTCAACTGTTTCTAGTCTTTATTGCATATTCTTGCTCATGGAGGGATTGCGCTTTGGGTGAGCTATTGTACTCTTTGGGAGAGATTATAATGGTCCATTTATGAATTTAATAATATTAATACACTATTTTATTCATATTCATAAATTATCTGGTCTAAATACCAAATGGTTGTATATAAAAGTGATTATTAATGAGAAAACAATGACCATTTCCCCACCATCTTGATGTATGCCATTGTAATGCTGATGATTTCGAATGAAAGAATGTTTATAATATATATTTATTATTAATTGAATTAAATTTATTATTATTACAAGTTTCATATCCATCACTTAAGCATTTGAATTCATCTTACTCAGTTTATTTTCATTTGGAGAAGATTTGGTGCCATTTCCCCAAGGGTCGAACTAGTGATTTTGTAGCTGTTTGGGAGAGGGTTAGAACAGAATTTATAAACTAAATAATGATGAAAATAAGAACTTAATAATTTAACTTAAACATAATATTCCTATTTTCATAAATTCGAGTGGGTTTTGGAGCATTTGGAAAGCGATTTCAGCAGTTACCCTGGGGGAATTGGAACCCAAATTTGCTAATGAAAAATCCTATCTTGGCAAGAATATTAAAAAAGTTTGCAAAGTATTTGGAGGTTAATAAATAATCCTTGAAAATAATATTCAAGTCTTAATATCATTCATATATCTTCTAACTATATTTGGGAGAATTTGGGTCAATTTGGAGACCTAGACATCAAAATTAGTCAGAGGTTGAAATAGGGGAAAAAATGAAAAATTGGTCATTGTAGTAAAATTTATTAAAAAGGGGAATTACAATGGTATGAGAGAATGCTCTTGGAAACTATGTATTAATACCATAAATTGAAGAAAAGGTTGCATACATGTCTTGGCTTCACAATAGACCCATTATGCCTACTTTCCTTCCTCCCCGGCCCACGAAAGAAGAAATTACAACCATAGATATTGAAGCATGCTTCCAGGAGTATTGAAATTTGAGAGACGATATTAATGAAAGGTATTCTTTCCAAGAATATAATTTCAAGTATGGATTGAGGCATAATAAGGAAAACTTGAACTCATTAAAGAAAAATCATCCTACTTGTGAAAAGAGCAAATATTTATTCTACCCTATAAATGAAGAAATTACAAACACTTCTATAGAAATTATGTGGAATGTGTGGAAGAAATTTCGGTCTAAAAAGGATAAAAAGATCATAGATGGACCATTATAGAAAGAAACAGAGAATCATGAAGTGGAAAATCAAAAAGAATCTATTGATGTATCATTGAACTATGAAAGAGTACCTATTGATGGGTGCTCACAACTCTATGATGGTGACATAGAGATCATATTTCATAATGTTTCTCCAAGCCAAATTTTACATAATAATTAATATGAATACCTTGTGATAGATAATTAATAACCAATATCAACTTACGCATCACCACTTAAGGTTTAAGAAGTTGATCAAATCAAGCAGAAAGAAGAAGAGGAGGTTCGGTCTCATGAACCATCCTTCATTGAAGGGTCTTTGAAGATGAGTGAAGTGGATATCCATGAGGCCCTTAGAATATTCCATGAAACTCAAGAATTGGTATAAAATTATTGTTGTAAATTTTCTTCATTGGAAGAGCCATCCTTCCTTGAAGACATGGAGAAGATTTAAAGAGCAATGTGCAAAATCAAAGGTAATTTCATGTCTTTTCTTTTTGATAGAAAAATGTGATTGAGCTTACTGAATATTTACATGAATCCTACTTGAATAATAATTAATATATTCATAACCTCCAAATCCAAAATGAGAAACTTCTTGAGAAGTTGCAAGATACTTGTTCTTCCTCCTATGTTTCATATTGGCATATGCTAGATTACTTGGAGGATTCTCATGACATGATGGATCATGAGAAACATGAAAAATTGTAGCTTCTTGATGTGTTTGAATATGATATTGATGAGATCCAATAACTAGTAGTGGTGGAATAGGAAATTGAGTTTCCTCTTGAAAATGGTTACATACTTTTTGAAGAAGTGCATGATTCCAGGACCTTGGAACCAACCCATGAGGAACGTTTTGCATTTTTAAGGAAGGTGCATAATCCCACCCCTATGGATCCTTCACGTGATGAAATGTTTTCACTTTCCTATCATTTGAGTCAGTTGGTTCTTTCTCCTACATCCTACACTTCCAAATTTTGCAGCCTTCATCATAATGAAGTATGGGTGAAAGGTTTCCTTTTTATTGTGCCACACAAAGAGTATGGAATTTATATATCTCCTTTTGATGATGAAATGATCAGAAAAATATATTATTTAAATTTGCATCAGAATACTTTGTTACATTATGATGATACAAATCTACATGGGTTCACCTATGATGTTCAATTGAGTCACTTGGAGACTCAAGATTTTCCTTGCTCCTTGCCTAGTCTATTTGATATTAGAGGAACTTCATCCCACACTTGGGTGAAGAGATATATGATTGAAGAAAATTATTATTGGAAGAAAAATCCTATGTTATTTTATGAGGATATACATATTCATGGGTGTATCTATGAGATTTCTTTGATCCACTTTAATTCTTCATGTTTTCTTTGCTCCTTATTGGGTTCATATTTTGGTGAAGGTTCTTTATTCACTTGTTGAATGAAAGAACACATGGCTGATTATTTTGATGCATATTGAATTATTTTGGAGCATCATTATAGGACATGGGATCCTCACCTATACCATTGGGTAAAATCTAATATAATACTTGATGCTTGTGTTTATGGGCTACATGATGATCTACTTATTTGGATGTATAAGAACTTTCCTGATTATTTGATGAGGTACCTTCTTGATGTACATTTGTATGATGTTGTTATGTACTCTCATGATCTACATTTTTTAATCATGATGTTTAGAAGGGTGTAATACTAGAAATGGGATCCTAGAATTGCTTGGTTTCATCTCACTTGGAGTAGCAGTTTGGTTGTTGGTTTGAGAAAGCAAACCAACCTTAAGTTATTTGAGTTCATATTTGCAGAGAAGTCTTCCAGTTTCCTATGTGGGAGACCTCTTGAGAGATGGATTCAATTTTCACATGCTTGGTTTTCATTGCATTTAATCATAGATATTTCACACCATCCATGTATCAGGATCATATGGGACCTTGGAATCATTTTTGGTCTCATTGATTTCAATTTTGGGGGAAACAAGCAACATTGGAGATTTACTCACCACTTGAGAAGATAATTGTAATCAGAGTAGTGCAGCAGCAAGAATGGTGGTTCATCTCTGATATTTTATTGGAATATTAAGAAACTCAAAGTTTGGTAACTCAGTATCAACTTGAAAGAACTATACAAAAGAAAAAAAGGGTGAAAGTTCAGAAAAGGTTTCCAAAATATGGAGTTAAAAATTATTTGCACAAATTTGGTTTTAATGGATATGATTAATTATTTTGCTTTTAGTGGTGATGCTACTGGATATATCAATATGCAAAATCCACATCTATTTAATTTTGGGAACACAAAATGGCAGTACATGGGTGCCACTACTAAAATTGCAGCTAAAGAAAATTAATGAGCAGAACCATAAAACAGTACTTGGTGCAAAGGAAAGAGTACCAAATGAGGATGCCACTTGGGAATATGAAAAATATTGCAGCATAAAATTCTGAAATTTATTGAGGACAAACAATCTTGGGTGAGGAGGACTGTAATGTCCCCATTCAAATAATTGCATAGCAGGACAATTCCATCAATCCTACTAGTTTCCTAGGTTGGGTTGATACATATGGAATTTTAATAAGGGAGATAATAAATGATGTTCATACATTAGAAGGGAATAAATATTTAATACCGGAGCTAATTAAATAAATACAAGATAAAATTGAAGTGGAAATGGAGCATGGAGACACATGGAGATTATAGAGCCCACATAAGCTAGAATTTATGTGCCACATGTCATCCTCCTCTTGAAATTTCAAATCCATGGGAAGCTTGATGTTTTTGGATGATTTATAAGGATAATACACTTGGAAATATTCATAATATGTCTAATTTGGAAGGATATGTAACTTATATGGGAGAGGAAGAGTCAAATGGGAGCTTCTTGGACACTTGGGCTATATTCCCTAACATCTATGCCATCTATGACACCAATGATGAAGATGCTATGCCATTTATGACATATTGCAGACCTGAAGGATGAAATATGACCATTATGACATGTCAGGACTAAATATAGGAACCAAGAAGGAACTCATGTGAGTTGGGGAATCTCAATGGGGCCCTACTCAAATTCAGGGAAGATGGAAGGCTAGGGCAGGGAGGACACATGGAAAATATTGAGCATACACCCTAATTCGAATTTTATTAATTTTGTGGATGGATTGGTAAAATTATAAATCTAATAATTTTTATAAAATACAGGTATAAACCAACAAAATGTATTTTGATCATTTGATAAATTTTCATTTGTGAAGAGAGAGAGCTAGTGGATGACTAGTTTCTTGCCTTAGCCAATTTCGAGGGTGAAAGATTCCCATCCAAGTTGGTGTTTGAAGAGGAAATTAAGGTATTTCATGGATAATTAATGTATTTTTTATTTGAAGGTGTAAGATACAGGGAATATCCCTGTTTATTCTAGTGCGGCACATTCTCTCAACCATTTCCACTCTTTATTTCATATTCTTGTTCATGGAGGGATTGCGCTTTGGGTGAGCTATTGTACTCTTTGGGAGAGCTTATCATGGTCCATTTATGATTGTAATAATATTAATATAAATTTTTATTCATATTCATATAGTATTAGGTATAAATACCAAATCACTGTATGTAAAAGTGATTATTAATGAGCAAACAATGACCATTTCCCCACTATATTGATGTATGCCATTGTAGTGATGATGATTTCGAATGAAATAATGTTTACCTGATATATTTATGATTAATGGAATTAAATTTATGAGTATTACAAGTTTCATATCCATAACTTAATAGTTTGAAGTCATCTTCCTATTTGCATTTGGAGAAGATTTGGTGCCATTTCCCCAAGGGTCTAACTAGTGATTTTGTAATTATTTGGGAGAGGGTTAGAACATAATTTATAAAAATAATAATGATGAAAATTATACCTTAATAATTTCCATTAAACATCCTATTCCTATTTTCAGAAATTAGAGTGGTTTTGGTAGCATTTGGTTTTGGTAGCATTTGGAAATCCATTTCCAGCATTTACCCCCGGGGAATTGGAACCCCAATTTGCTAGTGAAAACTCCTACCTTTGCTAGAATATTAAACAAGTTTGCAGAAGTATTTGGAGGGTCATAAATAATCATTGAAAATCATATTCAATTCTTAATATCATTCATTGTTGGTTATCTGTCTGGGAAGACCCAGGTTTACTGTAATGTACCAACAAAACCCCTAGCTCATTGGCCCTTTCGCCAACAGACCGTAGAGCAGCCTGAAGTCTCACCCAAAGTGATCCTAGATGGGGTGGCTGAAGAATTACATGTCCTCAACCAGCTTTTGTAGAATCCTAGGTTTCTCTTGACTCTGGCTAACCAGTTGAGTCTCTTTATAATGATATATCTCTCTTCCGCGTAGATTCTACTATGAGAGTGACTCTTATGACATCGCAGCTTCTCCGACGATGCACAAACTCTCCTTTGTACTTGACTCTTTACCTGTGATATCCCACACCACGGCTCCTTCGGCAGTGCGATATCTCATTTCTCTGCTACGATAGCTTCTATGGTAAGACTCAATAGGACTCTCCAACTCTCACGGTCCAATGACTTCCCTTTCTCTCTTATACTAGCTCAGCTAACATTCACAAGGGTGTTAAACAACTTCACTTAGCTTCTACAGTCTAATATGCTCAACATCTATTGCGATCCACTTGCGGAACTGAATATACAGGAATCACTTGACACTGTAACTATCACTGTGTGAATCAAACACTGATAACTTATATGTAGAATACTTAACACATTCAACTCATATTTAATCCTCTACATTACTATTAACTGAAGGATAGCATACACACATTCATTAACTGTTAGCTAAGCTCATGCAACAGGTAACAGATAGCGAATATGTAAACACAATCACATGAACAATCACACAACACACTGATTTTACGTGGTTTACTTCCAAGGAGGAAGCTACGTCCACAGGAACTGGTTTTTATATTATATCTTATGAGAGTAAACATAGTTCCATTGCAACCTATTATGCAGCTCGATATCTTCTGGGAAACTCCATGTTCTTAGCTGGAGCCCTTCTCTCTTAGATCTCTTCTCTTCTCTTCTGCTTTATTCTTACAATATATCCTCTCTCTCTCTCTCAATCCCTATGGATTTTTACATTCATACTCAAGGAGTCGGCTACTGGTTACAGTAAGATAATATAGACTGAATAACAGAAAAAGAGCTCGACTCATTTACAATATCTTACAGTATAGATGTATGAAGAACTAGCTATCTTTCTCTCTAACTATCTAAATGTCTACTATCTAACCTTTTACAATACAAAATACATGCTTAAATAGGTGGCTCGAAGGTCTCACCCTGATACAAAACTGTGGGCCTATCCCAACAGTAACCCAAAAACCCTAACTGTGACAGTCGACGCGTCTGTACTTTGAACTGCCGCTTACTGGTCATACTAGAGCTCTCTGCAGTCTTCGACGCTTCTCAGCGCTGATCGTGGGTATGGGTGCCACTTCCTCGGTCGCTCCCCTTCTGTCCTTTGTCTTCAATACCTCGGCCCATTGCTCCTTTTCCTTTATGAGGGTAGCTTAGCCCTCCTGTCTTCACCACTGCCTTAAGTGCAGTGGTTGAGCTCTCTCTTCTCGGCCGCTTCTTGTACTGTTTCTTTTGACTTTCTTGTCCCAATATAGCATATTTTCCTGTATCTGCGGGCCTTGCTCCAATAGTCCCCTAACACTTACTTGTGGCTCATCCCTGAGCCACTAACAGCTGGCTTCTCTTGCTGTAGCTTCTCCTTGGCTTCCTGCGAAGTCCTTGCAAATCTTTCTTGAAGTCCTGTGAATTCTTTGTCCATAGCTTCGACACAGTCTTGTGTCACTTTCTCTAAAATAGTATCAACACTTTCCTTAAGTGAGCTCCAGAATAACTGGTGAACCATTTATAGGCTGCAAAATTTCTTGGAACGATCTCTCCTCCTGGTACCTCGATCAAGTTTGTACCATTCACCTCAAATTCTACTGGAGCACTTGTTCGAACAGGTTCATCAAAGCCATCATCAATCTGAATATATGGAAAGTAGATGTCTTTCAGCATACATCTAAGTTGATCTTCATTCCGATAACTTGACTTTACTTGGATATATGCACCTTGGTAAATCTTTCATGAGGAGATATGTCCTTTTTCAGCTTTAATGTAACTACCTTCTTTGACATTTTCGGTATCTCTCTCATTTTCAACATCTCTGCTATGTTCCTTTCCCATTTTCTTTTATTTTTCTGAGCCTTGGATGCCTGTTTCTTGGTCCTTTTTTCTTTCCATAAGATATTCTGGGAAACTCCATGCACATAGCTGGGATCCCTTCTCTTTCTTAGTCTCACTTTTCTTCTTCTCTGCTTTCTTTTTCTCTGTTTTGAGCTAGAGACTTCTACTATCTGAGCTTGAATCCTCATCCTTGGCATCTATCTAACCTGTGGTGCACCTAATTTCACAACCTTGGGCGGCATCGTCATAATAGACAGGAGGCCACCACTCTGGAATCATCGCACAATGTCTTCTAAAGGTTCCTTCTCGGACATACACCACCTGGTGCAATACTCTGGACCAACAATGGCTGCGAAATTGGGGAAAATAGCACTCTGTAACTAAAGTATCTCTGCTCAGGAAAAACTCTTACAAATTGCTCTATAACTCTCAAAAATCGCTAAAGTAACCCTTCTGTGTGAATGATATCTGTACTTATAACGAATGCGGTAATCTCTGAATCAACAGTCACTTAAGCTGGACCCGTCGGCATCATTTATTGCATGGACAAGACAACACCCGTCATTTCTATCCCCATTAATTGCTGAAAATCTAATCAAATTTCCTTTGAAAATTGTGCACAGGCGCCGGTCTCGACCAAGATTTACCAAATCTAGGAAAATCACTATATTGTTTCCAAATATAGGGTAACAGATAGCTATGATATCCAGTATTAACTGCTTGTCAGAGGGCGAAGTGACTAGCCCACTGTTCCTTTCCAAAATAGTCTGTGTGGCACGGGGAGCATCGCATTGCTGCGATGTCACATTGCATCGTCCTAAACCAAAAGTTTCATGCCAAGTTGTTGAAACTCCGCAACGTTCAAAACTTGCACAAAATAAACACCCTCTTTTTTTCTTTTTTTTTAGTGTTGACTAGTTATAGGTGCTATGTCTCCTTTCAACTACACTAGACATCTGCACAGGTAGTTACCTACATTAATATTTGGGGGTAGGGTGCCTATCACTATAAAGCTTAAGCCTACTACCATTAATGAAAGTAGGAACAAGCTCCCCATTTAGTTTACTGAGCTGAACGGCACCTCCTTCTGTAACTTGCTGAATCTGATATTGCCCCAACCAATGCGTCTTAAACTTCCCTGGAAACTTAACAAACTTACTATCATAAAGGAGCACTAGGTCTCTTGTCTAAAAACTCTTGCTCTTAATGTTCCCGTCATGCCAATATTTTTCTCGTGCCTTCTACACTTTTTGATGAAATCCTGCGATGAATCTATCTTCTTCTAAGGAAAGCAGCTTCGCTAACCTGTCATTCATCATATCTGCATTAGCCATCTCAGTAATTTGAGCAATTCTTAAACTGGGAATAATATATTCCATAGGCATAATAGCCTCTTGTCCATACACCAAGTTGAAAGGTGTGTGTCCTATAAGTTTCTTGCATGTAGTTCTATAATCCCATAATACATCATTAACCTTGAGGTCCCAATCATTTCTTTGACTGTTACAGATCTTAGTAAGGGCATTTTCTAGAATCTTGTTAAAATCCTCCACCGTACCATTAGCTTGCGGGTGGTAGGGAGTGCTCTTATGGTGTTGTATCTAAAATTCCTCTGTCAAGGCCTCAATAGTGCAATTCAAAAAATGTGTGCCTTGATCACTCATCAAAACTACTAGACATCCAAATCTATTGTACAGGATTATACACCTAATAACCATAGGTCTGGGGTTACCAACATATTCAATCAACTTGCAGACACTTGACTTCTAGAGTGCAGTAAAGGAAATAGGAGGATGAGAAAGACTTACCCGATTAACGAAGGTCGATCCTTGCTTGTCCTCTTCCGTTCTACTTCACCTCCAAAGTCTTCAAGGTTGCTCCTCTTTCACCTGTCAAGAGTCAATATTCCAAATACAAGATGATTCATATATATATAAGCAGGTTAGATAAATCATATATAAAATCAAAAAACATAAACATTTATCAAACCAAGATACATGAAACACATATGGAAGAAGGATTCTCTTTATTATCAATAATGGAAAGAGTTAAGATTACAACCCAACACCTGAGACAAGGACTCCTCTGCAACCAAATGATTCTGAGTTCCACTGCTCCAAAGAATTCTGTATAAAATCCACCAGCATGACTTTGCTCTCCAAATATATATCTAACACCCTCCCCAAGGCCTGTATTTATATGGAGGAAATAAGGCAGTTTCGAAGGTTGTGGAGGTTGAGATAGTTAAGGTAATTAAGGCAACAATGCTTAACTAATCTCAAATCATCACATGTTTTTATTTTTAAATGCCAAGGGACATATTCGCGGGTATGGAGAAGGACAACCCGTGAATGATCCACGAGTTGCTATAAGAGAAACCCACGAATACATCCATCCACGACTTGCAGCAACTGACACTCGCGAATGATCCAGGAGTTGTACATGTAGAGAGTCACGAATACAACTTAACATAGCAAAATGGCAAAGTAACCAGCTGGATGGAGGAGAAATGTATTTTATACTAAGCCAACCTATAGTGTTTTGGGAAAACCTCTATCCATAAATATCCTTTTGTGTGCCAACATGAGGGATGTTGGCACTCGGACGGAGAGGTGCCATTTAGGTGTATAACAGATGCCCCCTAATGTGTGAGGTTAGAGGGAAGTGATGGCCGAAATACATTATAATCATAATTTGTGGAGAACTAAAAAATCCAATGGAGCAGAGAGAGTACCTAAAACAAATACATAGTAATGTCATATACAAAGTTACATTTGAGGACACTATGTTCAATTTACTAGAACATTAGCTCCTTTACAATATTTGAGTACATCATATGAGATGGGTATAAAACCACGTATATTACAAAGGTGGATTGAAGCCACAATATACAAGAATGATGAGTCTTCAAAGATCAAGAAGCTATGTAGAGGAATAGAACATAATCTTGCGCAACTTAGTCCATAGGTAAGGAACTAAGGTCTTCATAAAGGATCCCAAAGAACCAGTACAATCCAAGCCATGTGAATAAGGGAAAGCTGAAGTCGAACATGGAAAGGATTCAACAGTTTGTCAATTAATAGATGATAATAAACAACGGAAGCAAAGGAATTCACCAATGATGAAAGTGAATCCTGAGGTACCATCATCAAAACTCTAGGTCTGCATCATCAAGAAGTGCTGAAACGGAACCATGCTGTGATAAGGAAGGAAATAGATCCTCCAACGGATCACAAGAGTGACTAGGAACTGGGCAAAAGAAGGGAGAAACAAATAAATAACAGATATAACAATGATGGGATTAGGCTATAGATCAAACATTGGGAAGAGTCCTTGAATAGTGAGCACAACACAGAGATGACCCAAGGTAGCGTATAACTGATAGAGAGAACAACTAGACTTATCTGTCATGTAGGAGACATGATCAGATTCCCCAGGTATAACAGACAAGAGGAGGAGTAATAAACTCAAAGTGATAGTTGAACATAAGGAAAACACTGAAACATGGATATCGAAAAACAAAGAGTGCTATGTTCAAGGATGACACGCTGCCATTACTGAAAACAAGAGAAAACTTCTTCCTTACCTTCCCTGTTAAATTTTAACGAGTCCAGGAAAGTCAACTCGGTTCCCTCTTCATTTTTTAACAAGCTTGAAGAGATGGGAAAATAATGCTTGATAGTGTCACTGATTCGTGGATTTAACGAGCCCAAACTAGTACATGCTCGATGGTGTTTTCATAGTTTAGAGAGTCTGGAAACTCCAAATAAGACTCCAGGGGGGTCCTTTTTCATACAAGTTAGTCTCCTAAGGCCGAAAAAGTATAAAACAAACCAAAGAAGAACTCTCTTAAATTTCAAAGAAGAAAAGGTGCACCTTTTTCGTACTTAGTCAGGAAGGTCCGAAAAAGGCTAAATTACCACCTACCCAATGCTCCTTCAAAAGCAGCATATAGCCTGATTTTTGCGAGTGTGAAGGAAGGCAAGATCACTCGGAAAGATCCATTTGATTACGAGAAATGGGGCTTACAACAATAAACTCGATGCTTTGTTCTTTAAGGTTTAAACGAGCATGACAAAGACATAAAGTACACTTGGAATCTTTTTCATGTTTTGGTCCATAGCACGAAAAAGAGAAAACTAATCTCATACCAGGGGTTCCTTTTCCGTAAGTTTAGTCCCTCAGGTCCGGAAAAGAGATAAACCTATGCCTGAGAATACTCTTCTCAAATCAAAAGAAAAGAGAGGGATCCTTTCTCGTATTATTCCACATGGTCCGAGAAAGAGATAACCTACCACCAATGTGGATTCCCATTCACATATTCTTAAAGAGCCTGAACGAACAAGTTTACTCGGCAGTCAAGTCTATTTTGAGGAGTCAGACCTGGGCCTAAAGAAACTCAATATCTTTCCCATGAAGTTTTAATGAGTCCAGAAAATTCAACTCGTGGCCTCCTTACTGTTTTTAACGAGCTTGAAGGAGAGCAAAAAGAATGCTCTAAATGCGAGGAGACGAGTGTCATAGACAGGCGAAACTAGTTCCAAGCGCAAGGAACAAACCTATGGATAATGCAAGTAAAGTGAGCAAGATAAGGACACTCGGGGAACGTCTCCTCAAGGTAAAGGGTGTCAAGGTGCAAAGGAAAAATGATACAAGGCTGGGTGATAATGAGAACAAAGATGAGGGCTTATAAAACGAGCTAAAAGCATGGAAGCCAGCATCAGGCTCATAAGCACGAGAAGGGCACATGCAAATGCAATTATAGCTTGAACAATAAGTTGAGGCCAATAAACAGTTGTGAATCCAACTACAAATCCTGTCTCCAAGAAACAACAACATCAGGATCATTTTCAGAAGAAAAGATCCGATGCGAGTCACTTTGGTAGAAACACATGTGACTTTGCTATCTTCTATAAAAGGTAAAGTCAAGGCAAAATCAACTGAAGGAGATTCTATAGGACCAAGGCTCAAGGGTTTATAATCAATAATATCAACCTCAGAAGGAGAGTAAAAATCAACAAGGGAGATAGAGTCTGTAGGAACAAACTCAGTATCACAGGAGTTGAAAAATTCATAAGAAAAATCAAACTCATCAGGATCATGGACTTGCTGTTCGAAGAAAGAGTCAAAAGACTCAACGAGACCAAAAAAGTTAGGCTTACTAGGAAAATCAGGTTTAGACTTAGTCACAACTGAACCAACATCCAAAAGATGGTCATACTGTATCAAAGACTCTAGGAAGATGTCATCCCAAGGAAGGAGATCATCCGAGATAGGAGACATGTCTAAACTTTCAAACAGATCAATAGAATGGAGAGAAGGCTCTACAATCTGTATAGGATGACTCACCCGATCAACTGCAGGGACCAAGTCCCGAGAAGGTAAGCATGAAAAAAGAGGCTGCTTCTTTGTAGCAATTGAACGCAAAGGATATGAGGCCACATAGTTCACCTGTGGCAGGGTAGTGTCTATAGAAACACTGGGAATCAATAAAGGAAAGACTTGGTCTCTAGTAGGGTCAGGAGACAGATCAAGAAAATTCAACTGATCAATAGTGAAAATTTCTTCGCCATGATTAAAGTACATCACACGAAAGAATGTTGACACCATAGCTTGCATGGCATAGACATAATCACGTCCAAGGGGCATATTGAAATCCAAGGGGTCTTCTATCACCATGAAGTCAACTAAGACGGTCTTCCCACCCAAAGTAATAGGTGTTTGAGAAAGAATTCCCAAGGCTACACAAGTTCTTGTATCGAATGCCAGTAACTGACTAGCAGTCGACACAAGGCTGGGAGATCCCATGCCTCACCAAGCATGAGCAGACAAAATACTAACTGAGGCTCCTTCATCAACAATACAACAAGCAATCGTGTAAGGTTCAACTTTGACCTTTATCTGGAAAGGTGAATTAGAAGGAAGGTGTGGCTCAACTAGGCTATCCCAATCAAAGGAAGAAATCTGAGAGCTTGGTGGGGGTTGATCTGAAGCAAGTTTAGTGCCCCCTTGTTCAGTAAGTTCTGAACTGGCAGTGAAGAAAATGTGACTAGTAGACACTTCACTCTCCAAAGGAAGAGTGGGATTGATCGATAATGAACTCGATTCAACTGCTTCGTGAAATATACTCTCTGAAGGGACAGTGGGATTGACCAAAGATGACATTAGTTAAAGCACAGTAGGATCACTCTCCGAAAGAAGAGTGGGATCGACCAAAACTGATATTGGTTCGACCACTTGATCAACCAAAGGCTGAGTAGGTTGTTGAGAAACTATAGGTTGTTCAGGAGAAGGAAAATCTTGAGTCTTGGACCACACTCTTCGCACCGCCGCGATAGCAGGGCACTTGTGAGTAAGATGATCGCCCTCACATAGCATACAAGGGAACTTAAGTTTGCACTTCAAACGACCATTTTTCTCAACGGTGTCAACATGACTAGCAGTGGCTGACTGTTTTCTCTCAGCATGACCTGCAGAGGCTAAGAGTTTGCCCCCAGCATGAACTACAGAGGCTGGGTGACTGGGTCCAACCTCACTAAGAGAGGCTGGTTGTTGAGAGACGTCAGAATGTTCAAAAATGGGATGACCATGAATCCAAACTCTTTGCACCTCCGCAATAGAAGGGCATTTATAAGTAAGGTGGTCTCCCTCACAAATCTTACAAGGAAACTTGGGCTTGTGTTTTGAACAAGTAGTCTTTTCAATAGTGTTAACATGACTCGCAGTGGCTAACAAATTGTCTTCAGCATGAACCACAGAGGCTGAGAGACTGCCCCCAGCATGACTTACATAGGCTGAGAGACTACATCCAACATGAATTACAGAGGTCAGATGGGAACCACCAACATGAACAACAAAGGTTTAATGGTTAGGATCAACATGCTTTGCAGCAGTTGAGTGTGTGCCCCCAGCATGAACAACAGAGGCTGGGTGGATGGATCCAACATGAACAACAGAGGTTGGATGGGGAGGTTCAACTTGAACAACAGAGGTTGAATGGGTGCCCTCAGCATGAACTATAGAGGTCGAGTGACTAGATCTGACATGAATTGGAAAGGTTGGAAGGATCCCACCATCATGATCAACAGATGCTAGATGGTGAAGATCAACTTGAATCACAGAGGTTTAGTGTTGATATCCAACATGAACTGTAGAGGCTGGATAGGTTCCCCCGGCATGAACTGCAGAGGCTGGGTGGTGAAGATCAACTTGACTTATAGAGGTTGAGTGCTTAGATCCAACATGACCTACAAAGGTTGGATAAGTGCCCCCAGCATGAACTACAGAGGCTGGGTGGTGAGGTTCAACTTGACTTGCAGAGGTTGAATGGGTGCCCCCTTTCTTATGTGCCTTCTTCCTATTCCTCCTTCTTTTACTCCTTTTAGACTGTCGGTTACTAGTATCAGTACTTTCACCGCATGAGGTAGAAGGAGGAGGAGAATCAACTACAGGTGAAGGGGAAGTAGTGTTTTGATGCCCTTGATATAAGGATCTTGCTTGAGAAGCATCAGGAGCATTCAGGATAGTTGGAGTGGAAAACAACCACACTGGTAGCCCTAGGGTGATTCCAGGTAGATTCAGGGTGGCCATCAAGGAAACACCAACATTCCCCATGAGAGGAATAGAACAAGGAGTTCCCATCATGGGGATCTCTTAGTTGGTGTTCAAAAGGGTGTTAGCCATGGTTTCAAACAAGGAGACAAATTCTGGAGTTGATAGGAAACCAAAATTACAAAGCACACACCTAAAGGCACACTAAGTATAGACAAACCACACAACACTCACTAAAAATTCCTAAATCCAAATAGACAAACAGGTATAAGATATACTTTCCAAAAGAAAGCTGAGAGATAGTTACTTGGCGTCCTTATAGATGTTCTTAGGCACAAGCGGAGGAATCACCCACCGCCCTCCCATAATTTCTACCGAGGTTACCTTCCAAGCCTGTCCAAGGTTAACCAGAAATAACCTTCCGATGTGCCTGTGTATAACCCTAGATGTCAAGAGACTAAAGGCTGCCTTGGCTATACCAACAGTCTGGGGGGACAGTCGCAAGTCGAACTCGTACGCATGGGCAAGGTAGCTGAGCCCGAAACTCTGTCTAGGACAGAATCCCCAGATGCGTAAAAGTCCTAAGTTACACTTTGACAAGGATTCAGAGGGTTATCTCCTCTGTCCAAGCCTCCACACGGCCTCGTGCTTAACTCCCGTTTGAGAGGAGCTTCCCAGATACAGTCGATAAAGTCAAGGATTTACCTAGTGATAAGCCAACTACGTTTGAAATTTTAACACTTGTGGATAGTTGAAACTCCCTAGTCCACAAGTCTATCCTGAGCTACTTGGTGTATGACCCTATAAAATAAAACTTACTAGTAAATTTTAAATTATATCGTTTATTTTAAGGGTTGTTTTTAGTCAGAGGGTAAATGGCATGAAACTTATGTGGTGTTTTGACTCAAAGTTGAAACAAAATGACTAAGCAAAGAGATATGAAATGCAAAATAAAAAACTATTCTCTTTATTTTTCTTTTTCAAATAGAAAAATTGAAAGCCACAAAAGAACAAATTCTTTTTATTTTTAATTTTTTCGAAAACAATGATATGCCATGCAATCGAGACTAAAAAACCTAATCTACATGCATATGAAGCAAACATGTGTTTTTATCTTTTTCTTTTATAAATGCAAAATAAAAATCATCCTATCAACTAATGCAAGCAAGTACCGAAAGAAAAGCAAATAGACAACTACTCTACACCCCACAAACAAACCCTAGGTTTCCCTAAAGTTAGATATAACCTCTCTTGGAAGGAAAGCTCACAAATGTAAACAGGCCAACAACTTTGGAATGAAGAGACTGAGCAATAATACTTACATAAACAAAAGTCAAGAAGTCCCAAGAATCAATCTAAACCTACAAACAAAGGTTGCTCAGTACCTTGGCCAACAAGGTCAAACCAAAGAAGGAGGTAGGGGGAAAGCAGTAAAAACTAGTATAGGTTCTTTTAAATTTTCTTTTATAAATGAAAAAGAAAAACTACCTACAAAGCAAAGTATGTAGATAACAAGAACAAAGCAAAAGGAACTTTGCTATACAACCACCAAACAAACTCTAGAATGCCCTAAAGTCAGTATAAACCCTAATTGGATGGAAGGCTTGCATAAAAGACAAGTCAACTATTTTGGCATGGTGAAGTTAACCAACAAAAGAAGAAGGAAACCAACACCAATAATCTTCTAAAATAAAAAAAAGATCACTAACATAGGCTGACCAAAAACATAAGCCAAAAATCATACCAAGCAAAGGAGGTGGGGGAAAAAGCAAAGAGAAAACCCTAAAGCTATAAAAAGGCTTACCACAAAGATAAAGAACAAGCAACAAGGATGAAACTAACTCCCTAGAGTCAATGCACCTACAATGCACTGTACTTGAGCAAACTTGAATCAAATAAATTGTCTAAAATCAACAAACTGAAGCAAATAGGCTGACAAAACCAAAATACAACCAACAAAGGAAGGCTAGGAACCCTATCTTGGGTGCACACAATGACAAAAATCATTGTAGACTTATAAAGGCAAATGACAACCAGCCACTATCAGAAGACAGACTGGAAAAACAAAGCCTAAGACCCTGATCACAGATCTGGACAAAGACGCATTAGCCCACAACCCAAACAGGCCAACCACTTCAGCATGCAAACAGAAAATAATCCAAGTAAAAGAGACTCAAGGGATTTCGAAAAAGCACAAAGTGTGATCAACAGAGGCACTCAAACAAGCCATATAGCATTCATAAATAAAATCAACTACACAGAAACATGAAATACACACAGAGGGGGAAAAACAAACCCAATACTGAAAAATCCCTGCTTCCAGGCATATACGCGACTGTTCAAAAGGGAAACCCATGGATGATCCATGACTATTCAGTACAACAACCCACGAATGCAAGATTGTATTCGCGACTATTCAGAAGAGAAACTCGTGAATAGCTACAAGATTTTTCTCAAAAAACAAGAAAAACTCCCAAGACTTTCAAATACTGAGGAAAGTATGAACCAAGATAAAAGATCACATACAGACTTCAAGCAAAGACTGGTCAGGGGTGACAGAAACAACCTACAGTAATCTAGGCTTCCCCAGTAGAGTCACCAGTTTTGTTGTACAGGATTATACACCTAATAACCATAGGTCTGGGGTTACCAACATATTCAATCAACTTGCAGAAAATTGACTTCTAGAGTGCAGTAAAGGAAATAGGAGGATGAGAAAGACTTACTCGATTAACGAAGGTCGATCGTTGCTTGTCCTCTTCCGTTCTACTTCACCTCCAAAGTCTTCAAGGTTGCTCCTCTTTCACCTCTCAAGAGTCAATATTCCAGATACAAGATGATTCATATATATATAAGCAGGTTAGATAAATCATATATAAAATGAAGAAACATAAACATTTATCAAACCAAGATACATGAAACACATATGGAAGAAGGATTCTCTTTATTATCAATAATGGAAAGAGTTAAGATTACAACCCAACGCCTGAGACAAGGACTCCTCTGCAACGAAAGGATTATGAGTTCCACTGCTCCAAATACTTCTGTATAAAATCCACCAGCATGACTTTTCTCTCCAAATCTATATCTAACACCCTCCCCAAGGCCTGTATTTATATGGAGGAAATAAGGCAGTTTCAAAGGTTGAGGAGGTTGAGACAGTTAAGGTAATTAAGGTAACAATGCTTAACTAATCTCAAATCATCATGTGTTTTTATTTTTAAATGTCAAGGGACATATTCGTGGGTATGGAGGAGGACAACCCATGAATGATTTGCGAGTTGCTATAAGAGCAACCCGCGAATACATCCATTCGCGACTTGCAGCAACCGACACTCGCGAATGATCTGTGAGTTGTACATGTAGAGAGTTGTGAATACAAATTAACATAGAAAAATGGCAAAGTAACCAGCTGGATGGAGGAGAAATGTATTTTATACTAAGCCAACCTGTAGTGTTTTGGGCAAACCTCTATCCATAAATGTCCTTTTGTGTGCCAACATGAGGGATGTCGGCACTCGGATGGAGAGGTGCGATACAGGTGTATAACAAAATCTACTAATGATGTTTTCAAAAATGAACTGTGTAGCTATAGCAGCATCACAATTCCTTACTGCTTTGTCCTCTTCCCATCTCGTGAGGTATTGTGTTCCTATGATGATGTATCTCACACCAGATCATTTTCTGGGTGGGTTGATAGGACCCACGGAATCTATAGACCACTTGTTAAATGCCCGTAACGTGATCTGTGGTCACAGCAGCATTTCGTCTCTCCACGAAGGTTTTCCTACCCTCTGGAAAATATCACAGCATCTACAAAACTCCTTAGTGTCTTTGTGCAAAGTAGGCCACCATAATCCTCCAGCTAGAATTTTCTGCGTAGTCGACTTTCCTGCGAAATGACCTCCTGCGGTACCTGAATGTGCTTCCCTGATAATGGCCTCTTTCTTGTGTGGCATCACGCATCTGCGCAGGACTTCATCTGGACCTAACTTATATAATTGTCCTGCGATCAAAGTGAAATCTGCTGCTTTTACAACTAACTATTTCTTCTGCTGCTTAGTAAACTCAACTGGTGCCCACCTTGTAGTGAGAAAGTGGATAATATCTTCGTAATACTCATCTGTGATCTGGATAGAAAACAATTGCGCATCTGGAAAATTATCTTCTAAATTACTTGGTTCTTCTCCTGAGTCTATTCACGATAGATGATCAGGTCTGGCATTTAATTTTCCTGGTTTTACAATAATTTCAAAATCATACTCCTAAAATAAGAGTAACCATCTACAGATCCTTCCCCCTAACACTGGTTTATTGACCAAATACTTTAAAGTGGAATGGTCAGTAAACATCTTGAATGAGGCACCCAGCAAGTAGTGCCTGAACTTCTGTAGAGCATACACCATAGCTAATCCTTCTCTTTTTGTAGTCGTGTAGTTCTTTTCTGCGGTAGATAACTTTCTACTAGAGTACGCGATAGGGTGATCAATACCCCCTTCTCCTAGCTGTGTTAAGAAAATCCCCAATGTGATGCTAGATGCATCCACATGTACATGAAATGGCTTGTTCCAATCTGGGAATACTAAGATAGGTGTTGTAACCATCCTCTCTTTAAGAGTGTCTAAACTTTGCTGGCATTCCTCGTTCCATAGGAATTTCACGTCTTTCTTTAACAGCTTTTCCATAGGTGCTGTGATCTTTGCATAGCCTTTGATGAATTTTCTATAGTAGCCAGTATGACCAAGCACTGTCCTCAATTGCTTGACTGAGTTGGGTGCTAGAATATTTACAATGATGGCAATCTTTGCAGGATCTACCATCAAGCCTTGTCTGCAAACAATATGACCCAAGAAAATACCAAATGGTGCACAGAATATACATTTCTTCAAGTTAAGAGAAATATGATATTGCCTACATTTCTCTAACATGAGCCTTAAATCTCCTATATTCTTTTCGATTAATCCAAATACAGTCCAGTCATCAAAATAGACTTCCAAGAATTTATGGATGTATTCCTTAAATACAGCAACTACTACTCTAGAAAAGATAACTGGTGCATTTTTAAGACCAAAGGGCATTACCGTATACTAGAATGAGCCCCATTCTGTCGCAAACGTGGTCTTATGTCGATCCTCTGGATGGATTCTTATCTGGTGATAGCCTGAAAATCCATCAGTGAATGAGTAGATCTCCTGTCCACCCACATTGTCTAAAACTTCATCAGTGAAAGGTGTCGAAAATGGGTCATGAAGTGATGCATCATTGAGTTTGCGCAAATCGACAAAAATCCTGATTTCTCCTTTGGTTTTATTTTCCTGCACAACCATGGGACTAACCCATTCGCTCTCTTCTACTGGTTCAATAATGCCTGCTGCTAGCATCTTATCAATCTCATCTTTAACTTTTTCTTTATAGTGAGGATTCAATCTGTATGGACACTACTTAACTGGCCTAGCATCCTATTTCAAAGGAATCTGCATGACTCCCAAATCTCCTACTATTCCCTTCATCTCTATGAACTTAGTGGGAAATAGGTCTTGATAGTCATGTAGCAGATCTGCGATGTGTCCTACTGTTTCATCATCCCAATAGTCTCCAATAGAGGCAAACTTTGGTTCTGTTTCTGTGCCAATATTGATATTTTTAATCTTGATAGGTTTTGTGACAGTTGGAAACTATAGCTTTGGTCCATCAACTTCACAAGTCCCTTTAGACTCTAGAATGTTGATACTACAAGGATTCTCATCCTCATCCACTGGCTCTTTTACGAAGTTGTAACCATCTAGCGCTTGTTCTAACTGGATGGCCCAATCAGGCTGAGTATACACTGGTAGGGTGCAATCTTCAAATATATTAGCCTTTATACTACCTAGATCCTAATCAATGCTTGGATACTCAGATTCAAAAGTGAAAGTGAGTAGAAAGTTGTCTATCATAACTAGCCATGAAATAGTTCCTCTGCGCAACTCTGTCTCAGTGTACCAGTTCCTTGGGATCGTGTCTAAAGTGTGAATGAATAGGTAAACCCATTCATCCTCTGGAATGTCCAACCAACTCTATTCACAAATCTTAATATGTGACCTGGGGTCACTTTCTCCTGTGTATTTCTGCTGTAAAGGCTCCTTGTTATTAGAGAATCTGATCACCATCAGTCTCTTAAAATCATCCCATGATGCGATATGTTCTTTCTGTGCATGCCACCATCTTGCAGGTGTGGCTTTGACTGCAAGGTCAATAGCTTCTATCCTCTGCTCATGAGGAATTTCCTGCTCAAACTATTGTAAAAAGTCATTAACATCCACTAAGCCATGAAATGACGGAATATCCTTAACCTATGCGCCAATCCATCGCAGTGACTTAGTCATAAATGCACATCTAGGAGCTGAGACTTCGTAAAGTCTATTCTGCCAATTTTCTAAGCCAACATCTGAATCTGATGCGCATGAGCTGTCACATTGCCAACTGATATTTCCTTCTACGGCGGGGTCGATGTAATCACCCTGATTAGCAGTCATTTGATAGAGGCTTTCCATATTACGCACCTCTTCCTCTGCTATGATAGGTTCAATATAATGAGGACCCTGGAAAGGATCCAATGGTGCAATGACTCGAATATGATTGTCCTCAAAGGTCATTTGTCTTTTCTTTAAATCGATAACAACCATGTTATCGATTTCCCAATCAATACCTAGTAAAGCTGGATATGGTCTGCTATCGTCAATGATTTCTATGACTTCAAAGTCTGCAAAGCTGAGAACTCCATCAATATCAACTGGTACTTGTGGTAATCGACCCAGTGGTGATACCCTCTGCTGATTGGCTAGCCGCATATGGATAGGTGATCTGGCTAACTTAGGGCTACCCATCTGTTCCCATGTCTTCTTAGTCAGAACATTTACCTCTGATCCTAAATCTAGGATTACCTCATCCATTTCAAATTCTCCAATTTGCGATGTGAGTCTCATTTCTCTTTCGGTTCTTATATGGCCCATAATATTATAAACAACATGCTGCATACTGCTCACGGAAGAAGGTTGCTGGTACTAGTCTATGATGCGTTGAAGCTCTTCGATAGCTTTCTCATTTTTGACGAGTTTCAAACAGCTCTACAGGAAGGATTGGACACTTCCTGTCAACTCATCTTCTTCGCACCTGCCCGATGTGGTAGCCTGCGATGTCTACACAGGACTAACGCCACAATGTTGCTGCTGCAGTATGCCCCTACAAGGTAATACCCACGATCCTGATGGTGTAGGTTCAATAAAGAATGTTTTAGCTTGCTGAAACATTTCTTTGTTCTTCTGCAGGTCAAGTGGTGTTGATTTATCACTGGCTTTACGCACCCACTCCAGACCTGTGTTCTTTTATGCATCATGTGATGTCTTACTAGTAGAAGCACCACTGCGAGTCACAATATTGACTCTTGGTTTTGGTTCTTTCTACTCAGCAGCAATAAGCTGAATATTCTGGTTTACTGTTGGCTTAGGGTCCCTAATCTTGGCTATCAAGATAGGACATTCTTATATAGTGTGATCATAGGACTTGCAATATTTACATGTCATAGTAGGGTTCTGACAATCCCTAGCATAATGTCCTATGGTTCCACAGTTATAACAAATAATCGGTCCATGGCCACGGCCAAAGTCTCCACCACGTCCAAATCCTCCACCACGGCCAAAGCCTCCACCATGGCCTTGTCCTCTGAATCCTCCTCCATGGCCAACATGAGCCAGTTCATGCTGTAGTCCTGCTTCTGGACCTAATGTCTCTAACTGGACTCTGTAGAGGTCATGTTTTTTGTCTATCATGAGATCATAAGCTCTGTAGTTATTTTCATCATGTCCTACTGACTTACATAAGTTACAGTATAAGTTCTTAGGAGTTTGTACATACTTTTGAAGTAAAGGGCATTCTTGTGGTCTATGTCCTCTTGTTTTACAAATTTCACACCATGGCCCTTGATTCTGTACTAAGGGGTTAGGAGCCCCACTTGCTAAATACTCAACAAATACTGGACAGTTATCTTTAGTATGGCCCTATCCTTTACACTTTGTACACCATAACTCTTGTGGAACCTCTTTTCCTTTCTTAATCTCATGCAACTGTAAAGTGAGGTTGGCTAACTGATTTTGTAAGTTTGTCATACCTATACTAGTCTCAGCTAGAGGTGAAGCCTCTAGTTTCATTTCCATCTCCAATGCTTCATCCTATGTACAGAGTCTCTATTGCATTAGTGGAAGTCTGATGTGAGGGAGTAGTACTACGATAAACCATTCCTTATGCTACTCCGGCGCAAACTCAAAGCTAACCCAGTTTATAAGGGCTTTAAATTTCTAGTCAAAGTCCCATACTGACTCTGTGTGTAACTGTTTGATGTCTTTAAGTTCTGTAATACATTGTGACTCAGACTTAGTTTTCTTAAATTCCTTAATCATGGCGGTCTTGACCTGTACAAGTGTTTTGGGCTGTGCTGTCGTATACTTCATATACCATGTTAAAGCTCGTTCTCTAAGTGTAGTGGCCAACTGGACAATTTTAGTATTATCATCTTGGATCTATTTAATGGTCCATACAGCTTCACATAGGAAACAATGTTGTTATGGGTCTTCTGCCCCTGTACCTTTAAAGGTAGGTAACTTCATATCATCCCCCATTTTGTTTCTACGTGGTGGATTCTGATTTGCTGTGTTACTACCACTCAGCAGTGTTACTGTAGTATGTACTGTGTGTGAACTACTAGATGGAGTTCCTGCGGGATTATTCTGAGTCCCGGTTTCTTTCTGTGGGGTATAAGGGTGGTAATGGATACCCCCTACTGTTCTTTCTCTATTGTTTTGACTATGTTCTCTAGTACTGTCTGAACTATCT
Organism: Pseudotsuga menziesii; assembly: GCA_001517045.1. Lineage (NCBI taxonomy): Eukaryota > Viridiplantae > Streptophyta > Pinopsida > Pinales > Pinaceae > Pseudotsuga > Pseudotsuga menziesii. The sequence goes on along the minus strand of LPNX010089735.1, from coordinate 144,099 downwards.
TCAAAGAAGGAAGATCTAAAATCTACTATATACTTCTTACCACTACGTGTACATCCAATTTCTTCAAAATCACTCTCAAACTCTTGTGACATTTCACTTACTTAATTTATTCATCTGAGAATATATCCAATACTCCTTTTTCATGTAATAACATCTTAAGGAACAAGTTTAAAGAGTTCAAGTACTTACCGCGATATCCTTTGAAGAAGTACCTCTCCGCTTCGCTGAAACTCTTTCTTTGATCAACTGCAAACTCTGTAACGAAAACTTCCAGCAAACTCGCAAGCCAGAAGTCTACTACCCACGAAATGGGATTATCAATGCTCTTCATCATGTGAATCAACTCCGATGTCCAGACAATGTTCCTTTTCTTCTTGAATATGTTCTTATCAATCAACTTTGATAACCAATCATACAACTCGTTTGCATAGGTCACAAAAAATATCGTATGCAGGTCTGTGTAGATATGTTTTTGTAACCAGTCCTCTATACTAAGCCTAGGACTCTTGTTTTCTTTTTCAGCAAATTCTCTCTCCTTAGAATCAACCCAGTGGTTAATTTATTCTTTAGTAGGATGCCAACAGAACATTAGCTCTTCAACTTGTTCAAAACCAGCAACGAAACCATTTGTTGGTTATCTATCTGGGCAGACCCGGGTTTACTGTAATGTACCAACAAAACCCCTAGCTCACTGGCCCTTTCGGTGACAGACCACAGAGCGGCCTAAAGTCTCACCCGAAGTGATCCTAGATGGGGTGGCTGAAGACTCACGTGTAATCAACCAGGTTCTATAGCATCCTAGGTTTCTCTTGACTCTGGTTAACCAGTTGAGTCTCTTTATAATGTTGTAACTCTCTTCTGTGCAGATTCTGCTATGAGACTGACTCTTATCGCATCACGGCTTCTCCGATGATGCGCAAACTCTCCTTTGTACTTGACTCTTTACCTGTGATATCCCACACCGCGGCTCCTCCGGCAATGCGATATCGCCTTTCTACACTGCAATAGATTCTATGGTAAGACTCAATAGGACTCTCCAACTCTCACAGTCCAATGACTTCCCTTTCTCTCTTATACTAGCTTAGCTAACATTCACAAGGGTGTTAAACAACTTCATTTAGCTTCTACAGTCTAATATGCTTAACATCTATTGCGCTCCACTTGCGGAACTAAATATACAGGAATCACTTGACACTGTAACTATTACTCTATGAATCAAACATTGATAACTTATATGCAAAATACTTAACACATCCAACTCATATTTAATCCTCTACGTTACTGTAAACTGAAGGATAACATACACACATTCATTAACTGTTAGCTAAGCTCATGCAACAGGTAACAGATAGCAAATACGTAAACACAATCACATGAACAATCACACAACACACTGATTTTACGTTGTTCACTTCCAAGGAGGAAGCTATGTCCACATGAACTAGTTTTTATATTATATCTTGAGAGAGTAAACACAGTTCCGTTGCAACCTATTATGCAACTCGAGATCTTTTGGCAAACTACGCGTTCTTAGCTGGAGCCCTTCTCTCTTAGATCTCTTCTCTTCTATTCTACTTTCTTCTTACAATATATCCTCTCTCTCTCTCTCTCAATCCTAGCAGATTGTTACATTCATACTCAAGGAGTTGGCTACTGGTTACAGTAAGATAATACAGACTGAATAACAGAACCAGAGCTCGACTCGTTTACAATATCTTACAGTACAGATGTCTAAAGAACTAGCTATATTTCTCTCTAATTGTCTAACTATCTACTATCTAACCTTTTACGATACAAAATACATGCTTAAATAGGTGGCCCAAAGTTCTCACCCTGTTACAAAACTATGGGCCTATCCCAACAGTAACCCAAAAACTCTAACTGTGATAGTCAACGCATCTGTACTTTGAACTGCCGCTTACTGGTCATACTGCAGCTCTCTGCATTCTTCCATGCTTCTCGGTGCTGATCATGGGTATGGGAACCACTTCCTCAGTTGATCCCCTTCTATCCTTTGTCTTCAATACCTCGGCCCATTGCTCCTTTTCCTTTATGAGGGTAGCTCAACCCTCCTGTCTTCGTCACTGCCTTAAGTGAAGTGGTTGAGCTCTCTCTTCTCGGCTGCTTCCTATATTGTTTCTTTTGACTTTCTTGTCCCTATATAGCATCTTTTCTTGTAGCTGCGGGCTCTGCTCCAACATTCATATACCTTCTCATAATATTTGGGATCATTTGGGTCAATTTGGAGACCTAGACATCAAAAATAGTCAAAGGTCGAAATAGGGAAAAAAGTGAAAAATTGGTCATTGTAATATTTTTTTTTTAAAGGACATTACATGCACCAATGGAAGTTTCTGAGGTTTGAATTTATATTGGATACCTGCTTGGATACCATTTTTAATTTTGTGAAGCTGGATCCTTGATCCTGAATGAAATCAAATGTGAAAGAATATTATAGAAAAGAGGGAAGCAATACAATAAACTCTTATCAATAATTCATGGAAAATTAAACACTTATGAGACCACTAATTGGAAGAATTACATTACATAAATTAATCATTTTGTTGTATGCAATACAATTGTGTTACAAATAGGATATATTGAATGCCTAATATAGGATTCAAGTTTGTTACACTATATCCAAGTGTAATTAGCTAGCTCGTATCCAGGTTAAGGAGGAATATATTCCATATTCATAATATGAAATGAATAAATGATTAATATATAAATGGGTGATTGATTACAGTGGATGTGGTCTCCTTAAATATCGCTTGCCCATCAATTATTGAAGAGACACTTCTCACCATAAATTCTAGTTAATATTATTAATTACTATTACTAATGCTTATCTATTATTTATTATTTTATAATTGTAAAATTGCCTTCCCCTTGGAAAATATTCTTCCTCAAAGATGAGTTTTCTCATGCCATCCTTTATTCTGGCTCTCTGTTGAAATGAAGACTTGATGCATGTGATTTTGATTATGACCATTGCTTCATTTTGATTCTTTTGTCTTGGAATTTTCATTAAGTATGAACTTAGTGAACTTTTGCTTACTCTTTTTCCACTTGTGTGATTGCTTTCTTTAACTATTTGTGTTGTCAAATGAACAGGCTCGACATACATGACAACTTTAACTATTTTCTTGTTGTCATTCCCAAAAAAAATTGTGTCAGTTCCCTTGAACAAGATCTTTATGCTTATAATTCTCATAAGAACACCATTGCTATCTTGTATCTGATAGATATTATAGTTGTCTTCATTTATGGTATTTATAGTTGTCCTAGTGATGACATATGTCCTTCATGTGTTTTTTTATTGTGACATTATTGTCGATGCATTGATCATCTTTATTGTTAGCAACATCGGCTTGTCTCTTATCATAGTCTTCGTCAGGATCATATTTATCCTTGTTAATTATTTCGTTGTCAATTTCTTTATTACTAGAGTATGATATATCTTTGTCTTGCATATTATATTGATCGATGCCATTACTCTCATCGACAATGACATAATGGTAAACTATATATTCATCTTTTACATCATCTTGGAAGGCTTCTTCTACATTATTTTCACATGCATCTTCATCTCCTTTAAATGTTTCATAAATATATATTTTTATTTCATCTGTCTTTAAGAATTTTCTCAAAGAGATTCATTAATTCTTCACTATAATATGCCATGGATGTTGTACAAAGGAGATGTTTTCTTCCTAGGTAAGAAGGTTATAATTATATTTAATAATAATAATTTTTTATTTTTATTTTTATTTTTTTAATAATAATATTATTATTGTTAACAATATTAAAATAATAATAATGATTATTAATAGTACCTGAAATTTTGAAATATTATAATGCAATATTATAATATTATTAATTTTTTTTGTGGTTGACCATGGAATTATGGTTTAGGAATTATAGAAGGAAGGAGGAGGGAGGATGGAGTGGATGTTGCTGACAACGGCCAAAGCGAATGGTGGTTGTGTGTAGAAGGGTCACAGGATGGAGCATGCGATGTGGGGTAGATAGAGTGTGGAGGATGGAATGGAGAGGCGTGGACGTTGGCATGGGTGCAACGAAGGCTATAGATAGATAGGGGGAGTTGAACCAAGGAGAGAGGCGAGAAGGAAGTGAAGGGAGAAGATGGAATTGGGGATGCAGGAGATGGGAAGTGATAGCATAGTGGGGATATACAAAAATCGAGGCACATAGGTAGAAATCGGGATGTGTGGCTAGGTGTGTAGAAGGAAGAACTAGGATGGAGGGGACAGGGCATGTGGGAAGGAGGCCATAAATGGACTGGTGTGATGGAGTGCATTGGAGCGAGAGGTAGGAATGTTTGTAGATGGGAGGTGGGGAAGAGAAATCATGAGGAGGGAGGTCAGAGATGGTGTATGGGAGAAGTGGATGTCACATTAAGGGAAGTGGGAGGCAGGTTAGGGGTAACAGTATGAGATAGATGGAACTATGAGGGCCATGGAAGAAGGGGAACATGTGATGTAGACCAGCGGACGAGAGGTATAATGCACCCGAAGGAGGATCATGGAAGGGAATGCATAGAGGTTGGGAATGACACATGGGTTAAAGAGAAAGGGTGGGATTAAAGGGAATGGCATGTGGTTTAAAGGGAAGGGTTCTGTTTGGAGGAGGAGATGGAGGTGAATTAGGTCCTAGTGGAGTGTAATAGCCACAAAGTAATCATATGGGAAAGTATGGTGTAGGTAGTCAGCATGTAATTGAAAATGGAGACTGTGTGGAATAAATGGATGGAAAGATGATATATGGAAAGGAATTCAATGCTTGAATCATGGAGAACGGAGTTGGATGGTGTTTTTTGCAGAAGTGAAGAGGGAGTGACAAAGGATTTGGGAAATGTGAAGAGATTCTATGGAGTGTTTTTAAAAAATATGATAGTTATTGCTACGGGCCTAGTTTCAGAAAAACTCTCACTATATTGGCTAACAACCTGAATGGTATGCCCCAAGAAGGGGATCTAATACCAAAGTTACATCATAGCTGAGTGTAATTATTTAGCTCATATCCAATTTAAGGAGGAATATGTTCCATATTCATAATATGAAATGAATAAATGATTAATATATAAATGGGCGATTGATTGCAATGGATATGGGTGATTAATTCTTCTACTCATCTTATTTTGGAAGTGAGAGTCATGGTAAGTGACAATCTCCTTTTGAATTCCAAACTAGGTGATAGTACGATAGAAAACAAAGTGAGTGGATGTCTCATCGTCATATTTTATTGTAGGAATATCCTCTTTCCATTTCTTGAAGTAATATATGACCACAATAATATGATGGTGCCCCCAGCTGACGATAGGTTACAATCCATATAATCGACCCCCCACTTTATGAAGGGACCATAGAAATAATAGAGTGTAATAGGTTAGGACGTGAGTGCATGTTCCAAGAGAACACTTGGAAAGGGTGACATCTCTTGACCACATTAACATAATATTTAAGGATCAAAAACCAATAATAACCCACTCTCAAAATATTTTGAGTTGTAGCAAGACTAGATAAATGACCAACACACACCCCATTGTGATAGTCATTAAGCACGACCTCATCCTCCTTGTGATTCAAAGAATGATGCACTATAGATTTTACCCCATGGTGATACAAATTGTAACTGATCGTGAGGTATTTATTAGCATTATGATGTAAGCGTATTCACTCATTCCTTGAGAGGTGTAGAGGGATATTTATAGTATGCATATAGACAATGATATCACCATGCCAAGGGTTCGTAGATGAGAAGAGGAAAATATAATAATCGACAAATGAGTCTTCATGAATATTTTCCTCATCTAGCCTAGGGATATCTGACATCAACTACGTGAACATGAAATACTTCTTTGATTATGCTGGAACAAAATCAAGGTCAAATTCTTGTAAGGTTACAATCCATTTATTATATTTCCCCCTTATCATTCACTTGGGCTGGATGAACTAAAATGGATATATATAAGTTATGACCATGGTCTAGATAAGTAAGATGTAATGTCTCAATTGTTGACCTTTGTGAACAGTCACTAAGTCCAACTTCTCAACATGAGAATATTTAAGTTCTACATTGACGAGATTCCAATTAAGATAATAAATCACGTGCTCATGGAGATTGGCATCCTCTTGAACTAGAACCATACCAATTGTCTATTGAGATGCGATCACATACAACAAGAAATATCTAATATAGTCTGGTGGGATGATAAGAGGGGTCGATTCGAAGGATTTATTAAGAGCATTGAAGGAATCCTAGGATCACTCATCCCATAGGAATGGAATATCCTTCTTTAATAAGCTCGTAAAACCCTTGGTCAAATTGGCATAACTCATGACAAACTGACTATTATAGCTAATTTTACCACACCATCTAGATCACACATTTATGGTCTTCCATGTCCCTCTACAGACTCCTTGGACCCCATGGACTTATATTATGCTTTGATTTTCCAATATCATCATAAAAAAATTCTTTTTTATACATATACGTGAATTTTAAAGCAATACCCACATGTATACATAGATTTTTACCTCAAACCTGCGTACATCGATATGTGTGCAAAATGACAAATATTTTTGGAGTTTTCGTCATTTGATTCCAGATAACTTGACTCTTGGCCTTCCAAATTCCTTGAGAACCTATTTGGATCACTATATAAGGAACCCCTTGGATACATTGAAGAGGAGAGATTGAAGAGCAAGGAAACTATAGTCCATTGTTGCCTTAGCTTTGCTTATACTTGAGTCTGCATCACTTTGTCCCTTGGATCACATAGTGTTCTTCCTAAGCTTGCCTTTGCTTTGTGAGCTTGCTATTGAGAGATGGAGGATTGAAGTGGTGGAGGCCCAGTTGGAGGACTCGGTTTCTCTAGTTCGCATAATTTCCCATAGAGTTTGTCACTATTGTATCTTTGATTTATTAATAGAAATATGTTTTCCTGTCCAATTTATGTGCATTTTAAATATGAATATTGAATCCATGGATGTATTTAATTTCTTATACATGGTTGATTATATATGATAAGATATCTCTAACACATTTATATATATCATGCATTAGAAGAAATTTGAAGTCTAAAATGGGCCTCGTAAGGAAAATAATAAAATAATAGTTATTAATTTTGGAGGAAGAATGAAAAAAACTACTTTTTGTGTTCATATTTTCGACATATCTTTCTATTTTTTAACTCAAATTCTGAGTGGGATATCTCATTGGATGTGTAATTTAATTCCCCATCCAATGAATACACACAATGCATACTTTTGATGGACCCCGCTACCCCAAAAACAAGAAATACCTGAAAAAACATCATGATGACATCATCATCACATTTGTTTAGGTATTTATTGTTTTTAGGGTAGCAGGGTCCATCAAAAGTATGCATTGTGGTTACTCGTTGGATGCGTAATTAAATTTTGCATCCAACAAGATCTCCCACTTGAAATTTGAGTAAAACCACACGGAGATATGTCAAAAATACGAACAAAAAAGTAGTTTTCTTTTATGAACAATCTGTCAATTCAACCATTATGGTTGACTCATTTTATTGAAATTCTATTAGTTCTTGAATTCCAACTCACAAAATTTATTGTTGACGTGTTTTCTTATAAGGCCCATTTTAGACCCTAAAATTCCTCTAATGCTTGCTTTCTTTGCTGTTGTTGAGAGCAAATTGTAATTGCAATTACATTGGAAAAGATAAACGGGGATCTACTTCAACCATCTGGAATAAGGTACAATTCGATATACCTTAGTGTTATATTTTCTTATTGTTCTTGTATATTGGGAAAGATTGATTTCTAGTGTCATACTGTCTGTTGTGGTACCCCCAAGCCATAGGAAGTTTCTCTCCGCTAGAAGAATCATAGCTAGTTGTTGATCATTCGACAATGTAAGTCCTTGAAATCCCCATATGTCGGAGGTGCTTTTCTAACTTCAATATAACTATATTCATGATTTGTGGTCATTGAAATTCTAGGTGCATCGGTCGATATAGCTTCACTAGGTTGATTTCTTTTAAACGTTGTAGCAGCTGAACCAATATATAATAATTAAACCGGTGGAAGCAATAAGAACAATGTTTTAACCAATCAAATACTCGATTATTATTGAACTAGGGTCCTAACCTAGAACCAGTCTTAGATCCATATGCAGTATGGTAGAGGCTGGACCCCATATTGGAGTTTCAGGTAAATATTTTGATTCCCCTACCTCTTAATACAGGCCTCATGACCTCGCAGAATATGATACCTATAATGCGATGATGACCTCTCCTCATCACTATCAAGTTAAACCTCCTTTATGCATTAGTGGCCACATAAATACGACTAAGTTAGTCAAGCTATAATATAGTGGAAATTAGCTACTATTAGTCGTCGACTCAAAAATAGTCATTTATAGCCAAATTTTAGTCATTTTTTTAGTCATTAATTCCTCATTTGGTACTAGTGAAGGAACTCGTCAATGAGGTGTATGAAACCAAGATAAAGGGACCTCTAGGTATATCCTTTGGAATATATGTGTTGATGTCTATAGAGGGAGACCTACAACTACCAAGGAAATGAGGTGTTCTTTATAGAAGCATGAGGGGACAACCAAAGATATGGAATAACAATGAGACAAAGACACTGGATGGGTAACATGTTCAATAGTACAAAATGAGGAATTAACTACTATGTGACTAAAAATTATAGTCACCATAGGTTTTTCAAGTGATTTACTACTAAATATGAGCAATTTTGATTGACCCAACTATAAATGACTAATTTAGTCACCAGTTAACAAATATGACTAGATAATAAGTGTTAGAGTTAAAAATTACTACCATAAACGACTAATTTAGTCACGGCATAAAAAATGACTGAATGACTATTAAGAATTAGGTACTAGAACCAGTACCATATCGATACTTAGCTAGAAGAATCATAGCTAGTTTTTTATCATTCGACAATGTAAGTCCCTACAACCCCCATACGTCTGAGGTGATTTTCTAACTTCAATATAACTATATTCATGATCTATGGTCATTGAAATTCTAGGTGCACCAGTCGACATAGCTTCACTAGGTTGATTTATTTTAAACGTTGTAGCAGTTGATCCAATATATAATAATTGAACCGGAGGAAGCAACAAGAACAATATTTTAACCAATCAAAGACTCAATTATAATTAAACTAGGGTCCTAACCCAAAACCTGTCTTAGATCCATATGCATTATAATGGTAGAGGCCCGACCCCATATTGGAGTTTCAGGTAAATATTTTGATTCCTTGACCTCTTAATACAGGCCTCATGACCTCGCAGAATATGATACCTATAATGCTATGATGACCTCTCCTCATCACTATCAAGTTAAACATCCTTTATGCATTAGTGGCCACGTAAATTTTGCATCTGACGTCATGACCACCCACCCGATTCACGATGTGCACAACCCTTCTCGACCAACATCCTCGATCCAATTTTATTATATATACTTATACTATAGAAAAAGTTACCTTTAAAACAAATATTATACTTATAAAAAACACAAATTGTTATATTTATATAAAACACAAAATAATTAAATTTTATATTAATCCTAATTTATAAAACTAAACAAATTATATGATAATTATTAAAAAAATATAATCTATAACCAATTAACATAATTTATATAATAAAATAATAAAAATAAAACAAAAAATATATAACAAAAACAAAAAAATATATTATGAAAATGCAACTGTCGACCCAAATCTTGACCCAACAGCTCTCCACCCACCTTTGTTACGACATTGATGATTGATGGCTAGTTTTCCAGAACCCATGGAGATTTCATCCTCCAATTTTGTCAATGACTACTCAACCAGCTCATTGGCGCCAAATATTTTGCGTTGGCTAGAGGCGAGGAGGGTTTGGTGGGTTATGAGGGCAAGTAATGTGAATTGGGTGGCATTTTTGGTCATTTTTTAAGCCACCTATGATACCTGTTGAGGAGATTGGTATGGATATTCACCACTGTTGAGGGTTTATAATTTCAGTATTTAACTACCATCACTGCCATGGATAAAACAACATTGGAGAGAACCAGGAGGTTCCTGAAGAGGCAGGCCACAAATTCTGCAGCTATAGTGTCAACATCATCTTCTTCCCTTACAAAATCCCTGGTAAGTTTCTTGGTTTAATCTGAATTGATAAATTTTTCCTTGTTATAATAATGAAGCATAGGTAGCTAGGTTAAAATTGCTGGTAAGTTTCCTTTTTACTATGAATTTTTATCTTTTGCTTGATAATATTGTTATAATATTGAAGCTTAGGTAGGTAGGTTAATATCATAGGTAAGGGGGTAGGATTTATGAGGGAGGGTAGGTAAATATCCTAGTGCTAGCTATATCCCCGATTTTTGGATGAAGCAAGCTTAATAATTTGGTTGTGCGTAAAGCATACCATTGAACCCCTGCATAGTTTTCCTAGGTCCAAGTGGAATGACATCTGTAGAATGAACACTCCATGTTGAAAACACCATTTTTGTGAGGGTTCTCTTAGTACAATACAAAATCTCCACAAATATTGATTCCATGAGAGGGTAATGAAGATATTACAGTGCTTGGTATATATTGACAATGGTAAATATGGAAATGATGATTTCTATAATATTTAGTAGGATGTTGATGACAATGATGATATCAATGCCAATAATGATGATGCAGGTGATTATAGAACTATTTGATATTGATTGGTCCTAATGGAAACACAATTCACTGTAATGAATTAAATTGACCATGATAGCGACATGGACATCGATTGAGGTCTAAAATATTCATAGAGGTAACTAGCCTAGGGACTTGACTTAATGAGCATGATGATGAAAATGATAATGATGTAGCATATGACATTGATGATGATGATGACAATAACACCAATGTCCACGATGATGGTGCATTTGATAATACTTCTGGATATTGATTGATCTCAATGACACTTAAATATCTATAATGGAATATGAGAAAAATACTAATATGACCTAAATGACTCACAATATCACTTTATTTATATTTTATATGAAACTAGCATAGATCCAAATCCTAGGCTCTATCAAGCGCCAAGATGGATCAAATCTCTTGAGGTGCAAACCTCTTCTTAGGTATCCATTGGTTTGATTCAAACCAAAAGACACGTCTTTTTATTTAAGGTCCACATATAATTTTATTATTATTTTTTATTTTGTTAGGAATAAACATTGCATCATTTTCCCACACATGGTTTTAAAACCATATGCAAGGCCCTCCTACAATCATGGGTTGTTTAGGAGGCCTTGCACATGGTATTAAAACCATTTGCAAGGGCCTCCTAAACCATGTACAATAAAACCATGGGTTGTTTAGGAAGCCTTTCACATGGTTTAAAAACCATATGCAAAGCCTCCTAAACCATGGGTTGTTTAGAATGACTTGCACATGGTTTTGAAACCATGTGCATTTTTAAAACCATGTGGACATGGTTTTAAAACCATGTGCAAGGCCAACATGTTTTTGCGAATAATTCAATTTTGTGTTTTTTTCTTGACCCACATATTTTTTACGGATAATTAAATTTTTACTTTTTTATTGTTTTGTTAGGTAGGAAGATTATAACATCTCCCCCATATTAGATTGTTTTTGTGGGCAACATTTATTTTGGCCTATTAGAAAATTTATTTTTTATTAATAAAAATATATTTAGGAAAGTGATATTATTATTTATTTTGTGTTACAAAATCTCTCCCATAATATTCACTATCGCTATTATTTTTTGCCGACATGTTACAAACATTACATCATGTTACAAGATCTCTCCCATAATATTCATTATCACTATTATTGTTTGCCAACATGTTACAAACATTACTAACGTTACTATGCCCATAGTGAAATCCGATGATGAGACAACCATGCATTTCATATTCAACTAGATTATTACCTAGTTCGGAATTCCAAGGGAGCTTGTCACTGACCATGGTAGGAACTTTCAAAACAAAATGATGGAAGAGTTGTCTTTGAAGTTAGGGTATAAGCAAGAGAATTCCTCTTCTTACTATCCTCAAGTGAATGGACAGGTTGAAGTAGTGAACAAGTCACTTAAGTCTATTCTCCAATGACCCATCATACAAAGCAAGACTAATTGGAACATCATGTTATATCCTACTTTGCGGGCCTATCGAACTGCGGTTAAGATTGCCACTGGTTTTTCTCCTTATCATCATGTGCATGGGGTGGAGTCAGTTTTACCAGCTGAGTGAGAAATCCCTTCTTTGAAGATAGCTGTGGATATTTTACTAGACATTTCCACAGTGAATGAACATTTGGCCCACTTGAAGCAGCTTGATGAGCAGGGTAGAGATGCTTTAGTGGCTCTTTAGATTAACAAGCATCGTGTTAAGGTCCAGTATGATAACTATGTCCGTCCTAGGAGGTTTAGTGAAGGTGACTTGGTATTTTTGTGGCACCAAGCTAAGAAATACTTGGGGGCAATAAATTTTAATCCCATGTGGCATGGGCCTTATGTTTTCAAGCATGTATTAGAGAAAGGTTCCTACGTGTTAGTCAATTATGAAGGGACAACTTTGGTAGAGCCTAGAAATGGGCTCTATTTTAAGAAGTATTATGCATGATTTCCAGCTGAGGCTGGCTTGTTGTATATTATTATACATTTGAATAGTGTAGTTTTAGTCTACTCGTGGTGATCGAGTTTGTTGAATAGCTTCCATTTGTTGTAGAAGATGTCGACAAAGTATTCAGTTTATGTAGGATTCACTGATGGTGCTAGCCACCACACTCAAAACTCAGCTTCAGCTTCTTGGGTGATTTATACTCCTACGGGTCAAGTGTTGTCTTCAAGAGGGGTTTTTATACAACCTTCATCGAACAATGTTGCATAGTATAGTGTTGTTATCGAGTTATAGCATGATGCCATTTCACATGGTATTCACTCTCTTGAGGTACATCTTGATTCACAATTAGTGGTTTCATAGTTTAATGTCTTGTATCCTATTAGGGATCCAACTTTTTTACAAAGGTTCTTGCATGGCAGGTTGCTTGAACAACAATTTGAGAATATAGCATACATTCATATTACAATATATTTTGATCAATTTGTTAATTCATATGCTAACTATAGCATGATGCCATTTCACATGGTATTCACTCTCTTGAGGTACATCTTGATTCACAATTAGTGGTTTCATAGTTTAATGTCTTGTATCCTATTAGGGATCCAACTTTTTTACAAAGGTTCTTGCATGGCAGGTTGCTTGAACAACAATTTGAGAATATAGCATGCATTCATATTACAATATATTTTGATCAATTTGTTAATTCATATGCTAACTATGTGTTAGATTGGTGTTTGTTTCATATACCATAAGCATTCACAAACAAATTTACACATGTAAATAAAATAATAATCGATCATCATAGGTTTTTTTCATTAAAATATATGTCCAAAAATGTGGTGTCATAATATGTGAGTGTCATATGAAAAAATGGGGCTTCCAAGCCACCAAAATATACTACACGGTCATACAAAAAATATACACCCCAAGATTATAAGCCTTTGGGTGAGGAGGTTAGTGACCATGTTAGTACACTATGACTCTATCTAGCCAGTGAAATAAATGAACCCATGCCCGTGGTACTCCAACCACTTGGCACTGCATGGCCTTAGGAAAGTCCTCGATTTGCACCATGGGAAATCTATGTGTCAAAAGAACAAAGTTTGTGTGAATTATTTGGAGCATACGCTCCCCATCCACACCCATGATCTCATCTCCTCTTCACCTCCATCGATGATGAGGGCAACCATCTGGTCGTCGTGGTCCCACATATGCATGTACATGACAGAGTATCACTATATTTCAGTGCAACAAAAACATGTCTTTTCGATTCCGTATATAAAAAAACAAAAAAATTAATAATTCAAAAAAAAAGTTAGAGTAAAGATTCATTACCTATCTGTCCATATGCAGAGCCTTGTGGTATAGGAATTTTTGGGTCTCCACGGAAGTTGATCCCTGCATAGGGATAGTCATCTATGTTGATGATATTTCTACGCCACTAGAGAAAGAAGTCTATTGGGTAGGGGTTGGTCACCCCACCCCCTCCTAGTCTCTGCATGACATTTTCCCAGTGTAGCTGAGCTATATCTCAAACTCTGTGCAAGGGAATCTCAACTCTAGGGCTTAGATTTGGCACATGCTCAAAAAATAAAGCACTCAAGATGCTTCCATAACTAAAGTTTCTCACCCACCCCATATTGTAGTGAGTAATTTATTGTTTCATGTTTCTCAGTAGTGAGGTACGCCAGTCATATATTGTAGGATTCATACATTCCACTACATAGAACATCAAAGGCCTTGAATCCTGGTGGAGAGATTCCAATCCTGCTATCCTTCCCAATGCCAATAGTATGGCCTTCAACCCGAGATTTGGATCGAGTTTATTGGGATTTGACTACCAGCCTTCTTTGTATCAGGGATACAATACATGGCAATGTACTCATCTATAATGAGCCTGCCTCCTGGCCCATGATACCATAGGTTTACCACCTCCCCTATGTAGGACAATCCTGTGATAAAGTAAATGTCCTCAAACTCAATGCTGAGGGGCATCTCATTTAACTAGAAAGTCTCTAAGTCAAGATCCCAGTAATCCACTAGCAGTTGGAGTAGCCTTGGATTTTCCCTTAAGTTTCCAAGGTGCCAAAACTTGTATAGTCCACATGCCCTTAGCATTTGATGAGCCATGAGATCATCTTGCACAGCCTCTTCAACATCACCATGTTCACATTCTCTCCACTCTAGCACCATTTTGCACAAAGATTTCCAAGTTTCATGATATTTTGACCTTGCATTTACCATTTATGGCCCTATACGTGATTGTTTCTAAAAGAGCGATGTATTTATGCGGGTATCGTGGTATTTTCTATGTATACCCAACCTTATACGCAGAAAAATACCCGATTTCTACGTGGGACGAAACACATTATTTTGGATGCCCCAAATTAAAAAATTGACCATCAAATTTAAAAATAAATGCATTAAAATGGAAGAGTAGGGCATGATGAGTTACCTAGACCAAATGGGGAGTGATTTCATTGGTGGATACTCTTGGAATTAGCTTTTGAAGTTCTGAGTACAAAAACACTATGGTGGGTAAATTTTCAAATGGTATGAAAATATTTATTTTTTCACTATTTTATAAAAACAAAATAGAAATTTTTACCCAGTTTCTATACTCTTGACATGTTTTTTACCGTTTCGACTAATATGGTGTTGTAGGGGCCCGTTTTGAGCATGTTTTGACTGAGTCTTTGATTCGTTCATGCCTATTACATGTATAATGCCTGAACTGGCATATAGGTTAGGATTTCATATGTGCCTGCATTTTGCATGACCTTATGGTCGTTTCACTTTAACCTTAGGTATGAACCCATTTCCTAATATCACAGAACCTTCATGCTACTGTTAGAAGTAGTATTGTGTGAATCGTCGAGATTTCCTATACATGGGTTCCCTAGTTAGATCCTATTTTTCATTTGGTGCCCATGCTAATATACCTCCTTTAGGTTGTGGGAGTCCCTTTTTAGTCCGTCCATGTCCTTGAGCAAGAGCTTCATACTCCTCTTGAACTTTATGTTGGCTTTTCCCCATAGGGACTCCCTTGTATATATCAAGTTGTAATTTCATTTCATGAGTTTTTCTTTCCTTCTTGAGATTTATGCTATCTCCCTAACTTCGAGTTATCATCCATATAATATTGAGCTTGTATCATGTCTAGCAAAGCAGAGGCTTTTTATATATCCTTTGCAGCTTGATCACCCCTTTACCAGGAGGACACCATTCCCTTAGTGTCGTTATCTTACACATGTTTCCTTGCATTGAGCATAGGTATGTTCCACTGCTTGAAACTAGCTTTCCTATCCCTGACACTCGTCTCCTCCTAGCTATGTACTACAAAGCGCTTTTATTTTTTTTCAATATTTTCAAAATATCTGAAAAATTCCAAAAGAATAAAAAAGATAGATGGGAAAAGATGTTATCTTTGGCAGCAGTCAAGTCGTGTCCCCTTTGAATAGAGAACTATATATCACATCCGTTGGTTGGGTTACTAGTTTGACTTTAGGATTTGTAATCATTATGCTAAGTTTATCTCCACTAACTAGTTATGCTTCTAGTCACCATGGAGCCTCTATTGATTCTTATTGTGTCACAGATTTGTCTTAGTTTTCATATCAAGTCCATGCTTCCTACCTTCAGTCACCATTTTCCTTATTCTCTTGTTCAAAGGAAGTTGAAGCCTGAGTCGGCCATTCCTCAATTATCTTGACTTTGCATGTCATCCATTCCCAATACTTTTATTGGTTCATGAACATCTTATTCATTGAGTTTTTCCACATTATACAGCCTTGCTCAGTACCTCATGTTGGTTGATGGGGGATTCCTTAATTCCATCCTTCCAATGGATTCCATTCCATCGATATCAGATCATTTATTCTGGAACACGAGTACAGAGTCACTTGATTTCCTTGAGAATTACAGTCATCAGTGGTAGGTTCTCTCTCCATTGAGAGTTTTGGAAATACATCAATGTCCCCTGATCGATGGATTCTCAAGTGTTCGACCTCAACACATCTAATCACACTTGTTAGATTGCACTCTGTACGTTAATTCCCATTTTCATTATCGGTGGGTTATATTGCATCTGTTAACGGTATACATTAATGACAGGTAATCAAATGATGGACTGCTATGTTCAACCTTGACACATCTATTCACATAGTAGGACATGTACTCATAGCAGTTTCTATATAAGACCTTCCAGCTTGGCAATATTCCATATATTCTACCTCCTTGATCGTGCTAGTATTCATGAGATTTTAGCTCGTGTGATCATGATTCCAGTATTTCCAGTGTATATTATATATCTTCATCCATTATGGAGATCTTGATCCATTTTATATTTTATGTGGTGATGAACACACATGACACTTTGTATATCATGCCTATTCATGGCCTTTGTACTCTTATGTATCTAGGACTGCTCCATGTATTTGTTGTCACATGCTGAGACTTATAATTGTATTGTACTCATGGGTGGATGGTTCTTCCACCTAGGTCTTCATTACTCCACTTATGGGATGGATTTTATAATGTATTTCAGCCATCATGTTACCCCTCTAACCTCACACATTAGGGGGCATATGTTATATATGATTTTACCACGCTAGGTAGATCACACATTTATAGCCTTCCCTGTCCCTCTGCAGACTCCTTGGACCCCATGGACTTATATTATGCTTTGATGTTCCAATATCATCCCCAAAAATTGCTTGTTTATACATATACGTGACTTTTAAAGCAATACCCACGTGTATACGCATATTTTGACCTCAAACCCACGTACATTAGGATGTGTGTACAATGACAAATATTTTTGGATTTTTCCTCATTTGAGTTTGAATAACTTGAATCTTAGTCTTCCAAATTCCTTGAGAACACTCATATTCGACACTCCATTACCTCTTTGGAGTGCTATATAAGGAACCCCTTGATTACATTGAAGAGGAGAGATTGAAGTGTAAGGAAACTGTAGTCCATTGTTTCCTCAACTTTGCTTATACTTGAGTCTACATCCCTTTGTCCCTTGGAGCACATAGTGTTCTTCCAAATATTTCCTTTGCTTTGTGAGCTTGCTACCGAGAGATGGAGGATTGAAGTGGTGGAGGCCCAGGTGGAGGATTCGGTTTGTCCGGTCCACATAAGTGCCAATAGAGTTTGTCACTATTGTATCTCTGATTTATTAATATAAATATATTTTCCTATCCAATTCATGTGCATTTTAAATATGAATATTGAATCCATGGATCTATTTAAGTTCTTATACATGGTTGATTGTATATTCTAGGATATCTCTAACACATTTATATATATCATCCTTGCTTTGTTTTTTATTGTTGAGAGCAAATTGTAATTGCAATTGCATTGGAAAATATCAATGGGGATCTACTTCAACCGTCCTGAATAAGGTACGATTTGATATCCCTTAGTGTATATTTTCTTACTATTCTTATATATTGGGAAAGATTGATTCCTGGTGTCATACTTTCTGTTGTGGTACCCCCAAGCCATAGGAATTTTATCTCCGTAACACTTACACAAGAAATTATCCATCCAATGGAGCCTTTGAAATTGTATAATTGTGCTCAGGGGAGTAAAATGAAGTATTTCCTTAACCTTCAATGGATCAACCCTAATCCCCTCCATTGATAAAATGAATCCAAATATCAACTAGTCCTCATCAAAATATGCATTTCTTGGGGTTCAAACGATTTTGATAATAGTGACATATTTCAAATACCAAATGAAGATGTGATGGGTGATCCACTCTCATATAAGAGTGAGTGTTAGCATGATCTCAGAAAACAAAACCCAGTCAATAAGGATTCTCCTCTTTCTACACTCACCATGCCATGGTCTCCCTGAGCATCGGCCCAGACAGGTTTTACCCCGTCCAGCAACACCCTCAGAGCGGATGAGGTCTCACTCGAGATGTTCAAGGGAGAGCTATTGGAATGAAGTTTCTGTAGTATAGAGGAGGGTTGAGGAATACAAAATTCATTAGTTTAATTTCTAGATCTAATATACTTTATTGCTCAAAAACAAAACCATTCATCATGTCTAATTATTCATTCACCATTTTAGGGGATCTACCAATGGGGAAAATAGATCTAAAAGATGGTAGTATTCATAAGAAAAAAGCATCACATTATTCATTCATATGCAGATCTATTCATCATTCAGCATCAAAATCACAACAGTGTAAAATAGGAAAAGGAAAGAGGCAACAAAATATCATATCAATCCATATCACATCGTATTAAGTCCATAGAACAAATTACAGATCAAAACAGACACTGATCTAGTATCACTGTGTCTGGTGTTACATCTAGTATTCACTCTTTCTCTCATTCTCACTATCTCTATTCCACTTTATATCCAACTTTACATGCATAATTATTCTATTTATAGGCTTGTGCCTTTACATTCAAGGCCCACTTCTAACTAAATCCTAACAGACTTCTAACTAAATTAACCACTAAGGACCAATATTCCAAAGAAATGGTCAATGAGTACAAAATGTGACATGAAAATATAAAAAGCAGACCATTTTTCTTATGCAGTGCCTCATGAGTATGCGTACCATATTAGACATTGTACAATTCACTTACCTCCAACCCCTTTCCAATAGGACCCCAACACAATCTTGTGGCTCGTCCTCGAGCCACGTCAGCTCAACATGGTGTACTCAACACCTTCAAGGACATAAAACTTCTCACAGGCCAGAGTGGGCGACTTTTCTGAAATTTCCAACTTGTGCAGTTGGATGCAACTGCCTCCTCTAAGGTAGACCTTAGCATACCTCTGTGTCTTGCAATTCCATCGTGCTCTAGCATCCATGAATACTACACCATTCTCCATTTTTTCGTAGCTCTTTGGGACACATCCTGCTGGCTGGTAATTGTCTGTAGCTGCAACTTCGAGAGCCAATCCTACTTTCACACCCTTGTGCTTATTTGCATTCAATCTCAACCCGGGCTTCCTGAGGTCAGCCCAGTTCCCTGTTCCTGGAGACTTAGTCAAGTGGGGAAATAACTCTGACCCCATCTAGATTCATCATGGTTATATTAGTCTGCATATTAACCTGACTGGGAGAAATATAGCTAAGGACAACTTTTCCAGATACTTCCATCTCGAGAAACCTAGCCCACATACTTCCAAATTCTTCATTAATTTTTACTCAGACATCATTCTCACTCATAGTATGCCCCATATCAAGGATAACCTACATTTCCCTTGAGATGGATTCTTCCTTACTCAGTGAAGCTCCCTTCAACTACCTATCCCAATCCTCGTGCAACTTTGGTTAGTGCAGCACTGCCTAATGGTGCTCGCTAGACTACTGGCCATCAATTTATAACCCCATATTCATCTCATATTATATCATGAATCACTCAGGTGCATCATTATGACTAAATCATTAATTTATGTGCCAAATACGCCACCGATTCTGCCACCCCACCTCTCGGATCTGCTATCATTAGAAGTGACGTCAATTGTGTCATGTTTTACCTCTTTGCAGTCATTATTGCTTATTTATGTGATGTTTGGTCACCGTCACAGTTTCTTCCATACAATGTGATCCACTTACTATTGCATGATGACCTCCTGTCGCACAACCTTTTTCGCTCTCAAGCGCAGCCCTTTTCTCTTGGTGTGGCCCCATCCCCTTAGCGCAACCCCATCCTGGTGCACAACCTTTTCCTGGCACACAACTTCTTCTTGGCTAATTAGATACTTAATGTTGAGTCAAATAACCCCTAATATTGCACGGCCCCTACTTTTATGTGCACTCTTCCATTTGTTATCTATCCCATCTCTCTCTCTTTTTTTAGTGCACAGTGTTTCAAGTGTTGCACGGTTCATCCCTCATCCAATAGGGATTCAAGCAGCTTCCATTCATAATATTTGGTAGTACCACACCATCTAACTACTTTAATTGAACTATTCCTGCATAGGTAATAGAATTGACAAGATATGGTCCAAGCCACTGCATTTGTAGCTTACCTAGATGCTTCAAGAATTTGTTGTCATATAACAACACCAAATATACTTGTTGAAATTGTTTGTTCTTTATGTGGAGATCATACCATGCCTTCTGTCGATCTTTCTCAACTTGCTGGTGGAAATTTGCAATGAAACGGTCTTCGTCCAGCTGTATCAGTTGCGCCATGCACTCCTCTATTTTAGCATCATCGTCCATTCCGATCGCACCAACAATGTGCAAATTGGGAATGATGTATTCCATAGGCATCACTTCCTCTTTCCCATAAATGATTTTGAACAGTGTTTTCCCCATCAATATCTTGCACATGGTGTGATAAGCCCATAGTACTGCAAAAATATTCAAATCCTAGTCATCTCAGTTAGTGTTACATACCTTGGTAAGTGCGTGCTCCAATACTTTGTTGAATGCCTCCACCATTCCATTCACTTGCAGATGGTATGGTGTACTATTCTTGTGCTGAACCTGCAATTATTTGGTTAAGGATCTTATTGTGTGGTTGATAAAATCAAAACCCTAGTTTCTCATCAATATTCTTGGCCACCCAAACCGCGTTACAATATTCTCAAATAGAAACATGGTTGTCATCTCAATAGTACAGTACACGACTAGTGTAGCCTCTTCCCCTCTCGTTAGATAGTCCATCGCAGTGATTATGCAGCACGCACTAGTTCTTTTCCTAGGTGAGTTGATAGGACCCACAAATTCTACTGCCCATTTATCAAAAGGTTGAAAATATACATGGGGTACAAGTGGCATCTCATCCCGTTGTGATGCTTTTCCAATGCATTGATAGACATCATAGATGATCGCATAACCTATGACATCATTATGAAGAGTGGGCCACCAAAATCCTTGCGCAAAGCACCTTCTACATGGAAGCCCTACCTCCATAGTGTCCCCCAGCCACACCAGCATGTGCTTCTTCCAAAATCTATTGTTGTTCATGTGGTAGGACACAACGTCATAAAATTTCATCATGTCCCATCTTATATACGTGTCCAACAATCAACTGAAATTAGAATCTTTAACTAACAACTGCTACTTTTGACTTGTGGAAAGTTCTTCTGGTGCGACTCTGGTCACCAAGAACTAGATTATTGGAGCATAATGGTCATCATTCATTCCTCAAAACAACTATGCATCTGGAATTCCATCTTCAATGTTAGTAGGTTCCTCACCTGTCTCAATTCCTAACAAATGATCAAGACTAGCATTCAAGCAACCCAACTTCACAATGATCTCAAAATCAAATTCCTGAAAGAGGAGTTTCCATCTGCATATATTTTCCCCCAACATAGGATTATTGACTAGATACTTCAAAGATGAATGGTCAATAAACATTTTGAAGTGGCCTCCTAGAAGATAATGACTAAATTTCTACAGTGCATAAACCATCACTAGCCCCTTGCGCTCCGTAGTTGTATAATTATTTTCTGCGAATGATAGCTTCAGACTCGTAAAATCAACAGGGTGATCCAATTCATCATTTCCTAGCCATGCGAGCACTACTCCTAGTGCAATAAAAGATGCATCAACATGAACGTGGAACTCCTTGTTCGAATCAGGAAATACGAGTATCATTTCTGAAGCCATCTTGGCCTTCAACGTGTCAAAACTACTTTAGCACTCTAGACTCGATAAGAACACAAAATCCTTATTCAACAGTTTCTCCATATGGGTAGTAATTGCAGCATATCCTCTAATGAATTTGTGATAGTACCCAGTGTGTCCAAGCATCGCCCAAATCATCTTGATATTGGTCGATGGAGGAAAGCTTAGAATGAGCACGATCTTTACGAGATCAACCAACAGTCCTTGTTTGCACATGATGTGACCCAACAATATTCAAAATAGCACACAAAAGATGCACTTCTTAGAGTTCAACGCAATCTGATGCTGTCGACACCTTTCCAACATTAGTCAAATATTGGCCAAGTGATCCTTAATTAGATCGTACACTATCCATTCGTCCATATATACCTGAAAGAACTTCTAGATGAAGTATTTGAATGCCACGAAAAACACCCAGGAAAATATGGCAAGTGCATTCTTCAATCCAAATGGCATCACGGTATACTGGTAGCAGCCCCATTCTATAACAAACATTGTCTTATGGCAATTGTCTTTTGCAATTTTGATCTGGTGGTACCCAAAAAATCTGTTTGTGAACGAGTACATCTTTTGGCCAACTACTTTTTCAAGGAATTCATCTATGAATGGTGTCAGGAATGAATCATGCATTCAAGCCACATTCAATTTTCTAAGGTCGACACAGATCCAGACTTCACCACTCTTCTTGTCCTAGACCACCATAGGACTTATCCATTCTGACTCTTAAACATGGGCAATAATCCTGGCATCTAGCATCTAGTCAAGTTCTATCTTGACCCTTTCTTTATATCACAGATTCAAGCAATATGGCCTCTATCGCACCGTTTTTGCATAAGGTTTTAATGGGATTTTCATTTCTCCTAAGTCACCCAATATCGCTTTCATTTCTAAGAATTTTTTTAGAAACATATCTTGAAACTCATGTAGGAGATCAATGATCTTGGCCATGGTCTCCTCATCCCATTAGTCCCCAACACTTGCAAATTTTGGATTTTCTTATGTCCCAATGTTAACTTTCTTAATCTGCAGCGGCTGAGTCTTGGGATCGATCAGTACATCTAGTGCTATGACATTGTGAATTCTTTCAGTCTTCGGAATGTTAATATTCCACAACTCATCATCGTCCTCTAGCTCACCAGGTATGTTATAGCATTCCATCATCGATTGCATGTAGAAATGTGCATGTAGATCCATAGAATATGTGAATGATACAACTTTCAAGACAAAATATCATATGATATGAAGTGCATTGTGGAAATCAAGATTGGCATCTACAAAACCAAAAGTGTGGGTGAAGGAAACCGTCAACTACTCCCAAGTAGTTATTTCTCTGTACAGCTTTGCGGATATGTACCAAGACCTCGAAATTTCATCCAAGGTGTGAATAAAAGCATGGACCCATTCATATTTTGTTTGTGCTACCCATAGTATTTGACACTCCACCAAATGGTTGCTAGGGTCATTCTTCCCATCATACTTCTGAGTGTGGTACACCTCTATGGTATCAAAACGGGATGTTATCAGCTTGCAATACTGCATCCACTCGGTAATCATTTTCTTATGAGCTTCCCACCAGCGGGCTGGAGTAGCTTCTAGTGCTTCCTCTAGGGCCAACAGTCACTCTGGATCTAAGACTCTTTCTTCAAAGAATATTAAGAATGCAGAAAATTTTAGTAACCCTTCATATACTGGAAATTCAATTGTTTCAGTCGCAACAAAATGCATAGATTGTGTAATCAAACCACACTTTCTAAAATATACCTTATGCATGCTGTTTTTCCAATTTTTGAGCGCATAATTAGAATCAGAGGACACAGAGCTAGCATTGTGCCAACCAATATCTCCTTGGGAAGTCTGATTGATATAGTCTTCAAATATATTGTATACATGGTCCTACCCCTTAACAACTTCATCCTTCATAGGTTCAATGTATCTTCGGCCCTCTGTTGGATCCATAGGTGCGATGAATCGAATGTCCTTATTTTTGAATTTCATCATTCACTTCCTAAAATTAATCACAGCCATACTATCATTGTCCCATCCAATCCCTAGAAGCATGGGATATGTTCCTTCCCCATTAACAAATTCAATCACATCAAAGTCAGCACATGTTCTCATACCTTCAACATCGATGACCAAGTTCATTACCCATCCAATGGGTTGCACCTTCGCTTGGTTCACCAATCTCAGCTACACAGGGTACCAACCCATCATTGGGCTCCCCATTTTTTACCAGGTATTCTTAGTCATGATGTTCACACCTGATATCAGGTCCAGGATGACTGATTCCACGTCATAGTCACCAATCTAGATATTCATACGCATATTCATTCCACCTTTAGCTCCTTGTCCGAATGGTACATCAAACTCTCAAGCTCAACAAGAACTTTAGGATCTCGTTCTAGTGCCAATAATTTCTTAAAGAACTACTACAAGGTACCATGCTGTCATGATGGTCCTGCTTCTACGGATAAATCAAAAGTGGATGGAATTTCATAGACGGGTAATTTACCAAGCTTCTGTCTGATCATGTCCTAAGTTTCAAAAAATGTATCTTTTTCACTCGCAATTTCAAACTCCACTTTCTTATTCCCAGCTAATTGAACTTGTGGTCGGGGTCCATCATCTCCTATCATCGCAGCTCCATGAGTGAAAATGGCAACATCGACATCCTACATTTTAGGCTTTGCTAAAATTGTTGCAACTGTTGGACCTT
Source organism: Pseudotsuga menziesii (assembly GCA_001517045.1). NCBI lineage: Eukaryota > Viridiplantae > Streptophyta > Pinopsida > Pinales > Pinaceae > Pseudotsuga > Pseudotsuga menziesii. Next base: position 119,100 of record LPNX010089735.1, on the reverse strand, counting down.
GCATCTAGTTCATCAGAGGATTCTAAGCCAATGATGGATTCTGGTTCACTTGTGGGTTCAACAGGTGATTGATGGCATGGTTCTAGAGAGGAACTTGATTATGGGCCTGGCTCTATAACTGGTTCTGAGTTGGTAGATGATTATGAGTCTGGAACTGAGCTTGATTTTGTAACTGCTGACTGTTTTTGTTTTTCCATATTGTGATTAACTGCAGGAAGTTCTCCACAGTATGATCAATTGTCATATAGTACATACATGAGCTCTACAAGTGTGGGTATTCTCTCTGATAATTCCTGAATACTCTATAATTATAACACTAGATGGATACACAACCTCATCCCCCTCTACGTCCAAAACCTCCTCCTCATCCTCAGAATCCTCCGTGGAATCCCCCTTGTTGTGGGTACTACGGATAAGCTATCTGCTACGGTGGGGGGTTCAACTATTTCTAAACAAAGTGTGCTGCTTGAACATATTTTGGCTGCTCCTGGGCCATAGGTATCTGATTGTGTGGATATTGCGGTGTGAACTATGGCTGGGGCACGAATTGTGGTTGTGGCACGAACTGTGGCTATGGCTACGGTGGAAAAAACACCATCGACGTTGGTGGTGTGTATTTCATTTTTGGTTGAGAAATGACCATTTGAGGCTATGGTTGTTGTTTATTTTCTGTGTGGTGACCCTCACCCTTTATGGAATATGAATCATAAATTCTGTCCTGAAGCAGATCATATGCCTAATAGTCTTTATCCTCATGTGACTGAGCAACATAATGAACAGTAAAAATTGACATTATTTGACACCATATTTTGCATATAGCTACATTCCTCATGTCAATTCCTATAGAATTGGCATATGTAGAACCAAATGATACCACCGCTACTCAATGGGTTCAGATCTCTAGATAACAGATAGTTTCTAAAGTCGAGGAAACTATCTTTTGTGTGGCCATCTGCATGACACTGAGTACACCAAAGATATGCACATTCCTCCTTACCTTTTTTGATATCTTGCATCTAGAGTGTAAGGTTCGTGAGTTGTTCCTGAATTTGATTAATCCCAACTACACTCTCCCCAATAGGTGAAGCCTTGAGCTTCATCACAATCTCGAGGGCTTCTCTCTATGTCACTATCTTTTGTTGCATCAGTGGTTGTTGGATATGAGAAACCGATGCGGTGATAAACCATTCTTTATGTTGGAAATATCTCATAGAAAAACTAAATATGTCCATTAGTGTTTTGAACCTCTGATCAAAGTGCCAAAAGGTTTCATTAGGAAATTGCTTGATTTCCTTCAGCTCTGTAATGTATTGTGCTTCCGAGTTCAGTTTTCTGAATTCCTCGATTAGTCTTGTCTGGATCTCATCCCATTAGAGGAAATTTCAGTTTAAAATGGGTCTTCCAAAAAAATACAAATTCCATGTCATCATGTATTAGCCAATGAAAATGATTTAAAAATAAAAAAGGGAGCACCTCTTAAACAAATTTTTAATATAAATTTGGGGATAGGTATCATAAAAAAAACTACCATTTTTGTTTGTATTTTCGACATATCTCCCTGTGTTTTTACTCAAATTTCAATTGCGAGAGCTCATTGGATGCAGAATTAAATTCCGCATCCAACGAGTAACCAGTCGACATACTTTTGATGGGTCTTGCTAACCCCCCCAAAAAATAAATATCTAAAAAGACGTGATGATGACATCATCATCACATTTTTTCAGGTATTTCTTGTTTTTTGGGTAGTGGGGCATGTCAAAAGTATGTCGAGTGGGTACTTGTTGGATCTGGAATTTAATTCCACATCCAATGAGCTCTCCTGATCGAAATTTGAGTAAAAACACAGGGAGATATGTCAAAAATACGAACAAAAAAGTAGTTTTTCCTTTTCTTCCTCCAAAATTAATAAACATTTTTTTATTATTTTAACTATTATTTTATTGATTTCCCTTAGGAGGCCCATTTTGAGTTGAAATTTCCTCTACTGAATGTCTTCGCCAGATTCTCCTCGGGAACTTTGATAAAATTCATAAACTAATCGATTGTGCGACCCCTCAAAGTAGTTGCTAACTGTGCTTTCTTTACATCATAGTCACTAGTCTGTCTAACAGTCCACATGTCTCCACATAAAAACTAGTACTTCTTAGGATCATCGGTCTCATTTCCATGGAACAAGCGTAGCTTCATGTCATCTCCCACCATCTTGGGCCTCCTTTCAACAGATGTTTATCTACTACTAGACTGTTTCTGCCACATCGGGCAAGTTGACGTGGGACTTGGATTTTTTCTTGAGTTTGGAGTAGTGCATGGAGGAGTGGGTACGTTTTGGTTGGGGTTTGATCTTACCATTGTTCTGGACATATCCTGGTCCTAGTCACCCTTGTCATCATTGTAGGGTAATGTCTTATCGTGTAGTTTTCCTTCGCGGTCTTGCATTCTGATCGCAGCAAGACCTTCCCCTGTCCACTTCCTATTCTCTAGTCGGAACCATGATCCTCCCCTTGTACAGCCACTTTATTCCTTGGATTCCCCCACAATCTCATTGAAACTTGCACCCATCTACCCCTTACCTTATCATTCATCTCCCCCCTTGGTCACGGTAACCACAGCCTCCGCACACCAAGGTGTTACTACTCTAGATGCATCTTGAGTATACCTTTTTTGTAGACCAACATTTTACTTGAAAATTGAAGTGACAATAAGAACCTACCTCTGGGTCTGTTAAGGAACTCCCTTTCTGATTCATTGTAATATTTATTGGTGTCAAAAGTAAACTTTATGATATATCCCTCCAAGATACTATCTAACCAGACCTTGACAGTGCGTGATGCTCTATTGTCAGTCTCCTGTAGCTCCTGGATTAGTTCAGGGGTCCAGGACATCGGTTCTCCTCCTTGAAAGTTCATATTCTTGTATGTGAATTGTGCCATCCATGTGCACAATATCATAGGAAACTCAGCAAATAAATATTCGTGCAGACCATCATGGATATATCTTGCTAACCACTTGTTTTTTGTCAATCATAGCGTTCTAATTTTCTACATCAGCAAATTCTCTCAGCTTCTAATCAAACCACTCTTGAGGTTCCACTCGTGTCGGATTCCACATCCATTGTTGGGTAACCATTTTTCAAGTGCCACATACCCTCCTCTCATTCACAACGAGGTCCAAGAAATGAAACCATTTGTTGGAGTGATCCTGACCAGCAAAACCCAGTCGACATGGGTTCTCCTCTATCGACACTCACCACACCATGGTCTCCCTGAGCATTATCCTAGACAGGTTTTACCCCGTCCAACAACTCCCATAGAGTGGATGAGGTCTCACGCAAGATGTTCAAGAGAGAGCTGTCAAAACCAAGTTTCTATAGTATAGAGTAGGGTTGGGGAATTAGACATTCATCAGTTTATTTTCCTTATCTAATCTACTCCCTTGCTCAGAAACAGAACCATTCATCATGTTGAATTATTCATTCACCATTTTAGCAGATCTACCAGTGCGGAAAAAAACATCTAAAAGATGGTAGTATTCATAAGAAAAAAGCATCGCATTATTCATTCATATGAAGATCTATTCATCATTCATCATCAGAATCACAACAATGTAAAACAGGAAAAAGAAAGAGGCAATAGAAGCTTAGATCAATCCACATCACATCGTATTAAGTCCATAGAACAAATTGTAGATCAAAACAGACACCGATCCAATATCACTCTCTCTAGTATTACATCTAGTATTCACTCTTTCTCTCTATCTCGCTACTCTGTTCCACTCTATATTGCTCTTTACATGCATAATTATTCTATTTATAGGCTTTCACCTTTACATTCAAGGTCCACTTCTAACTAACTCCTAACATAATTCTAACTAACTTAACCACTAAGGACCAATATTCCGAAGAAATGGTCAATGACTACAAAAGGTGAGATGAAAATATAAAAAGTGGACCATTTTCCACCTATTGGACTATCTTTGTCTTGCATAATGCCTCGTAAGTATGAACAACATATTAGATGCCACGCAACTCACTTACTGCCAACCCCTTGCCAATAATGAGCAAAGAGGTCGTCCAGATACAATTCAATAATATGCTTAAGGTTGTGAAATGAAAAGTTCATTTCCCGTTCGAAAGTATATCTGGAATTTTTTAGGACCAAAGGCTTTGTATGGAATGCAGTTTACCCCAAGGACATATAAATGCGGTCCTATGTTGATCCTAGGGTTTAATTTGGATCTGATTATATCCTAAAAAACCATCCATGAATAAAAACACTTAACGTCTTGCCCACTCTTCCAAAATATGATCAACAAATCGTGTGGGGAAGTTGTCTTTCATAAAATCTCTATTTAGATCTCTAAAATTAGTAAACACATGGATTTTCCCCTTCCTCTTATCCATAGGAGAGGGATTGGATACCCATTCAGTTAAGGAAAACATATAGATGAATCCATCCTTGAGCAACTTCTCTACCTCATCATTGATGGCAGGAACCTTATTGGGATTCACAACATGTAAATGTTGTTGAACAAGGATAACATTTGGATACATTTTTATTTCATGTTCAACAAGACAAGGATTAATCTCTCGAATTTATTCATATGACTAAGCGAATACATCTTGAAACTCCTTAAATATACTGGTGTATGTTTGAATTTCTTCGGGTGAACAATCGGCACCAATATAATTGTTCTCTATCTTACAAATGGTTTGATAAATGTTGATTAGAATATTTGTTTATATGTTCACCATGATCCCTTCAACATGTATACCATGGGTTCCTATTTGGATCATGGGATGAACAACTTTCTTTCTTAAGGTCATTTGAAACTCATCACACTCATTCCATTCGAGCTCAGGGAGGAAGTAGGATCAATGATGCATCTGTTCCTATGGTTGTTTTGGATCATTCATATGCTTGATAATATATTTATATGAAGGAAAGGTATCATCAAAGTATTCATGTGAACATGAAAAAATGGCCACCGAATTTGGCGACACCAGGTAATCCTCTTCTCGTGTATGTGAAGGGGAAGGATTAGGGTCTATAGTGATATTGATTATGGATTGGTAAATGGTAAGAGTTGTTGACAATGACATTTCCATGTATTTGGGTGTGGGAGATTCATCTAAATTACTTAGAGAATGTATATTCCAAGGATTGCTCAAATAAATAGTACAAAATGAGACCGAACTCAAAGGTGATGGAACACCACCAAGCATAAAATCAATAGCTAGAATCGATGCCAAAAACTTAAAGGTTCCAATCAATGACACATACATTCCAACACCAATTTTCTTATTTTTGGGCTGAGAATTATCAATTACTAAGATAGTCACTACAATGTGATACTAAGGAACCAAAATTATCAAAATACAATTGATTGATCACCACAATTCTATCTTGTTAGGGAAACATACAACACGAAATATCGATGACAAGATCAATTTCATGGAATAAATATAGTTTCGACCCAGTAATAGATTATAATTAAGTGACACATCAACCACATCAACCTCAAATAGCATGGTCTTCCCCCTACATGGACCTAAGGGGAAAGAATAATGCCATACAGTCTAAAGGAATTTCCATAAAAAATTATCAGCATAGTCATGGATGTAGACAGATGGGAGAGTGAAGGCCTTTCAAAGAGCAAAGAGACATCAAAGAGGTCACAACACCTTCATAAAAAATTGTATGTTTAAAGTTGTTGTTCAAACACTCCATATGGACTTGAAAATCAACATGGTAAGGAAATAAAGGTTGGACATCATGAGTCTTGATCCTGACAGCACTAGGTTTGTTCAGGTCAGTCGCTCCTAAATAAGCTAACAACACTTTTGTTTGCCAGGAACAAGTATGAATAACCTTTAAAGAAAACTTTGTACATGGATTCTATCCAAAATCCTCAATGATATAATCATTTTGGATGGATCAAGAACTAGGATTGTTCCCTAGAATCTTTAATGAGCCTTTCGATATGCACGATATAGTGTCAGGCTTGTCAATTTGCAAAATAATTTCCAAAGGCAATGGTTCTTTAATGATGGTTGGATGTGACAGACCATAATCATAGGAATGACTCACAACATGAACAACCAACATCATATTGATAAACCATGACATATTTTTATTCATGATGGGTTTTGATTCCCACCAACACCACTTTCGGTGGCCAAAGTACTTGAAGTCATGTTTTGATTATGTGGAAAGGGATCAACTAGCACAGGTGGGATTTATGCAATGAAATTTGAGGCCTCATAATTTGTAGGGAATAAGTTCATAATATGGTCCCCTACACAAATATTACATGTTAATTTTACCTTATATTTAGTATTCTAGTCACCCCATCATTTTTCTTCATTCTTGTCATAATTAGCGTTCTCCATTTTATTCCCACCCTTCTTAGTATTCCTCCCATTTTTCCTATTATGTTTGGGTTACTAGTTACCCTTCTAGTTCAATGATTGTACTAAATGTACATCTACCAATTGGGTGGGAATGGAAAAAACCACAACTTTTCCAACCTCTAACTCGTTAAGTAAAAAATTCTACATTTAATGCGCAACCTGGTCCACATCTTTCACACTCATAGAGATAACGATTACATCTTCATGTTTCCTAGGTTTAAACTGGGGATCATGATTGAACCTCTAAGTTTTAGGGATAATATCATAAAGGATCCCAGAATGAGCATAAATTAGGTCTAACGCTTGAGCTCGGAAAATGGCATATTCCTTGGTTACCACTCCGGACATCGAAACATCCTACATGATATAAGGAAATAGGGGCTTAAGGAACCATTCCAATATGAATTCTGGTGGAATTTTGTCCTTAATAAATTATTTAATCTATTCCACTCTTGAGTATGTTCGAAAATATGGGTGGCTTTTCCTTGTTGAAATGTCAACAAGAGTTCAGTACTCACGTCATAGCAAACCGAAAATTGAAAGTGATTAAGGAAGACCATGTCCAAGTCATTAAAGGTATGGTGTGTGCCCCTAGGAAGCTCTATATCCCATTTCATAGTGGAACCCATAAGGGTGCAATGAAATAGTCACAATCAAATACTAGTTGGAACATTTGGCATGTCAAACGTAAAAGGATTAGAGCTAAGGGAATGGGCCGAGTTTCAGTGCTTAACCCTCTCAAAGAATTTTTTTGGACAAATTCCATGAAGTCAAAATATTTTGTTCCTATATAGACCAAAGTCCTCGAAATACAAAAAGTATATGAAGAAGGATCCTCCTGTACTCTTCCTCCTAATGTGGATGACAAGGATGGAGGGAACTCCAGAGTCTCAGAAGTAGTACCCATCATAAAATTTCTATGGATACCTCGATGGGAAATAGAATACCTATAATTTATATCCCTCTTATAAAGAGGTTGGGAAGAATAAAAAAACAATAAACCTGCTGAAAAACAACAATGGTGAAGTGTCAAAACTCAATCTGTGATGACTCCATAGAAAAACAGACCCAAGTAACTGCGATTGCTAAGTCCAACTGGCGAACATAGAGCACACCCCTAAATAATATAGGACAAATGCACACAAAAATGAATGAGGAAAAGTGATCTATTGAATGCAACATGTATGTCTCACCTAACAGAGGCCTGATACTCCCATACACTACAAGTGTAGGTGTTTAACCAATTATGGTGGCCCTCAGCTTCAACGCATAAAGCGATTGTGTCGTCCAACCCCTACATAGCCAAGACACTCACAGAATAACCTCTACAATTAATCCCTGTGATACCTAGGAAAATAAACTAAGGTAACCTCAATATAGACAATGCTTAGGAAGACAGTAGTTGGTGATATATATCATATCAGAAGGGTAGCTAAGCCTGAATCTCAAAAGCACAAAAGGTACCTCAATATCTCCCAGATACAAATAATATCCTAGAAATATCTCTGGTCCTCACTGAAGGTAATGGAGGGATATCCACACCATCAACGCATGCACTGCCTCGTGATAAACTCTTATGTAAAAGGATATTCCTAAGAACACCAATTAAATAGTAAGGATTTCTCCTCTCCCTAGTTAGAAATCTAAATAGTTTCCATTCTCTAGTCTTGGATAAGTTTACTCACAAAATCCTAGTCCAAGACTCTAAAACCTAATCTTGTTGGTGCACCTATAAAATAAAATTGTTGTAATTAATTTTAAGTTAAGAGTTCATTTTAAAAGGTTGTTCTTACTCAAGGGATATGGTCATGAAACTAGTGATGCTATGAAAACAATAAAAGAAAATATGCACACCTAAATGAAATCTTGTTTTCCAAATGAAAATATGGTATGCCACTAAATAAAATGCACAATATTTCCTTTCCCTTTCAAATGCAAATGCAATATTTCTTGAATGAAACCCTAGACTAATTTCATTCTCGGAAAACCAATGCATGTACTTACTTCAATACAAATGAATATGCACCAATGTAAATATTTTTTGTATTTACAAAGTAAATGAATAAAAATGCAAAAAAAACCATTAAATTCTTAGCCCCTACAACAAGCAACAATACACAAGAAAATAAAGGCGTCGATACTTAAGGACTAATGCACTAAAAGAGAAACAAAGAGGGAGAAAATGACAACAACAACTTCCCAAGAAAAAACAATAAAATATGTTTCCAACAACAGGAGAAGTCAATAAACAACATAAGGGCCCCAGAAGGCCTAGAAAGACTCACAATCCATTAAAAAATATCTCACATCAATATATAACTCAAAATGGGAGATATACATGATTGTTCATAGAATAGCAGGGTATGCACACGACCTAATAAAGGATAGATCACATATATGCATGACTATATGTACTGTGACCCATGTATTTAGACAAAAATGGGGTAAAAGAGAAATATAAGAGTAAAACCAATCCAAATAAATTCCAATGAAGAAACACACTTTCAAATGTGACATATAAATGCAAAGAAATAGAGATAAATTTAAGAAAAAATGCACCTAAAAACACCAACAAAAAGGAGAGTTACCCAACAAAGTTTCCAATTCTGTTATGGAGAAAATAATCCTATTGTTTGGGGTTGGCCAAAACAAACAGTATGACACTAAAAAGAAATTCCATTTGCAAATATTCTAGATAAATTAAAGAAACAAACAACTAAGGGATAGAAATTGTACCTCAACCATATGTTTGAAGATGACCACTGTTGAGCTCACGGTCAAAATATCGTCCCTACAATTTTTCCTTGACAACAAATATATATCCTACCATAAAATATATTAAATTTTAATATTCAATCTAGCCTCATCCATTTAAACATGCATAAAGAAATTATACCCATGGATACAAATATAAACAATTGCACATGAAATTTGGATGAGAAATGGATATTTCTATCAATGTAAAAACAAAGATATGATGTGACAACCTCTGTCAACACCTCGTCGGAACCGAGAAATTGACTTCATCCACCAGGGCCTCCATCACTTAAATCGTCCATAGGAAGGAAAACTCACAAAGGAAATGGAGAGCTTGGGAGATGAAAAAACATGGTTCTATCAACAAGGACAAAAGAATGCAGACTCAAGTATATGAAAATGGGGTGAATTTTTTCTATAATCTCTTTACTCTCAAAGTTTATCCTCTTCCAATGCTTCACAATGGATCAATATATAGCCCTCAAATGGAAAATGGAGGTTCGGATTAGAGCATTTCTAGGCGGATGGAAGGCCAAGGATCAAAGCGTTAATTACTTAATGAGCAAAAGTCCAAATATTTGTTGTTTTTAGCACAAAACTTGATTTACGTGGTTTGTAATGGTGCAAGCTACGTATATGGAGGTTGCATAACTGATGACCTATGTGTATCTTTGAAAATATCTTTTTAAGGACTAAATTGAACCATCGTGGCTATATTGAGTAAAGGGGGTATAATGAGTCTGCATAGGGAAAAGGGAAGGCCATTTAAGCATGATGCATAAGGTGTAGAAAATCATGTTATAACGAGTATGATGATCACCAGTATTTGAACAATGAATAGAATACCTACTAGAATAGGAGGATATGAAAGAACAACAAGAATAAGCATATCAAGATGAACCAGAAGAAGAGAGAATACCCGATACGTGGGTTCCTTATAGATACATCCAAAAGAATCATTATAAGGAATTGATTATCGAAGATAAAAATGATGTTGTAGAAAGAAGAAGGAAATATTAAAAATATTGTTGAAGTACATTTCTCATTGTTGTACAAAGTAGAACAAAATAGTTTTAATGAAGCCAATATTGATCATTACTAGGTCAAAGCCATAAAAAAGAATTAAATTAGATAGATAAAAATAACACCTATGAACTTGTTCTAAGACCCAAGGACAAAAATGTCATTGGGACCAAATTAAATGAGGAAGGAAAAATGGTTAGAAACAAGGAAAAGATAGTGTGCAAGGTATATGAACATATAAAAGGAATATATTTTGAAGAAATGTTTTCCCTTGTAGAACGAATAGAAGCAATCATCATGTTCCTATAATATACTTGTTCCAAAAACACTAATATATATCAAATGGATGTAAAATATTATTAAATAGAGAACTAGAAGAAAAAGTGTACATAGAACAACTAGAAGGCTTCTCTCTCTTAGATAATAAAGAATTCGTATACAAATTAAAGAAGGCTATGTATGGACTAAAGAAAGTACCTAGAACCTAGTATTCAATGCTAGACAAGTATTTGAGACAACAAGGTTTCATAAAGGCTAATTCAGATAATAATATATACTTAAAGGTTGAAGTATATGTGTACAATATTATATTTGGAAGCGATTACAATAGATTAATTCAAATTTTTAACAAAAACATGAAGAATTAATTTGAAAAGTCTATTCTTGGAGAGCTATACCATATTCTTAGGGCTATAGATATCTCAACTGCATGATGGTATTTTAATATCTCAAACTAAATATGTAAAAGAAATGTTGAAAATATTTAACATGGAATATTTCAAGCCAATGTTTACAACCATGATTATAGGTTGGAAACTGATCAAATAATATTAAGCAAAGGAAGTATATAAAAAACTTTATAGGCCAATTATTGGAAGTTTATGGTATGTAACTACCTCAAGACAAGATATAATGCAAGTAGTAGGTTTGGTTGCAATATTTCAAGCAATACCTATGGAAAATCATGTATAGGATATTAAAAGAATTTTCAAATATATGAAACGAACCTTATACTTTGGTTTATGGCGTCCATGTAGTGATAATATGACAATGGTAACATATACAAACACGGATTGGAGAGGGAGTATTGATGATAGGAGTATAATAGGAGCGACGTTATTCTTAGGAAATTGCTTAGTATCCAAGTTGAGCAAAAAACAATCCTCATTATCACTATCTATAGGAGAAGAAGAATAATTATCGCAACAACTTGTTGTGCACAAGTCCTATGGATTAATAAAATGTTAAAGGATGCCCAAGTGGAATTTTATCTATGTATATCAGTTATATGTGACAAGAAAATTTCAATAAGGATCTCCAAAAATCCTATAATGCGTTCAAAAACTAATAATTCTCCCATAAAATACCATTTCGTAAGAGGACAAATCATTGAAAACATTGTCCTGATGGATTATGTGGAAACAAAGGAACAAATCTTAGATATATTTATAAGTCCACTTAGAAGAGATACTTTTGACTATATCATAAGGAAACTATGATTAATTCCCGCTCCACATTGATTTGGGGCATCTGCAACATGTCATAAAACATGGCATAATGTAGTAGATGTGACATAAAGATGAATTGAAAAGCATAAATCTATGGGGTGACTAATGATCAAGAGGAACATCCCTTTTCCATTGATGTGAAAGGGGGAGAATAAATTGCAATGAGGAGATATTTCAAGAAAAAATATTCTTTGTGCAAAAGAGCATATCAAGGGACCAAATGACATGAACACAAGGGGAGAACGTTGTGCACAAAATAAAAAGAGATCATATTCAGGGGGAGATCAGTTCTCATTGGTTTTGACATCAACACCAAAGGAGGATATTGTTGAACTTTGGTGTTGTGATTGATGTCAAACAAAAAAAATGAATGTTGATGTCAAGTAAGAAGCATGAAGACTTGAAGCTAGTTTGAAGAAATATATAAAAGTGTACACAAGTCTTAGCAGTGCATAAGATCCATCAGGTAATGGACATCTTTATACATGAAGCCAGTTTGAAGAACTATATAGAGAATGAGTGTGCAATTTTTGAAAGTCTACAAATCCCACAAGGACATTGAGCACATATTAATAGATACCACAAAGTCCACGCACTCAAGTGTGCAAAAACCCACGAGGATAAATTATCAAATATTTATGCCAACAACAGATAGAATAAGGTGGTTATCATGGCTAGTAAGTAAGGAAGAAGGGTTTTCACCAATTCAAAGTAACCCCAACTTGTGGACATGTATCTTGAACAAAACCAATATGAATAAGCAATAGATGGAAATCTTGATGTAAGCTTCAAGATGAAGAAGATGTTATATTTTAATTTGGAAATCTTTGAATTTTTTGGTATCAATGGATTGATGATTAGAAGAAGTATATTCAACAAACGTCCAAATGTGCACAAGAAATCAAGAAGAGTAGAATAAAATGCACAAATTAGAGGTGTACCTAGTACTGATACGTCCGAAAGAGATATATAGTAAAATCAGTTTAAGTTGAAGTCATAGATTGCATATCTTGATATTGCAGATCACAGAAGTTGAAAATTGTTGATATTGTAAATTGTAAAAGACATATATTATAGATCAAATATTGTTTCATAAGTTACAACTTCCATATCATTGAAGTCACAATTTTGTTATAAGATATTGCTTTCAAGGTGGCAGGAAGGGGAAAGGATACGAATTTGAAGCTTCCTTCTATTTGGTGTTGGAGAATGTAGAATAGGGAGTTGGAGATTCCTTTCAGTTGAAGATAAAGAATAAAGTTTAGAGATTGTAGTCTTCATTCAGTTTGGTGCATGAATAAAAGAATTTGAAGCTCGTGTAAAAGTATTGATGTACTCTCATGTCGGCGCCTAAAATTATCAAGTTGGTGCTTGTAAAAAGGATTGGCTTCCTTACATGTTGGTTTCTATAATCTACAACTTGGTGCTTGTAGTGGGGTTTTCACCCCTACTACGTGAAAAAGAAACTCCCTTCTGTCAATGAGATGGTAGGGTAGAGTTCATGGAAGAAAGATACAACAATAAACGATATTAGTAAAACCAAATCAATAAGCAAATATGACCAAACCAAATTAAAAAAAATACATGACAAATATACCTTCTTTCTCTTGAAAATGGGCCACCGTGCCCGATCTCGAAAATGAACCGCCTCTCCACAAGCTGGTTGGTATGGATAATGTCTCAACATACCGGATGGGGGATGGTAGGGCTATGGAATGACAGGAAAAATGGTGTGAATACTTTGAGAATAATGGTTTCTCACGGTACTCATAGAATAGAATAATGGAAAAAACAGATAAGAATCTTCTTTATAGAGACCTTCACACTATTTTTATAATATGCTTTTAGGTTTTTTGATCATTTCCCTCTTTTAGGGTTTTGGAAACTGAGTTAGGGTTTTAAGCCATGTTTAGGGTTTTAAGCCCCTTTTTGGGGTTTTCAGTCCTTTTTGGGGTTTTTAACCCTTTTGTGGGTTTTTTGGCCATTTTGTGTCCTTTTTGGCCTTTTTTGAGAGAGAATGAAAGTAAACCATAGTTGTGAAGGTCAAAAGTAAGGGAAATATGTTAGTAAAATGATGTATGTATGTGGTTTATACCATGTAGAGTTAGGTGGGAAATTTTTTGCATTAACATATTTCCCGCTGATGTGTGAGGGGCAAGAGCTTATCGTATGGCCAACAAACATCATAGGATCATGGGGATAGTGGAGAGACTAGAGAGACTTGTGGAGAAGTGGCGCTTCCTCATTTGAACCACGTTGGCTTTTGGTTTTTATATTAATGGTTCCAAACAATGGGTGAGATACATATAATGTGTGACATGTATATGGACAAGGTAGGCATACCCATGATCATAACAATGTCAAAAGAATAAATAATGGGATCAAGGCTCAAAAATATGGGACCCGATCAATATATATACAATTGATATTACATAATGGTGGCCTCAATGAGAGGATAAATACACTGTTGATATGAATATTTGATACATAAGAAAAATGGCATTCTCTTGGAATGTAATATTTTCATAATTGATGCTTTCCTGAATCTGCAAGCATACATAGCTAGAGGGATTCCATGATGGGAAGTCAGACTATCTGTGGTACAATATGCCGAATTAATACTAGAGCTACATAGAATCACTACTTTGGATATTTTGAACACTGTTCTCAATGCAACCCAACAATCACAAGGGACATGAACTTGTCTGGGTCCCATAATAGACTCACCAATGTGCTAGAGTCAAATGACAACTAGGGTATTCAATAAAATAATGCATGGACCAATACTCTGTATGAATCTCAACAGTGTGATGATGTATCTGGAGTCGAGCACATGAGATTCAACCACCCCAAGAGGCACTAATGGATCTTATCAAGTGGTCCAAAAAACTCATCAATAGGGTGAATGAAACTAGGATACAGGGACCTCTGGTCCTATCCTATAGAATAGATGTGTTGATGTCAATAGAGGGAGACATGCAACTAATCAAGGAAATAATGTTTCCTTAACAATAATCACGAGGGGGATAATCAAAGGTGTGGGAGAATATGGGGACTGGAACACTGAATGGGGGAACAGGGGTAGGGGAGTATGGGGGACTCAAACTTCCTCTGTTTAGAGTATGATGGTAGGGATGACCTAGCAGGAAATGAAACTAAATCATGGAATAGGGATAATAGCTGTAATACTGGGAATATAACTGCAAATGGGAAATACTAAGGGAGGTAACTGGAACATGACTACTCAAGGGATCCAAGTAAGACTCATGGTAGAATACTCTGAACAAAGGAAACTTAATGTGGGAGATATTCCAAACTGTAATATAGGGTGGCTCCGAAAGACTCCGTTATGACACAATCTCATGGATTTTTAGCTAGCCCAAGAAATTAAATGCTCGATGGTGTTTTAATTTTTAAAGATTCTGAAAACAGGAAGAATACTCCACTATGGTATCTTTTTCATATGTAGTCTCCTAAGTCCAAGAAAAGATAAAAGTGTTCTTAGGAGAGATGTCCCTACCTTTGTGGAAGGAAGACTCGTTTACCATTTGTAGTCCAATCAGGCCGAAAAAGGTTAAACTTACACTGACTAGACGGTCATTCAAATACTTTTACAAGCATGAATGAAACCAATTTTGCTTGGAAATATTTTCTTGATGAGAAGGATGGAAAAGAGCTTAAAGACATCCCATGATGAGTTTTTTCGTAAAGTTCGGTCCCAATTCCTGAGAAAGCATAAAATGATGCAAAGAAAAATGTTCCTAGCTTAAGTGCACCAATTTGGTTCTTTTCTTATGATAGTCTACATAGTTTGAAAAAGGAGGTAAATAAGGTTACATAGACGCCATTTTCAGTACTTTAACGAGTGTGAAAGGAAGCAAGTGTGCCTAGTGATCTTTTCATTCTTTTAAGAGTCAGAAAAGAGCTTAACAAAAACTCCATAATTGTTAATCAAGCAAGGGGAAGTGTTTTATATATGGAAATAGGTTATGTTGTGAACATGGATCATGAGCATAAAATAAAGAACACTAATAGGGCCCCCTTTCGAGATGATTGATGGCATTAAAAAAATGGTCGAGTATGCAATATGTATGGACTAAATGGATAGTGAACATGCCAATACGTATGAGGGGAGATTCATGTGATGGAATGAAAACCAATGTGACTTCCAGGAAATGGCCTGAAAAATAATAGTGAGAACATGAGATGAGGTTCTCGTCAAAATATAGAGGATGGAAAACCAAAACCGGTGGTGTGAATGACATCTCAAATGGACTCCGGATGACTCTGAATAGTCTCTAGTGATGTTGCCCCCAGTGCAGTGGTGCATGGAGAAAAACTAGACCAAATGGAGGCATATGGGTACAGATCTAGCTCAACATACAATGTGTGATTCGTATGGTGGCACACAAATCAAAGTGACTCTGAGAAATGGCCTAAAGAAAATAGGGAGGGAGTCAATCTAGTACATCTCATCTCTTTACTCGAGAGATTTTTGCATAGTGGTGGAATATTCCTATCCTAAAAAAGGATGGTCCATACATGAGCATTGACTATCGGGGATATACTAGAGATGCCTTGACCTCCATTATAGGTCTATCGACCTGATGGTATTCTAGCATGGTGGTATCTAGATCATGCATACAACATATCCTGTGCATGTGCAGATGTGGGACCGCACCCTCCAGCAGGGTACCAACGGCGCAAGAGCAGGGATTATATCCACCTGCTCATGTGAAAATGATGCGAGAGAATTCTACAATGGACTCACTATGACTATACATGGACCAAATACTGGAGGGGGTCACCAATGTTGCACCTAGAAATTCCACATTCCTATTAGCCTTTCAGAAACCCTAACCTGAGACACCTTGGTTATCCTTTTTTTCCATATTTTGGAGGGATGGTGCCTTTACCTTGTTTTCATAGAGCACCAATGGTGCCTTCTATAGTGGAGGAAGGAGCACCGACCATCCTTCTATTTGGAAATAAATTAGGTTGGTTCCTTTACGTCTTCTACTCAGTGTGCCGATAGGCCAAATAAGGGAAAAAATAAGGTCCTAGAAGTTTCTGTGGATTCAGTTCCTATTTGCTTGGGAGAGGTGGCATTCACCTCCCTTACCTGTTGGGATGACCTCCTATCCATTCCCAAGTCAACCTCATGTTTTTTGGTCCTATAAATGGATTCTTCATGATGTCAATGAGGGAGGCCAAAATAAAGTATCCATATGTTGTTGGATTGAAGTCTGAGTTAGAGGAAAAGTAGAGTTGGATTGCATGTGAAGAGATGTTCATAGTTGTGGATGATTGTATATTTCTTGTAGAGGTTGAAGCCATCAACATCAATGCTTGGTTGTAACTTTATCCTCTTATTTTTTAATACAAAAGTGTTCCCCTTTCCTATATTTGATGTGTTCTTAATTTCAGTTGAATATTATCATACTCCTTGATCATTGATATAAGTAATTAATCTATCATCATGATCTCATCTTGTTTGTTTGTCTCTTGTCTATTTTGTAGGTGTTGAGCCATTGCAAGGGATTTTGGAGCAAAGACAAAGAGATCTAGGTGTGAGGTATATTTTATTTCATGTTGTTTAATTTGATTACTTAAGGAAAGGATATACTACTCTATCTTTTTGTTCTATTCTTGTGACTTACATGGCAGAGGAACAAACGGTGTCCGCACCAATTGCATAATTCCTAACAACAAAATTGGAGACCATAGTAGGGATAGTCTAATCCAGTTAGATCTGGGGTAGATCCAGTTAGATCTGGTGTATATCCAATTAAATATACAAGCTTTGGTAACCATCTCATAAATGAAGGTCATATTCTCTTCTCTTAGTCATTTCAGCTGATAAGGTAAGCAATCCACCTTACTGTTCTATTATTTCCTCTGTTTAGGAAGTAGTGTTTACTTTTTGTAGTCCAACTCATTGCATCCTTTTGGTTTCACCTATAGGTCTTTGGATTTTTCATTTACTTGTTTGACGGCACACTTACATGTGGATGACAGAGCGCAGACCTCTTCAGGGCATCATTTTTCTCTTGATACAGAGCGCAGACAATGATTCTTTGTAGACTAGATAATGCACTGAAGATGCCTTACTCTAGTATAATGAGTGCACCGATTCTAGTCCACATTGCTCTGGTGCAGTGCCTCTCAGTACGTCGAGGTAGGCCTTTAAACTACTTGTTTAAAAAAAATTATTTTATATTTTTTTATTTCTTATTTCTTTGAAAACTTTGTGTGATCTATTTGTTGCTGCTTGTTGGTTTGTTTTCTGAGTTTGATGGTTTTGGTGAAATTGATTCTCATATTTTGAGGTCAATTCCAAAACGTTAGTCTTCTTCATTAATATAAAAGGAAAAGTGGAAAAATTTTAGTTTTGGATTTTCTTAAGTGGTATATGCTCTGAAAATTGTATTTTTGAAAGGAAACGGATTGCCTCTTTTTGAGATTAGTTTGCTTTGAGCTTGTGTGCCTTTTATTTTCTAGAAAATACAAAAATAAACTTGTTAGTTCACCTTTTTTATGCTTAAGAAAGTTTATCTTCATTTGCATAAGTAATTGGGATAAATAGATCTTTTTGGCATGATAGCGGAGGTTAAGTTTGTAAGCACATTAGAGGCTTTATTTTCTTTGTTAAATTCATAGATTTTGAGTTATTGTTGAAGGAAATCTGTGTTTGAAGATTTCTCTTTAAATATTTCTTGTCAAGTCTTCATTTCAATTGATTGAAAGTGGCTTTTATATTGTGTGTTTTTTAAAGGAAAAAAGAAAAATTGGTCTCTTACTTTCCCTAGTTAGTTCTCATCGAAGTCAAAAAGTGCATTACATATATTTTAAATTTGCATTATTGGAGACAACACCTCACAAACATTCACTAATCATTCAGATAAAATAAATGGTATCTTTAGGTTAAAATTGTATACAAAGTTGAGTGATAGGTTAGTGACATGTTCCAATGTCATAAAATGTAGGAGCTGTTGTTATTTTCTTGCACTGCAATCCGGGACTTGCGTGATTCTTTTAGGTACCATTGGTATATATAAAGGTACTTCATGTACTCAATTGTATATCAGAAGGACCCTTGTGGAAGGTTGTGCATTAGACAACACTACTACGGATTTGAGCTCCAACATACCTTTCATATATTGGCAGACCGTACTAGGATTCCTTGTCCATATGAGAAAAACCTTTTGGTCATCTTGTTTGGATCAATACACCAAAAACATCATTCAGGGAGATTACTACGCAAGTGTCATCTAGCTCATCGAGTATTCAAGTTAGGGACGCTTGATCCTCCTCATCATGTTTCACTGTTGGACCTTACGGTATATCGCGAGTTCCACCTGCTTGACAATCCTAGTGAGAGACCAACTATCTTAAGCCCATCCTATCATTTAAGACTGCTTGTAACCTTTAGCTTGTGTAGGTGTGTTTTTGTGTTTTTTCCACTTTTTGACCTAGAGTAGAAAAATTCAGCTGCCACCTTGGTTGAGCAATTTACAAGGCGTCATTCCCGTAGATTACAAGGTTTTCCACTTGACTCTCGTCCAGTCATGGAAGGACAAGAAGGTGTAACCATGGAACGAACAGCTTCTATTAATGCTCGTATAGAAACTACTTCAACTGCTGAAACTAGAGAGGAATTCTCTATCTATAACAATCCTTTGTTCCAACTTCCTCCTACAATGGACACCACCTTTCACTTTACAATGGAGGGTCAACTCTGGTCATCTAATTGGACTGTTAATCACCCACCTGATGAAACTATAAAGGTAGAGTATGGCCCTAATGCTCCTTTTTGTAGAAAATATCTAGGATAGACCATTACTGAGTACAGAAATACCACAACATAGCTAGATATACTTGCTCCTTTAAGGACAAATCTTGATAATGCTATGTCAAATGAAGATTTTTTTCAGGAATATATCGAGCATTTGCATAGGTCATGTGCAGGTGAAGAAGATTTGAAAAATGTAGAAAAATTAAGGAGAAGTATTTCTCCTCTTCCTAATCCTTCAAGAACCACCCCACCCAAGTATCATTCCCTTTCATCACAATATGTAGCTCAATTTTTGGAGTCAGCAAATTAAAATTTGGTTACCCAGAATCCAGTTTCTACCCCCGCCCTTAGTCATAATCTAGTCCAAACACCTTCTCCTAGTCAAAATTCCCCATTTGTTTCGAACTATCCAATAGTTTATACACCTAGGGGGGAGCCCCTTAAACAAATTATGTTATCTACTAGAGGGACCATTTCTAGTATGGGGAAAAACTTGTCTACTGGACCACCAGCAGTAAACTTTCCTCCTCCAAATACCACTATAGTTGTACTTCCTTCTGGACAAGGGGGATCCTCTTGGGTCCAACCTACCATTGCTCCACTTTATTGGGGATATACTTATCCTAGGAATCAACAACCTACGGTTCAACAAGATTATCAACCAATACCATCGGCGGGAGTCTATCCCAGAATTCCCTACCCTGGAAATGTGTTTGTACCTTGGGGACAACCGAATTGGTCTAACATCCCATCATATGGAGATGATTTTGTCAATACTACTGGAGGGTATGGAGGTCCTCCTGGAGGACCCCTTCTTGGAGGACCTTCCAGAGGACCTAGAGGCCCTGGAGGACCTAGTGGACCATATGGAGGCCCACCACCTAATGTACCCCCACTTGGAGGACCACCATCTAGAGGCCCACCTCATGGAGGACCACCATCTGGAGGACCACCTTATGGAGGTACACCACTTGGAGGCCCACCACCTTATGCAGGTCCACCACCTAGAGGTCCGTCACATTATGGAGGTCCACCACCTGAAGGCCCACCACCTAGAGGACCACCACCACCACCTCCTGAAGGACCACCTCTCTTGTGTGGCCCACCTCCTAATGAACCTTTTGGTAACCAACAACCTAGTCAACAAGCCTTGGCGGCATCTGTTGGAATATAATAAACCCACTCACAACTTAGGATAAAATAATTAATCATTACTTGATTAATTATTCACCCACTAGCTTAATTAGTTGGCATCCACTTGCACCTTAAATTCAATGCATGCCATCTATATCCTAGGAATGATTTATTTCTGATTCTGGGTTCATCTAGAATTAGTATACAGGACCTTACAGCAGATTCTGCTTTTTCTGCTTTTTCTGCTTTTTCTGCTTTATCCTGCTTTTCTATGGATAAGATAAAAGCTAGTCAACTAGGAAACTGGGAGCTTTTGTTTCCAACCCATCCTCCATTAGTTTTTCTCCATTAGCATGTTATTTCCATCTCCTTGACAACTCACTCATGCTTTTTCCAACTCGTGAGGTGCTTGGTAGATTGGGAAGTGCTTTATGGGGTTTATCATAATTAGTAAGCCTGCTTTTATGAGCTAGCTTGAGTTGTCTTCATGCAACTCCTTTTTCCCTTATAAGGATGTATTACCTATGTAATAATATCAATTATCATTTATTGATCATTCATTAATGTGTGTTCATTAATTCTTCTTCTTCTCTCATTATGCTAATTCTCTACAATTCTCTGTGAGGTTAATTGTGTGCCTAGATCCGTAGCCAGTTTATGAAATTCCTTATGCCATCAAGGCTTTAGAATTTCTACAGCATCATCCATTCCCATTTACCAATATTCCTATGGTACTCTTGGTCAACAAATACCATATCAGCACTACCAGTACCCACAACCCAATCAACAATTTCCATTTCTAGCTACATTAGATCTGCCATATCTGTCTAGATTGATAAATGGCCCAATTCATCATGACCCCTCTTGTCTAGCTATTCCGGTCAAGTTACCTTCGGATATACCAAATTTTGATGGTAAACTTGGTGAAAACCCTAACAACCATGTGATGACTTTTCATCTATGGTGTTCATATAATTCTTTGCTGGACGGTTCAATCCGTCTATTACTATTTCAAAGAACCCTCACGGGAATTGCTACAAAATGTTATATATAGTTACCAAAACACTCTTTTTAGGATTTTGATGCTTTAGCAATGGAATTTACAACACACTTTCAGTTACCAATCCGATATGAAATAGGTACAGACCTTTTGAACTCACTTTGTAAAACCACCTCAACTCATATCTCTGATCATAGAGATGAAGATGAAGGTTAATTAAGGCCCCTATTACTAATCAATTTCTTGCTGATTGGTTTACATAGTATTTACTCCCACCCATTGCTAGAGATGTTTCCATGGGAGGCGCTGTCACTGAGGAGTAAGCTATTAGTCGTGATCAATACCTTGACTTGGTCTATTCCCATTCAGGTACTTTATATGATTTGATTTCCGATTCTCCTTGACCTACAAATGATCTTGCTAGACCCACAACTGAACCACCTACTGATGGAATACTTGGTTCAGTTCAAATGCAAATGGTGGAAAAATATTCCAAGAAGCAAACTCAACCCACCACATCAACAAATCAACCAACACCACCTTCCAAAATTGCACCCTCTCTTGTTGCTTCTGCCTAGGTAGATGCAGTTCAATCTGCTGAATCTTTGGGTGGAAATAAAAAAAAGAAAGAATAAATAAAAAAAACTGATAATAAAAAAGGCAATAAACTACAAAACCCTGATGCAGATTCAAAAGTTAAGAGAAAGGAAAAATATCCCTTTTTAATATCCAGAGGTGATCATTTCACCAAAGAATGTCCTCATTGTGAGGAAATTAAGAAGTTTTTGAAAATTTCACCCACCCCAACAGTCCTCAAAGACCCTTTATCTTCCCAATAGAAATTGATTCATCATCAATCCTTGCATGAGCCTTCTTCATCCACTGATGAAGTTAGAATGATGTCTAATGAAACGATTAATTTAAACACAAGATCACATAGTTATGAACCTCCTCTAGAGAAGAAACCCGATGACATTTCATCTGAAAAATGTTCAAGTTCCACACCTCCTCCTAGAAATGGTCTTCATATTGAAAAACCTATGCCTAAAGTAATTTTTTCCCACCTAAGAGTACTCTTTGTAAGTCCATTATCAATCCTAATGCACATGATGCCCAATATTATAACATTGTAGTAGATTTGGCACAAGCACCATGCACTATGTCGACCCTAGAAGTACTCTAGATTTGTCCCACCCAATGAAAAAATGTGTTCACAACACTTAGAGCCATGGATCCTGAAAATAGTAATGTCATTGCTTTCAAACTAGATGACTTTAAAAACAGGCTCTCAGATGAATTATCTTTCTAGATATCCACTAAGATTTTCAGCAAGGATATTCGTCGTACCATTTTGGATGAGGGAGACTCTACTTCGGTCATGTCTCTATCATGTTGGAGATCCATTGGTTCTCTCGAAGTTAATCGTTCACCTACCACTCTCAAGGATTATGATGCTTGTGGTTTTCAAACCTATGGATTACTGCCTGCTCTCCAGGTCGAGCTTGGGGAAAAACCAGTTTCCATTCATATTGAGGTCATTGATGCTACTTTGGATTACAACCTACTCCTAGGTCAGAACTAGTTTTATGCTATGCAAGCTTTAGCATCGATAGTTTTTCAGATCGTCTAGTTCCCATTTCAAGGATAGGTTGTTACCATAGATCAGTTAGATTTCATTACACCTATTGCTATTTCCAACAATGTAAATAGTGTTCCATTTCTGAATACCCCACAATATCAGGAAATAGGATTAGTTCTTATCAAAGACTCTTCACTCATGGGAGTCTTTCCATTGTTCAATACTCCTCCTAATTCACACACTGCATCCATTAATATGAAATCTAACCTAGATAAAGGAAAATCGAGTGTTGATGAATCAACATCTTTTACCCCTTTTGAAGAAGTTTACAATGAAATACAATCCACCAGTGACCCTACCATCAACAACCATTTGTTGATGGCCTCATATCATTATCACAAGCCATATTGGCTAAACAACCCCCCCCATCTCTAGATTATCTTTCACATACACTTCCTACGGATGAATATTTTATGGAAGTTATGTTGCTAGAGGAGATGCCTTGGGAAGATTATCATCATCAATCTTATTTCCTTCCCCCTTGCCTTATGGTATAAGAGAAATTTGCCTCAGATGTTTCATCTGATATAGTCATCGATCCTCAGTCTTTGATTCTCACTCATGGTGTCAATTCTGAATAAAATATCTGCAATATTACTAAAACTATGCCCATAGACATATCAATAAAATTAGGTGTTTTAGAGAACATTCATATAGGCCATAATTATTCATCCTCCAAGGTTCAATTAGATACAACCTTATTCAAATAATTTCAAGATGTCTTGTCTTGTACATACGAAGAAATGCCAGGGATTGATCCCTATATTGTTGTTGATGAGATCAAAACCTACTCTGGTGCCAAGCCCGTCCGCCAGAAATTACGACAAGTTCATCCACAAAAAGCGACAACTATTAAGGAAGAAGTTGAAAAAAATCTAAAGGCCGGTTTCATTTAACCTGTTCCTTTAACTAAATGGGTTTCCAACATAGCCCCTGTGAACAAAAAGGAGGGTACTATTAGGGTTTGCATCGAATTTAGGGACTTCAATAGGGATTTTCCAAAAGAAAATTTCCCCACTCCCTATATCGATCAGATAATTAATAATTGTGCCGGAAGCATCGTCTTTTCATTTATATATGGATTTTCTGGCTATAATCAGATTGAAATTCTCCCATCAGAATGACATAAGACAACCTTTATTTTCCCATGGGGAACCTTCTCCTATCGCAAATTCCCTTTTGGCTTGAAAAATGTTGGCACTACATTCCAATGTGCCATGTCATATGCTTTTCAAGATATAAAATACCTTGTGGAACCCTATCTTGATGACTTTCCTGCTCATTCTAAGCAACATGATATTCATGTCGACCATCTGCAAGCTATATTTCTTCGATGTCGTCATTTCAACATCAGTCTGAACCCCCACAAATGTGTTTTTTGTGTTGAAACTGGAAGACTGCTTGGTTTCATCATCTCTAAATATGGAATTCATATCGATCCTTTGAATATCAAATCTATTTAGGCCTTACCTGCTCCAACAAGTGTAACCGAACTCCAAATTTTGCAAGGGAAGGAAAACGTTTTACATCATTTTGTCTGCAATTATGTAGAAGGGACACATGGTTTCATGAGTTTGCTTAAAAAGGATACACCTTTTTTCTGGGATGATTTCATGCAACATGTGTTTGATAACCTCAAACATGCACTTACCCATGCACCTGTGTTGTAGTCACCTGACTACATGAGGGACTATCCCTTGTATGTAGCTGCATCCTTATCTACTATAGGCGTGGTCCTTGTTCGAAAAGATGAACACGACCAGGAACATGTGATTTATTATGCCGGTAAGAGTCTATTAGATTCTGAAACCCAATACTTACATGTGGAGAAGCTTGCTCTAGCCACAGTCATCGCGGTTCAGAATTTTTGTCACTATATATTTCTCCACACTACTATTGTTTATGCTGACTCTAACCGTATGTACTACATTTTGACACATTAGGTAGTTGGGGGAAAATACTCATGATGGATTGTTATACTCCAAGAATTTGAGTTAGAGTTTGCTAAAACTACTTCAAAGAAGTCTCTTGTCTTTGTAGAGCTCATATGTGACCTTCCCCGTACTATAGAGAATACAGATCCCGTGGATTCATTACCTGGTGAATCATTGTTTCTCATTATTACAACTGATCCATGGTATGGAGACATCGTTTTGTATCTACAAACCTTACGATATCATCTCGCTACTATTTGTGATCAACATTGGTGAATCCGCTACCAAGATAAATACTATCTCATTTTAAATGATACCCTATACCACCATGGTGTTGATTCTATGGTGTTGTCATTGTCTCACTCATGATGAAGCTGAAATCATCCTGAATTATTGCCATGCTTGAGCTTGTGGTGGTCATATCTCTATGTTGGCTACTACCCAAAAAATATTATGCTAAGGGTATTTTTGGCACTCAATTTTCAAAGATTGCATTGAAACAGTCAAGAAGTTCCTGCCATGCCAATTTTTTACTACCAAAAAATTCATCCATTCCGCTTTGATCCATCAAATCATAGCAGTTGGAACGTTTGCAAAATGGGGCATAAACTTCATGCATTGTAGACCTACCTTATTCGAGGGGTATGGCTACATAATTGTGGCTGTTGATTATTTCACAAAATGGGCTGAGGATATGCCCACATATGTCGAAGACAGGAAAACAACTGCATTATTCTTTTTTAACCCATCATCAGTAGGTTCGGGATTCCTAGGGCCATCATGACTGACCATGGGTCACACTTTCAGAAAAATATGATGGCAGAGCTTGGTGAAAATTTAGGGTTTCATCATGACAACTCTACACCCTACTACCCTCAAGCCAATGTCCAAGTCGAAGCAATTAACAAAGTATTAAAGACTGTGCTTCAATGTATGGTAGGGAAGGCTAAATCAAACTGACACTTGCAATTATTTTCTACACTATGGGCCTATAGGACTACTGTGAAAACATCCACGAGTTTTACACCTTTTTAGTTAGTTTACGAGTTGGAAGCAAATCTATCGATAGAATGTGAGATCCCTTCTCTAAAACGCATTGTAGAACTTCTTCCTAATACCACGATAGAAGAGGAACGATTTTTGTATCTAAATAAAGTTGATGAAACTATCCGTGATTCTACCTTAGCAAATGAGGCACACCAATGACAGATGAAATCTCAATATGATAGAATGTTCAACCCCGCTCTTTCGATGAAGGATATTTTGTCTTGACTTATGACCAACAGAATGATAAGTTAGGGGTAGAGAAATTTTAATCTATGTCACATGGGCCATACATTATCAATCACGTTTTAGAAAAAGGTGCATATGAGTTAGTAGATTATGATGAGATACCCTTGGGTAATCCTTGCAATGGGCTCTACCTAAAAAGATACTATACCTAGGCCATCTAGCATAGGTTCTTCGTAAATATTGTTTATAATTTGCTACATGTTTTATTTTTGAAAAGTGAGGTTTCTTGTGTAATCCAAGATGTGTCTCTCAAACCATGCTTATGTATACCTTATGGTGTCTAAATGGACAGATGGCTACCTTTACTAGTTTCGTTGATTGTGCTAATCATTATACATTGAATATTGCATTAGCATCTTGGGTATTGTACTCTCCTACAGGTGATTTAGTGAGTTTAAGGGGTGTTTGTTTGGGTCCCTCCACCAACAATTTATCCGAATATCATGTGGTGATTGGATTTTTGATGGAATCCCTAGCTAGTGATGTAAGATAGATTAGGTTTTACCTAGATTCTAACTTAGTTGTTCAATAGCTTAATCAGGTGTATACCATCCGAGACCCTCTACTTATTAGAACATTTCGAAAGGCGTAGACTGTTAGAAAGATATTTTGAGCAAGTCACATATCAACATGTTCCAAGACATTTAAATGATTTGGCAGATTCCCTAGCTAATTATGTCTTAGATTGGTACATTGCTCATAATTAAAAGCTCATTTGTAACATAGATGACATATGTGTAAATTCATAAGTAGGTATTTATTTCAACATCACATTTTCATACACACATCTATAAATAGAAAAGTCTTTCATATATATAAAACTATAAAACTGAGGTACAAAATTGGGCTGAAGCATCAAGCTTTTAGTTCCCTCAAAGTTCAAGACTGTAACAAGTTCAAAATATACATATAGGGGGGGGGGATCTGAATCCTCAAAGATTTTAGTATACATATACAAAAAAGTAAAATCCCTATAGGCTATCCATCCTTCTGGTAGTGCTTGTGATAGCATATAATAGCCTGGGCCACTCTACGGAGTAGCCTAGAAAACTGTCCAGAGACCCCTGCAGTATGGATTTTGTAATGCCTTGGTAGGTCATCGATGGTCACATCTAGAAACCCTAGAGACAAGAACTGCAGTTTCTCCTCTAAATCTCCAAGATCCTCATCTTCCTCGGAGCAATAAGCCACCATCTCCTTGGTCCCTACTCGCCTAGAAATAAGTGAAATACCAACTGGGCGTACTAGTCGAATATATATATATAAACCATTTTAAATTATCTTAGTATTACAAAATAAAAATAAAATAAACTTGAAAAATTAAAAACATGGTGGATAGTATTTTCCTTACCTCAATCATCCCACTCCTCCCCCTTAGGTAGCACGAGCTTTGGGTCATCCCAGAATTCTGCCTCTTCATAGGAATAGTCCTCTATCATGAGTAGTTGGCCCCTTAGCAAGCGAAAAAGGATGATCAATAAACAAATTTGGGTCCTCTGTATCCATGGCGAGCCATAACTGAAACCCACTTGAGCATCCTAGGATCCTCTGGGTCTAGCCTGCTCACAGGAACCTGAGGACTCGTGTGGGGCACTCTCTACACAATGAAAGATACTACCACAACTCTATAACTGAACTGCTTAAGCATCCCCCACTTACACTTGTCTAGTTGTGTCTTCATATTTACCAACATGCCTTCACACCAGTTGGAGACTGTGGGATCCATGCACTCTAGGGCATACAACATGTGCGACCTAGTAGTCAAATGAGCAGACCTAGTCCCATCCACATTACTGATGGTATAGACCACTGTCCTCAAGGGATGATCCACTATAATCTGGATGTGTAGTTTCCCATACTAAGACTGCATACCCAGTGCACAATGTTGGTCTATTAAATCCTCTAGGGAGGGCTCTCCTCCTCATGCGCCGAATAAGACTATTGGTCTACCTCTCAATGAAAAACCAATAAAGAAGTAGATATCCTCGATATCTATAGTCAAGGCATGGGTACCAACCACAAAGTGTTTCTCCTTAGGATCCCACATATCTATGATATACTCCAGTAAGTGGATGTATGCTTTCATGCATGGTACATTAAAGTACTTTAGTAGCCCGCAGTTTAGCAAGGCCCATATGGTGGCTGGATCACTGATGGCTTGGAAGTCTGCCATATCATGCTCTCATTCTTTCCAAATAACCATGATGTAAAAACTGTATTGTACCTACAAAAGGACACAAAAATATTTATTAATAAACCACGTCATGACCAAAAGGAAAGCATTAAAATTTGTTTTTAAATAACATAGAAGTAAAAAAGTTATTTTTTGCAAAAATAGGGTTTATGCTTTAGCATTTTTTTGGCCTATGACACACTTTTATTTTGCAGAAAGAGCACCTGTGGTGCCTCTGTCTCTGCTAGCACATAGCGTCGATCTTAGACACCTCTATCGGCTATGGACAAAGCGCCTACAGTGCCTCTGTCCCAACACGATGGAGCATCATCGTCACCATGACATGAAAACTAAAAATGCTTCTGTAGCCTGCATTTTAACCATCCAAAATGCCAATAAATCCTAAAAAAGCGATTAAAAATCATCTATGCACAAATAGAAACCTTCTATTGTTGTTTAAAACATAAAATTTATTATGAGCATGAAAGATGAATGGTTGGAAAACCTACCTCACAAAAGAAGATTGGATGACAATGGACGGGACCACTTGCAAGATCACCATTGGAAGCTCTTTCTCATTTCACTATAACTTTCAAACTCTCCAAGTGGTAAGAGTAAAATCGTAAATGTTTTTACTATTCCCTAATATATATAGTAATTTTGGAAACTTTTACTATTTCATTGTAATTTAATTATTTTTGGAATCCAAAATTATTTTATAAAAGTGGGTTTTATCACTTGTTTTTATATAGTTCTAATAAAGTTTTCTTTTTATATGATTTTTGAGTTTCCAGGTCCAAGTTTAGTTCATGGAAATGATACAAGCTCTTTTAGTCTTTTTCAGGCTTTGAGTGAAATTGAAAAAGTACCGAGCGTCATTATGCACTTTTCACATGCTTGTTAAAACACCAATAAAAGAGTGTCGAGTATACTATTTCACCTTTTCAGACTCGTTAAAAGTGGATTATGAAAAAGGAAAACCCATTACGAAGTTATATTTAAGCTCTTTTCAGTCTCCCTAAAAACACAAAAATATTGCCAAGATAAATTGTTGCGTTCACGCTTGTAAAAGGATCAGAATGGTCGACTAGTTGGTAGTAGGTTATCTCTTTTTCGGGCTGGCTAGGACTATTTTATGAAAAAGGAACCCTCTTGGAGTTTCCTCGTGTCTTGATTCAGACTCTCTAAAAATGAATGATGCTAATTTCAATTTCATCAGACTCATAAAATTAAACAATGAAAGACCCTATTTGGGAACGAACCCCTCCTTTCTTAAGTTCATAAAACATATGAGTTTGGACTTGTCTGAAGGAAAATATATATCAAGCATTTGTTACCCTCTTCCATCTTGTTAAGGGAATAGGGTAACAAATGATGGGAAAATTAAGGGAAAGGGGAATTTCTTTTAATTTGTATTTATGGAAGTCTACAACCACCTTTGAACACAACACCTATCTGCATTTGCATATCTGAATAGTTGGGTATTCAACATGTGTTCGAGTCGATCCACTTTCGTGACTCACCTGAATCCTTTGAGTGAATTTAAATAATTATTTGTCATATCCCTTGCATTATACCTGGTTTTGGTCTCGTCAAGTCAATGCTTCCAAGCCATTTGTCGTGCCACAAATTGTTCAAATATTATCTCTTCCAAAAAATAACTCGTCAGTAACTTTACCTATCCATAAATTCAACCGTTATTGAGTCAGTTTCATCACTTGAAAAAAAAATCTTGTTCCTTGTTTCATTACACTGATGTGGGAATCATCATGTCTCTCCTATGACAAGTCTATTCCTGTCGACTTGAAACCATTATCCAGGAATTAGACCTAGAAACCTAGTCAAGTACCTTGAATCCTGCATGCCTCAATGGAAGGTTTAATCTGTTTTGACCAGGGATGATTTTAAGGAACCATACTTATTTAAAAGTGTACAAATGTTGGAGAATATTACCAATTCTTAAAACATCGACAATAAAATGATAGGTGATATTTTTCAAAAATTATTTTAAGTTCCAAGTATTTTATATCGTTTATATAATAATTTGGTGATTTTTAGGGCGAAAAAAGTTTACCCCATCAAAATTGGGTGAAACAGGGCTTCAAAAAATGCAAAATGGAGAATCATTTTTGGGAGAAAAACATAGAAAAATAGCCCACTGGGCTAAAATTCGCCCCTAAAATTATCCCTGCAAGTTTCAATAGTAGGTTTTCATCAATGACCTCTGATTGAAATATTATATCAAGTTTTTTACTTCAAAACATCTCTTTGCACTTGGAAGAATGTACTTAGATACCTTGGGGGTCATTGACACTAATGATGATTTCTTTCGCACTTGTTAACAATTTACATCAATGACTGGTAATCAAGTGGTTTCTTCCATGTTTGATGTTAGGACATCTATTCAGATGGTTAGAATCATATCAATTGGGGTTTGGAATGAAGACCCTGAGTACTTAGGCTTCACCACTATGGTTTCCTATGCTCAAGTTGTGTTTGGAGATTAGTTACAATCCTAACATAGATCCACATTGTATGCTTGGTGGCTGTGTTTTGTATTTTGAGGTTAGACGACATGGTTATACTCTGTATGTTCCATAGCCATGTCCTACTTTTAAATTAGTAATTCATGGATCTACAGTGTATTATTGGTAGCCATGACATGGTCATCATCATGGATCTGCAGCCATGATTGAGTTGGGTAATTCAGTTACTGGTCCTATGTCAGTTATGAGCACATCTCTCATTACCTCTAGATCAGATGGATAACTGGCAAACTATTTCACCTATCACTTCCTTCTAGATTCATACTTTAGGGGGCATTCTGTTGCACCTGGAAATTCCACATACCTATTAGCATTTAAGAAACCCTAACCTGTGACATCTTGGTTATCCCTTTCTTCCATATTTTGGAGGTACAACGCCTTTACCCTATTTGCATAGAGTGTCAATGGTGCCTTCGACAATGGAGCAAGGAGCATCGACTAGCATTTTCTTTGGAAACAAATTAGGTCGAATCCATTAACTCTTCTGCTCAGTGTGTTGATAGGCCAAATAAGGGAAAAAATAATGTTCTGGAATATTTTGAGGAGAAGCCTCCATGGAGTCAGTTCCTATTTGCTTGGGAGAGGTGGAATTCACCTCCCTTACCTGTTGGTATCACCTCCTATCCATTCCCAAGTCAATCTCATGTGTTTTGGGCCTATAAATGAATTGTTCATTATGTGAGTGAGGGAGGCCAAAATAAAGTATCCTTATGCTATTAGATTGAAGTCTGAGTTAGAGGAAAAGCAAAGTTGGCTTGCATGTGAAGATATGTTCATAGTTGTGGAGGATTTTAGATTTCTTGTAGAGGTTGAATCCATCAACATCAAGGCTTGGTTGTAACTTGATCCTCTTATTTTTTAATACAAAAGTGTTCCCCTTTCCTATATTTTATGTGTTATTGATTTCAGTTGAACATTAATAGACTCCTTGATCACTTATATAAGTAATTAATATATCATGATGCTCTCATCTTGTTTGTTTGTCTCTTGATATGTTTTGAAGGTGTTGAACCATTGCAAGGGATTTTGGAGCAAAGACAAAGAGATCTAGGTCTGAGGTATATTTTATTTCATGTTGTTTAGTTTGATTACTTAAGGAAAGGATATATTGTTGTGTCTTTTTTTTCTATGCTTGTGACTTACAAGGAAGAGGAACAAATGGTGTCTGCACCAATTGCATAATTCCTAACAACAACCAACTTGTGGTAAAAATGATGTAAAACAAAAAATAAAAACTATGACACAAGTGTTGCATGGTGGGCAACTCAGGCATAGGACCTCTGATGAAGGAAATTGGCCTTTCCTTGGAGATTCTGCAGTTGGCACTAACTATGTGGGGGTTGAATATTCAAAATTTCTTGAACCTTCAAAGGATCATTCTTTTGAGGCCTAGAAAATCGTAGGTAACAATAGTTAGGGATTCTCCCCTGTAAACGTTCCCAACTAACCCGTTACTATTTGGTATGGGGAATCAGTCTGGTTTACGGTCCAACTACCCTAGGTCAAGTAACAAAAATAAAGGGTTTTACCAGTTACAGCTCAGTCCACCATGTTTGTTTTTAGTTTTTTGTATTTAAGTATGAGATGCAAGTGCCTATCTAAAAATGCAGATTGATAGAGAATACAAGGAGCGGTCACAATGGAGGCACAGGTTCTTACCTCTCATCTTAACTCTCTCGCATCTAAACCACAAACAACAAGAAAAAACTAAAACTAGATATCTAACCTATCCCTAGGGAGCAAGATTATTATTCATCAATGAGTAATGTATTTTGTGCATGCATTAAGAAAAATCACAGATAGCTGTTACTTATTTCATAACACATGAACATTTATAGATATATGAACAACCAGATAGATAATTCTTTATGATTAGCATTCATTACTCATAGTGGAAATTTCATAGAATAAACTAGAGCGCATTCATAACAAGAAAATAGGTTCAGAGAGTTAGAATGATCTCATAGTTAATGTATAACAACTGAAAATGAAATAGTTCACATTCAACAAATCCATAACATAGCATTTGAAACCTTCCACAAATCTTTCCAATAGGAAACTTGTAATTTCCTTATGCAAAAGGAAATAGTTCTTCTTACATCATACTCTCACAAATCTATCTAGGAAAAAGTCCCTCTATTCCCTCTAACTCTCCTATATTTATACAAAATAGAAAAACCTTTGGGTCCCCCCCCCCCCTTGGTGACCTTTGGGCTCCCCCAACCATTTAATATCACAATCTTTGTCCTTTTATGAATGCTCACGACTCATACAATACGTTACATTTCAGATTGAGACTGATGAGTACTTCATAAAAAAGGACCAGCTCGGTAACTAATGAACCTTTTCCAAGCCTAGGCCTTTGCTACTATCGATTCTACTTTGTCTTTGGTATATGTCTTCTTTCAAGCAACAATCATCAAACTGGGTCTAAAAAATCCTCTAGGTCTGTTTGCAATTAAAACAAAAAACTCATCATCAATCCAGACTGCATTCAATATCATCTAACTTTCAATAAAATGTAAACCATATTATCAATAAAACTAAGCATCAAATGTGAAGCCCGGTACCGTGTTTTCATCGCGAAACCCTAACTTGATCAAAAATAGAAAACCTCTATTGCCCAAGAAATATGGTAAAATCTCACAAAAATGGTGGGAAATCCTTACTGGCGGGAAAAACTAAGCATCGTGCTGACAAACTCCTCACCGATAGGCAGAAGCATTATAGCATTGGATAATCAATTCACTAAGCCACCGCAACGGTGGAAACCATAAATACTACGAATTCTGTGAAAAAATAAAACATCGGTGAACTAAAAGACAAAAAACTGTCGTACAGGCATCAGAGATCGGAACCACTACCCAAAATGCGTCGGTAGAAAAGTTCATTATGCAGCCACCACGATGGGAGACAGATGGACTAAAAGTTCTGCAGTCAACAGAAAACGTCGACAATCGGCAACTGGGAACTAGCTAGGAAAGCATCAGCAGATAAACCAACTAAACATTGAAAAGATAGCGTACTACACAGCCGCAGTGACGGGAAACAATCAGCCTACGGCTTTCGTAGTCAACAGAAAACGTCGGCGATCGAAAACTTTAATAACTACGGATCGGTGAGTTTAACACTAAGCATCTCCGCAGTATCGCTGAGATAAACAACAAAGCCTCCGAAACGGTGGCGTCACTCGAGACTAGAACTCCGAAACTTACCCAAAACATTCTAATAGAGAAAATAAAGCACCGCAAAGTAAAAAGTTGGTCAATAAAACCAAGGCATCGACGAAAAAATAGAACTTACCATTGGGACATTCATTATTTAGATTTCGCAATGGTAGGTGCGTAGAGAACTACAACCCCGATTCACTATTCAACTGACCTCCAAAAAACCAACTAAAAAAAGGTTAAGTTCCAAAAGACTTTCAGCTGGGTAGTAATAAAAATAGTTTGTTTCACCTCCAAAATAGCGGCGGCAAAGAGAACTAAAGTTTCGATTCAAACATAAATAGACTTTCGATAGCAATGAAGGAAATCATTCAGATCAAAGGACATCATTTTCAAATCAAATTTTAAACTCCACAGTCCAAAGTATTGGTAGAAAATAGCAGTTTTCCAAAAAGCATGAAAACAATTGACCTCACTTCGACTTCAAACAATCCCAATTTGTAGCAGAACAAAACAGAATTCAGCAATCCACACAATCCCAGGAAAAATGAAATTAAAAGGAGGGTCCAAAATTTAAAAAAAATGGGAAATAGTTACAGCTGCAACACAACCACAATATCTTTGTGAGAGATGATAAACATAAGGAAACGCCCCACGGGGACACAAAACACACACTTGAGGGGTTTCAAGAGGACGTTGTATTTGCGACATTGCAAGAAAACTTTTCGTAAGTCATCCAGATGTTGTGAATGCTTCGAAGAGCGAGCCATGAGGTCTTCTAGGTATACCAAGATAATATGGATAAGGTCATGGAAACAGAAGTTCATGGCCCACTGGAAAGTGGATCCAACATTTTTATGGCCAAATGACATAACTTGATACACAAATGTGCCCCAGGGGGTTGTGAACGCAATTATGTACTGGTGTTCTTTTTGGATTTGAATTTGGTTATAACCGAAAAAACCATCCATGAAAGAAAATACTTCATGGCTAGCACAAGCATCAATGATTTTGTCAATAAATGGAGTGGGGAAGTTGTCTTTGGGACATTCCAAATTCAAGTCATGGAAATCAATATATACACGGATGGTGTTGATGTAATTGTAACTTCGGAATGTATTCACTTGTATTTCTTATGTATTGTAACTGGATGTTTATTCCAGGATGCATTTGTAATGTACTTGAGTCATGTCATGCACCGAGGTTCCTATTGGGAGTTTCTATAATGTAAACAAGTCATGTCAAGTCAAGGTGGGTAACCCTCCTATTGTCTAAGGGTTAAAGTCCCCACAGTTCCGTGGCACTAGGGTTATTAGACTCACTAGTGAATTCATCCCTAGTTGGGTTTAGTCAAGTCAGGAATTAGTATAAATACACTCACTCATGCTAAGTTGTAGCACATAATTAAGGAAGATAAAAACACTAGGGCAAGGAAGAAAGAGGTTACTGCTGTCAAGATATCATCTTACTATTTTTGGGTTTCAATTTTGGTGTTGATTCTATCTCTGAGGAAGTTTCGAGGTTTTCTCCATTTATGGTTTCCCTAAGGAAAAACACTGTGTTCATTGTCTCTTGTGTTTGATTGCTATTATTGTTGTTCTCTCAGTTAAAGATCCTAATGTTATGTTAGCTTAATGTTAAAAATATAACATGGTATCAGAGCTAACCAGAGAATAAGACACTATGTAGCTGCGGGAACTAGTGCTTCCTAGTTTGTACATCTCTCTCCACAGATTTTCAGAAAAAGTAGGGTGGAATAACTCTCCTCCCTAGGGCACATCTTTCTATTGAAGCATAATCTAATTATGAGGTTTCTCAGTTTTGGACCCAACACTACTACCAGAAGTTTGGGATTTTCACAGAAGTGGAATTTTTCAGTGAGCCTAGGCCTGGATTGATCTCCTCCCCAAAATCGAAGTTAGGGATCAAATTCAAAGAATTTGGTTGGACAGAACTCTGGAAAAGAAAAACCCTAATCTGCTCCTGAACCAGCACTGCAGGATTTTAGCTCCAAATCCAGATCTGACATCTTGACCTGGTAAGATCTAAATATTTTGTATTTCCATTTGAGGTTCTCAGTTAAGATGTCTCATCATACCAAGCTTAATGAAAAGCTTGAGGGAGCTAATAACTTTTCAGCCTGGAAGCATAGGATCTCCTTGGTCCTGGATGAAAATGAGTTGGACTCCTATATTAGTGAGGAGGTTCCAGTTCCAGAGGGAGATGAGGCCAAGTCCTTATATAAGAAGAAGTTGGTTATGGCAAAGAGGATCATTGTTGATTCTATCAAGGATCACCTCATACCATAGGTGTCCTCCTTCAAGACACCTAAAGCTATGTTTGATGCCCTAACCAAACTATTTGAAGGGAAGAACATTAATCAAAAGATGACTCTAGGAAACCAGTTGAAGAATGTAAAGATCCATAATGAGGAGACCATCCAGTCATACTTCACAAGGGTCTCCCAGATCAAAGAAAAGCTGGAAGCAGTAGATGAAGAAGTGGAGAATGCATAAATTGTGATGACAACCTTGAATGGTCTCCCTAGGTCATGGAATTATTTCATCCAAGGAATCTATGCTAGGAAGAAGTTAGTCAAGTTCAATAGACTGTGGGAATAATTTTCACAAGAATAAGCTCAGATAGCAGCCCGAGAAGAAAAGATGGGAAGTGAAAATCAAGCTCTCATAGTACACTCCAGGAAAGGAAGAAGGGAAAATCATCATCATCAAGGTAAGCATTCTCATCAGAAAAACAATCATGTAAGAAGGGATCCATCCAAACTCAGATGTTATACATGTGATGAAATAGGACACTTTGCTAGAAATTGTCCCATGAATAAGAATGGATCCAAGAAGAAGAAGAACTCCAAAATAAGACATCATGCTCACACTATTGAGGATGATGGTCCTCCTAGGAAGAGAGTAAAACAAGAAAGTGAAGACTCTTCAAGTGAAGATGGATATGTTCTGATCTCCACTCTCATAGGAATTGTCACTCATGGAATCAAAGATTGGCTTATTGATAGTGGAGCTTCCAAACACATGACAGGTTTCAAGGAATCCTTTGAGAAACTATCCGAACATAATTCACACCATAAGGTGAAACTTGGGGATGACTACCAGTATCCCATAAAACGTAGTGGTGAATCATCCTATAAGCTAGACTCTAGAAAGTCTATGAAGATGAAGGATGTCTTGTTTATACCAGGACTAAAGAAGAATCTTCTATCCATATAGGCACTAGATGCAAAAGGCATGAGGGTTGCATTTGTAGATAGCCAAGTCCTCATGTGGTCAAGAGGAAAGACTATTGATGATGCAATAGTGATTGGAGAACAAGAAGGGGGATTATACAAATTGAAGGGCCATCCAGAAAAAGATTTGGGCCATGACACAGTAGAGCCAAATGAACTTTGGCATAGAAGGCTTGCACATGTGCATTACAGAGCACTAACACTTGCAAGAAAAGATGTTGAAGGTCTTCTATAAATTCAAGCAAAACATGAAGGGGTCTGTAAAGGGTGTGCGAAAGGAAAGAATACAAAGAAGACATTTCCAAGTAGCGAGAGCAAGGCAAAAGGAATCTTGGAAATCATCAACTCCGATGTATGTAGACCAATGTCATCAAGTTCAATAAGTTGGTATGTATACTATGTTTCTTTCATTGATGAATTTTCTAGGAAAACATGGATTTAATTCATGAAGAACAAGGATGAAGTTTTTAGCAAGTTCAAGGAATTCAAATACTTGATCGAGAACCACATAGAAAAGAAGATCAAGACCTTTCAATCAGATAATTCACATCAAATGAATTCAGAGACTTATGCAAAGAATTTGGGATTAAGAGGGAGTTATCCACTCCATATAATCCACAACAAAATGGGGTTGCATAAAGGAAGAATAGAACTATCATGGAATATTCAAGAGCAATGCCTCATGATCAAGATCTTCCCATGCATATATGGGCAGAAGCTGCCAGAACAACGGTGTATGTACAGAACCATACTCCACATAGAGTACTCGAGAACAAGACACCAGAAGAAGTATTTTCCAGCAAGAAACCAGAAGTCAACCATCTCAGAATATTTGGCTATCCAGTGTACATACACATTTCAAAAGAGAAGAGAAGAAAACTAGATCCTTCAGGAAAGAAGGGTATAATTGTGGGATACTCTGAAAGCACAAAGGCTTACAGAATATACTTCCCAAGATTCAAGAATATCGACATCAGTAGGGATGTGACATTTAATGAAGACACAGCTTACAACAAATCCAGAAAGAGACCTACTGAAGATCCTGAAGAAGCAAAAGCACCCAGAATTCATGATACAACCATGAACGAAGAAATTCAAGAAGAAGATCAAGAATGTGAAGAACCACAAAGAACTGTAGATCCACCTCAAGAGAAGAATCCTCACAATAGGAAACCTGCTTGGGTATGAGAAATTATCCAAGGTGTGGAAAGATATGAGGCTTTAGAACAAAATCATAGAGAAAGAAAGAGAACCAAATCCTGCTTCGAATATGTAGCTTTACTATGTGGCTTTATGAATGAAGAACCTTCCAATTATGAAAAAGTGGAAGAACGAAAAGGATGGAAGGATGCTATGATCGAAGAGTATCAATCGATCATGAATAATGATGTTTGGGATGTTGTCCCAAGACGAGAAGGGAATTCGGTTTCAACTTCCAAATGTATCTACAAGATCAAGCATGTTGCAGATGGTAGCATAGAGAAATATAAGGAAAGATTCATGGCTTGAGGTTTCTCCCAGAAAGAAGGAATAGACTATGAAGAAACCTTTGCACCTGTATCCATATACACTTCCATCAGACCAGTACTTGCTCTAGCTGCAGTGATGAAATGGAAGATACACCAAATGGATGTCAAAAATGATTTCTTTAATGGTGTAGTGGAAGAGGAAGCGTATGTAGAATAGCCACTTGGTTTTGAGACACGTGATAGGGAGTCTCATGTGTGCAGATTGAAGAAAT
Organism: Pseudotsuga menziesii; assembly: GCA_001517045.1. Taxonomy (NCBI): domain Eukaryota; kingdom Viridiplantae; phylum Streptophyta; class Pinopsida; order Pinales; family Pinaceae; genus Pseudotsuga; species Pseudotsuga menziesii. Next base: position 79,725 of record LPNX010089735.1, on the reverse strand, counting down.
CCCTATACGGTTTGAAACAGGCACCCAGGACATGGTACAATAGAATTGATAGATTTCTATACAGTTTGGGATTTCCCAAGAGTAAAGCAATTTCCAACCTTTACTACAAGGTTGAAGATGGAAGCCCCGTGATGCTCCTATTGTATGTAGATGATCTGTTTGTAATAGGTATGGATGGGTTGATTTCTGATATGGAGAGAAAGCTTGCTGCCGAATTTGAAATGAAGAACTTGGGTATGATGCATTATTTTCTAGGCATGGAGGTGTGGCAGAATGCAGATGGAATCTCCCTTGAATAAGGGAAGTATGCAGTAGAGATCCTGGAGATTTTTGGGATGATGGACTGCAAGTCCATGACCACACCTATGGAATTGAACTTGAAGCTCTTGAGTGATGCTTCATTAGAGACGGTTGATGCTACGATGTATCATCAGATGATTGGGTCCTTGATGTATCTGACGAACACGAGACTAGAAATTTTCTTTGTTGTGAACACCTTGAGCCATTTCTTTATAGATACGAGACATGTTCACTTGATTGCTACAAAGCATATTCGAAGGTACCTGAGGGGTGCAATTGATTATGGGCTCAAGTAACAGGTGAATCAAAAGATTAACCTAGAGGGTTATGTTGATTTAGATTGGGCAGATAGTGCCATCGATAGGAAGAGCACTTCAGGGTGTTGCTTCAGTATGGGATCAGGTGTGATCTCTTGGTTTAGTAGGAAGCAATCCTGTGTGGCACTAAGTACAGCTAAAGCAGAGTATGTCGTAGCTTTTTCAGATAATTGTGAGGTAGTATGGTTGTGGAAGCTACTGTATGATTTATTTGATCTCCAAATGGATGCTACTTGTATACATTGTGAAAACTAGAGTTGCGTGAAGTTGTCAGAGAATCCAGTGTTCCATGACAAGTCGAAGCATATTGAGATCAAGTATCACTCTATTAGGGATATGGTGCATAGGGGAGCAGTGAAGCTCCAGTATGTTGCAATAGAGGAACATATAGCTGATGTGTTGACAAAGCCATTGGCTAGGGTGAATTTTGAGTACTTTAGGGAGAAGCTTGGTGTTCTATAGATTGAGGTTTCCTCCAAAGAGAAATGATGAGACCCAGAGCCATTCTAACATGGTGAGAGGATTGGTTCCTTCCATGGTCATATGTAAGGGTTGATCCATTCTAATAAGGTGAGAGGATTGGTTCCTTCCATGTTAGATGTGAGTGTTGAGCCATTCTGATGTGACTATAGGATTGGTTCCTGCATGATCAAAAGTAGGCACTAAATGCCATTCTTGGAATGGAGGCACCTGGTCAGTTACCAGGTAGCTCAGTCTGGGACTGGGGGCCATTCTGATATGACTGTAGGATTGGTTCCTACATGATCAGATGTGAGTGCAAGCCCTTTTGACATTGGTTGTCAGATGTAAGTGAAGATCCCTTTCGACATGAAGGATTGGTTCCTTGCATGGTCGAATATAAGTGTTGAGCCCTTCTAACATTTGTTGTCAGATGTAAGTGTAGAGCCTTTCGGCATAGAGGATTGGTTCCTCACATGGACGAGTGTAAGTGTTGATCCTTTCCGACATTGGTTGACGAATGTGAGTGCTGGGCCTTTCTGATAGGGTTGTGGGAGGTGTTAGCACATGGTCAGATGTGAGTGTTGGGTGTGCCTCTCTGATATGATTATAGGATTGGTTCCTACATGATCGGATATAAGTTCTGGGCATGCCATTCTGACTTAGGGTTAGATATAGGTGCTGAAGAAGACCTACATGGAGGCTAGTACTACAACCAACATGAAAAAGTGCTGGCTCTGTAGAAATTCCTGTGACAAGAAGAATCATGAGATAGCACTCATGAATATCCAGTGATGATGATCCAGCAGAGATGATATAGATCGAGGGATGATCCAGATCCAGAGATGATTCTCTAGAGATTATCCAGATCAAGGGAAGATCTAGATCTAGTGATGATGATCCAGATCAAGTGATGATCCAGATCCAGGTGAAGTTGACTTGAAGATGAAGGTGAATTGAATATAGAGATGACTTGAAGGTGAAGATGATGAGGACTCGATGATGATCCAGATGATACAGAGAAGAAGACTTGTGTTGATAAATTTTGTCAAGAGAATACCTTCCTAGTTAAGAGGGAGTGTTGATGTAATTGTAACTTCGAAATGTATTCACTTGTATTTCTTATGTATTGCAACTCGATTTTTATTCCAAGATGTATTTGTAATGTACTTGAGTCATGTCATGCACTGAGGTTCCTATAGGGAGTTTCTATAATGTAAATAAGTCATGTCAAGTCAAGGTGGGTAACCCTCCTATTGTCTAAGGGTTAAAGTACTTGTAGTTTCAGGGCACTAGGGTTATTAGACTCACCTAGTGAAGTTGGTCCTAGTTGGGTTTAGTCAAGTCGGGAATTAGTATAAATAGAGAGCTAGTCTCTCTATTTATCACACACTCACTCACACTTAGTTGTAGCACATAGCTGAGGAAGAGAAAAACACTGGGGCAAGGAAGAAAGAGGTTATTGTTGTTGGGAGATCATATTACTATGTTTGGGTTTCACTTTTGGTGATGATTCTATCTCTGAGGAAGTTGTAGGATTTTTTGCATTTATGGTTTCCTTGAGGAAAAACACTGTGTTCATTGTCTCTTGTGTTTGATTGCTGTGCTTGTTGTTCTCTCAGTTAAAGATCCTAATGTTATGCTAGCTTAATGTTAAAAATATAACAGATGGTACCTTGTTTTTTTATTAATAGGAACACGATTAGAAACCCAAATGGTATACATGATCGGGTATATGAAACCTGTTGTGCAAAGTTTCTCTCTCTTGGCTTTGACCTTAGTAGCCTTTCAAGGGTGAATGGGTCTTTTTTTTGGTGAACATGTGAGAAATTATGCCATGTGTCAATATGATGTTCAATGATAGATGGATCCAACCCATTCATCTCGGTATAGGTTCAAGCAAAGATATCACAAAAATACTGAAAATTTCTTTGTAGGAAGCGACTTCTTTAGGGGAACACAATGCTCTAAGTGTAATGTATTCAAATACCTCTGGGTTGGTTGAGAAGTTAACCTTGATGGTGGGAAAAATATTAGTGATTTTTCCCTCTTCAAAGGCATCAGGTGTTGGGATGGGGTTCTTAAACTAGTCAACCTTACCATGAATGAAGTATTTGGCTTTGACTGAATATTGATATGACAATGACAAAGGTTCCTCAAGAATAAAAAATGAGTGATGGTGTATATCATCCCAAGGTTATTTAGGAGTGGATAAAGCTTCAAGGATATCCTCATTGTTTCTAAAACAACAATTGGATAGATCAGACATATCTTCAAGGTCTAAGGAGACGGAAGGGCTGGCAGAATTTGATATCATGTATGTAGTGGTGGTGTTCGAGGAGAAAGCAGGAGGGTGAATTTCCTTGATGACAGTGATTTTTCACTCACTAAAGTGGTTCTGTAGGTCACGAAGGACATCTCGAGTGACTCATTTTGAGCCAATAGGAAGCTGATTTAAATTGGGGTCCAAATTCATTTCCAGTTACTACTATAAGCCATCATTTCTCCACCACTTTATTCCTCTTGACTTAGGGGGCACTGCCATCATTTTGGTTATTTATACCACTACCGTCGAATCCCTCTGTGACAACCCTCCTTACCTTAAGAAGGACACACAACCTCTAATTCTGATTCAGATTCCTACCAATCCAAGCCTAATTTCTTTACTGCCCTATCTAGCCCCATGGATGGCATACATTCTGATCCCTTCCATGAAGGGATAGTTGGAGGAGTACCTACATCCTTTCCACCCATCATTATTGGTCCTAGCACCACTACACATACTATTGTAGTTATATTATCCACTAGTAGTGGCCCTGCATCAGTTACCACAATATCTACTATACCACCTTCTATACCTGGGGGTAGTGGCCCTTCCATGACCATTCTGACTATCCCTGCTATGGGAATTCAACCTCATATACCCCCATCAATGCATGGATATCATACTCCTACAAAATATGGCACCATTGTCGGTCCATGATGAGCCAACCTCGTGTCTAACCTACCCTTTATGGCTAGTCTTAACTTGCCATATTTGGCTATGTGAATAGATGACCCCATCATTCATCAACCTCATTGGCCTCCCATGTCGACCAAACTTCCTTAGGACATCCCAAAGTTTGAGGGAAAGGTGGGAGAGGACCCCCAAAACCATATCATGTCTTTCCATTTATGGTGTTCATCAAACAACATTATGGATGACTTTGTCATACTGAGGCTATTATAGCGCACACTTATGGGCATTGATGTGAAATGGTACATTGTGCTACCCCATGCCTCTTACCCCATTTTATTCTCACTTGGATCCATGTTCCTCTAGTACTTTCAACTACCAGTCTGATATGATGAGGTAGTGGAGATCCTTCTATATTGCTGTCAAAATAAATCTATCCACATCATAGACCACATCCATGAGTGGCGGCAATGATGTAGCCTATGGAAGATCCAACTGGATGATAGGATCTTCCTAGACTGGGTTTTAAATACCTTACTCCCACCCATATCAAAGGACATCACCTCTGAGTGACCCCAATCTAAGGAGGAGGCCATTTTAAAGTCTTAACATTTCAACTTAATCTATGCCCATTCTGCATATTTATATACCATCATACCAGATTCTCCCCATCTCGGCACCTCCCATCATAATACATTGGGTGAATCCCATCCTGTGGATGGTGTCACACAACACCCCAGTACTATGTTGCACCCCCTATGATACCACCACACCCAAGAAATACCCATAGTGTTTCACAACCAAACCATATCCCCTATTAATCATGAATGATGGCTTAGTCCGAAGCCACCTCCTCCTATGCACTTCCTGCACCAAATCAGCACACCCATGGGTCGACTTGGCTGACATAGTTGTATTTGGTCCAAGTGGCTGAGTTTGTGACCCCTCCATATCCTCCAGACTATTACACACCACTAGTGCAACATGCTCCGTCTATATCCCCATCCCCTCCAGTTTCCATAGGACAGGGTTTTGCTCAGCAGAACCTTCCCAACCAACCCGCCCCCAACAACCAACAAGGGAAGGGTAAGAAAAATAAAGGAAGGAATCGAGGTAATAATCATCCACAAGGAGGCATCCAACAGCCTAACCCTCCCAACAAAAATAGTGAAAACCCCGCTACACTTTTGGCGACTCCTTTTGGATCAAAAGGAGTGCCTTCCTGGAGATTCTATTTTTATCCTGCTTTATCCCTTCCTTTCAGTGGATAAGGTAAAGATAGTAAACTAGGAAACTGCTATATTTTGTTTCCAACCCATCCTCCATGATTTTATCTCCATGGTTTAGGATTAACATGTTTTTCCATCACTCATGAAAACTCACTCATGCTTTATCTAATTCGTGAGTTCTTTGATAGAGTTGGAAAGTGCTTTAGTCACCTATGGGGGTTTATCATATTTAGTAAGCCTGATTTATGATCTAGCATGATTTGTCTTCTAACAAATCTATTTTTGTTTATAAGGATGTATTACTATTGTAATAATCAACCAATAATGATTTATTGATCACTCCTTAATGTGTGTGCATTATTCTTTTTCTTCTCCCCTTATGCTAATTCTCTGCAATTCCCTGTGTGGTTAATTGTGTGCATAGACTCTTATCTTGTTTATAGAATTATTGCTACCATGAAGGCTTTAGAATTCTGGCATGGTATCATATGTTTGGGATCTCTTCAATTAATCCTCCTTTTCATATTTTCATGATTTATTTTGCAGATGCAACAAATTCAATATGTTTCAAAAGTTCCTCTACTTTCTCCTTTCAACTATGTTGATTGAAATCCAAATATGATCACATATTTGAAGAAGAAATGTCTCTTTGATGTCTCCATTCGTGCAATGAGCGAACTAGGATATTATGAAGAAATATTGTCTAGATAAATTATTGTGATAGATCTTATGGAATTATGTGTCTAATAATGTCTCCAAAGATGCAACATCTCATAGTTTTTGTTGAGTATCCAATTGAGCTTTGAAACAATTTGGACAAATGTTTTGGTATGTAGGAAGAAGAAGATGAATCATGGAGTGAACCCAACATCTCCTCATGTGTTATTTATCAATATCTCTTGACCTCTACAGTACCTGATGAAGTTGTTCATGATGAATAAGTAACTCGTACAGTTCCTATTGCTACAATTCCCTTTCATTGGAATGCTTCCTCCTTCTATCAAGAAGAAAATATTGTAGAGACATATTTTTATGTATCTCTTGAAGTTGAAGATCATGATTCACCTTCTTATGATTTTAATGATAAAAAATAAGTGACTAATGCACCTTCCATGTCCATTGTTGAGGATTCATTCACACATTTGAGTGTTCTCCATGTCTTCTATCATATATTCTGAGATCCATATGCCACATCTTTCAGACCTTTTGCATACCTCTTTCCTTTATGGTGCACAACGCAATGACTTTCTAGATGTTTGCTTAGCTAGATCAAGTATTATTTGTGTCATACCACTCATTATACTTGAACTCATGTGCTTTTTCATCTCCTCCTTCGTTCTAGGAATGGATACTCACAGCCTCCTTGGATATTTTCAACATCTCTTCATTTCCTACATTCATACTTCTATCACACAGGATTCTTTAACATTTTATGATCTAGAAGAGTCTAATGATGTGCTAGTTTTTGTTCATTTGGATACTTTGGAAGCTATATCAACCTATGGATTCTTTGTATTTTCACTTCCTGCTCCTAACACTTCTCCTTTTTCCTACATAATCACTTCCACACATCCTATAAAGTTTAAATGAAGCTGGAGACCTTATTCATCCACTTGGACACTTATTTCATCTATCTGGAGATGATTTCATCTCTATTGGTTCAAATTTTAAGTCATATCTCCATCTTGGAGATGATTAAAAATCTCAATATCTTTCAGTACTGCTTACACATCATTGGATCTCAGTTATTCTACATGGTCCTAGTTTCCATCCTGCAACTGTTCTTGATCCAGGTGCACATATTTCTGTTCTTCCCAAGAAATATATTCCTCTAGATATCATCATTTAGTTTCAAGAAACATCAACAAAAGTTCATCATTTTTTGTTTTCCTTTAATGTCCTTTCTTGCAGGATGATTTTCCCCATGTGCTTTTGCCTCTTTCCTCAGTTCTTGGGATAAGATAAATTGTAAAGGATGGCCATAACCTTGTCGTTGGTCCCTATATAGGTATATATTTATGAATATTTTAGACATATCATCATAAATTCATACTTAAATGGGGTTATGGGATATTATAAAACCACTCAATATTTAGGATAACAATATTTAATCATTTATGATTAATTTCCTATCCACTTTCCTAGATAGTTGGCATCCAATTGCACCACTTTGTCAACACTTTCCTTATCTCCTTTATCTCAATTCTAGTTAGATCCTGATTCTAGTTAGTAACTACCCACTTTATTGAATTATAGAACTAGCAACTGTACATTCCTAGAGATTCTATATTTATCCTTCTTTATGCCTTCCTTTCAGTGGATAAGGTAAAGCTAGTCAACTACGAAACTGCTATCTTTTGTTGCCAACCCATCCTCCATGATTTTTATCTAGATTCCAAGATTAGCATGTTTTTCCACCATTCATGACAACTCACTCATTCTTGATATAATTCATGAGTTCCTTGATAGAGTCAAAAATTTCTTTAGTCACCTACGGGGGTTGAGTAAGCCTGATTTATGAGCTAGCATGACTTGTCTTCTAGAAACTCTATTTTACTTTATAAGTATGTATTACTATTGTAATAATCAATCAATCATCAGTTATTGATCACTCCTTAATGTGTGTGTGTGTGTTCATTCTTCGTCTTCTTCTCGCCTTATTCTCATTCTATGCAATTCCTTGTGAGGTTAACTGTGTGCTTCAATTCTTATCTTCTTTACATAATTCCTTCTACCATAAAGGATTTATAATTATGACAATGAGTAGATATAGGATGAGTTGATGGAATTATACACTCCAACAGATAAAATGAAGAATAAAGAGTCAAATTTATGGGAAGGATTGGCTATGAACATGTTGTGAAACTAAAACGACATATCTGTCAATATTATCAATCCAGCTGATTTTGGGTTGTGGAAATTGAACCCAGTGATAGATAAATTTTACTCACAACAATTAACAATTGATCATGCAAAATCACTCACAAAAGAGACTGAAATTGGAGCTGAACACTAAACTGTATTAACTCAGTGTACAATAGACAAACCTGTAAAATGATAGGTTGCTGAATAAATAACATACATCAGGGATTCGAATGCATGAGGAGCAATTCGAATCTAGCATAAAGAAGGATTACTAAAATTAAGCAAATCCCCCATAGGTGTAAAAAGTTGATCCCAAATCTGTCATGGAGCTCACGAATTGGAAAAATGGCTTAGGAAAGCTAAAGAGTGGTGGAATGGAAGATCATACATGCTTTTGCAAGGAGAAAATAGTGGAGGATGAAGAGGACAAAAAACTAGTTCACCTCACCTAGTCCAGCTTTTCCATTTGCCTTAAAACACTGAAAAAGCAGGGAATAAAGCAGAAAAAGAAGAAGGGTGCCTAGGAGGCCAGGAATAAATCAGATTTGATTCCTTCGGATTTCCCATGCACTACATGAGTCAAATAAGTCAAGTTTGACCACTATGGATAGGTAAAATACAACTTGCACAAGGTGGGACGCGTGAACTAGGCTAATAAGACAAAAATAGTTAAATTAATGTCTAAGTGGGTAAACTATAGGTTGATTATTATAAAACCCCCCCTTAATCCTGACTTATGAGTAATATATCAGAAAGTTATAGGTCCTAGCAACAAGGCTTAGTCACCCTTTACATACTGCATGTCCATTTAAACAAGGAAAGAGGCAAAACCAACTTGGGAAAATCCTCCCTTAAACATGGACTGTAAACAAAATTTGGAAATCTTGTCTTCACTCATGCTTCACAGCATGATCAGCAATCCCCAACAGTGATTTGAGATTGCTGAAGGTCTTCTCACAAAATTCTTTGGTGAAGATATCAGCTACTTGTTTTGAAGATGAACAGAAGAGTAGGTGAATGGTGCCATCATGCACAAGTTCTCTGATGTAGTGCATATGGATCTCAATGTGTCTGGTTCTCTACTTCTGAACTGGATCTTTGCAGATTCAAATGGTACTCTGGTTATCACAATAGATGGTAGTTGAGTACTCTGGTTCAAAGCCACACTCTCCAAGTAAACCCTGCAACCATAAACATTGAGTTGCTGCAATAACAACTCCTCTGTACTCTGCTTCTGTAGATGAGAGTGCAATGGCACTCTGTTTCTTGCTTGAACAGATGATTGGCCCTTCTACAAGAATGAACACATATCCTAATGTGGAATTTATATCTGTGCTATCACTTTCCCAATCACTATCAGTAAATCCAATCAAATCAAGATCAGATTTTGCTTTATAGAAGATCCCATGTGTCCTTGTTCCCTGAACAAAGTTAAGGATCCTTTTGGATTCTTTCCAATGGATCTCATGAGGCTGATCCATGTATCTAGAAGCCACACTTACTGCATAATAAATATCAGGTCTAGTATATGTCATATACAACAAACATCCAATCAATTGCCTATACTGTGTATTGTTTACCATAGGTGAAGAATTAGCTTCTTTTAGCTTCACTCCTAAAAGGAAAGGAGTTTTGCTTGCTTTGCAATCCTTCATTTTGAATTTGTTCAGCAAGTCCAAGGAATATTTGGACTGGTGCACCTTGATTCCGGCTTTGGTTTGAGCAATCTCAAGCCCCAAAAATTGACTTAAGAGCCCCAAATCTGTCATGGAGAAGGCTTGGTTCATAGCTCCTTTTAAGGAAGCAATCTCATCCTTTGAGCTTCCTGTAATGAGGAGGTCATCAAAATATAACAAAATGATCATTAATGAACCATTAACTAACTTCAAATAGAAATTTGTATTTGATTTTCACCGAACAAAATTCAATGATAGAAAGAAGCTATTGATCTTGGCATACCAAGCCCTGGGGGCTTGCTTTAGCCCATACAATGACTTTCTCAACCTGTACACAAGAGAAGGGTTAGTAGAAAAACCTTGAGACTGATGCATATATATCTCTTCAATGAGATCTCCATTTAGGAAGGAACATTTTACATCCATGTGATGTACCTCCCATTGCCTTGAGGCTGCAATAGCTAAGGCTAGCCTGATGGAATCCATCTTTGCCACTGGGGCAAAGGTCTCATTGTAATATATGCCATGAACATGTGAGTAGCCCTTGGCCACCAATATGGCCTTGTACTTCAGTGGTGAACCATCAGCATCAAATTTGGTCTTATAGACCCACTTACACTGGACTAACTTTCTCCCTAGGGGAAGATCCACTAGCTCCCATGTGTTGCTCTTCTGGAGTGAGCTGAACTCCTCCTTCATGGCTGTTTTCCATCTTGGATCTCCTAATACTTATTCATATGTTTTAGGATCAGAATCCACCATCAAATATCATTTTTCAGGAAACATAGGATCCTTCATGCACATACCACTCTCAAACTGAGATCTAGTCCTCCTTGGGTCATTGGGATCCCCAGCTAGCTCTCCTGCTGCATGTAGTGTCTTGGATTCCAATTTTGGCCTTGTAGAGATGTTAGGGTATACAATAAACTCATATCCATTAGAAAAATCAGAATCATCATGTTCAACAAACCCTTTACTTACTTCTTGAGGTTCAGGTGGAGAAGAGGCTTCTCCAACTTCCTCTGCTGCAAGGGGTTCTTCTTCAAACTGAACACACCTTTCTATGAAGGATTTGTTTGTGCTCAAATTTATCAGTTTGTACCCTTTTGAATCTTCATAGTATCCAACAAAAAGACACTCTTGGCTTTGGGGATGCAAATCCTTCCTCTTCTCTGTTGGAATTCTAGCCCAAGCCTTTGAGCCAAAAATCCTGAAATGGGTCACATCTGGCTTGTGCCCACTCCATGCTTCGAAGGGAGTCATGCAATAAAGTTGTTTATGAGGCACACTATTCTGAATATAGGCTACATAGTTGATAGCTTTGGCCCAGTAATTTGGTGGCAAATTTTTGGCCTCCATCATGCATGTTTCCATCTCCTTCAGTGATCTGTTCTTCCTTTCAGCAACACCATTTTGCTATGGTGTGTAAGAGATAGAATTCTGCATATGAATACCTGCATCTGCATAATAATTAATAAACTCAGACTTGACATACTCACCACCATTTTCATATCTGAGGGCCTTGATTTTCCTTCCAAACTGGTTCTCAACCAAAGCCTTAAAGACTTTGAATAGGCCAAAAACTTCAAACTTGTGTTTCAGGAAGTGAACCCAGCAATACCTGGAAAAGTCATCAATGAAAGTCAATGCATATTTTGCTTGAATCATGGACATATGAGGGAATGGAACAGCAACATCACTGTGGATTAGCTCGAGGGGTGTAGAGGTTCTCTCATGACTAGCTCTCTCAAATTTATGCTCTGGGTGTTTTCCTAGGATACAACCTTGGCAGACTCCTTTGGAAAATTTTATCTTGGGAAACCCTATGACCATCTCTTTTTCACTAATATCAGAAAGATACTTGTAATTTAGGTGGCCAAATATTTCATGCCAAAGCTTGTTGGCTTCATTAGCATGAATCAGAAGAGCAGAGGGGTTTGAGTAGGGTAGGAAGTGTGAGAACATGTATACCTTTTGAGTATGATTTGCAACTCCTTTTTCAATGACTCTACCACTTGAGATCTCTGTGATGTCAACTTCATCAGGGGAGAATATGAATTTCTTAGGAGACCCAGTGTGGGTCATCTAGTACACTGACAAGAGGTTGGAGGAAAGACCAGGCACATACAACACATTGCTGAACTGACCATGATCAAGATCAATCCTCCCTTTTCCCAAACTTTCAATGAGAGAGTCATCTCCTAGTACTATAGGTGGTCCTTTCGACATATCAAGTGAGAAGAAGGCCTCCTTGATCGAAACCATGTGTCTTGAAGCTCCAGAATCAATGATAAAACTAGGTGAGCTTGATGTGCCAGCAACCAATCCATGAACTCTCTCTCTGTCATCTGAACTTGATCCTCCTTATCTCTTCTTTGAGCTTTCTGGAAGGGAGATGCCATTCTTCTCTAGGATTTGGGTCAGCATGTCTATTTGCTTCTTCATACAATATCTTTCAGTGTGATTTCCCTTATTGCAATATGCGCACTTGTTCATTTCACCTTTGTTTTTCTTCTTCTGGTAGTTCTTCTTGGAACCTTGTGGCTCCTCCGGAGACTGTTTCTTGTCTCTCTTTTGCTCAGGTGGCTTTTTAGCTTTCTTTTTGCCTTTTGAATCCACCTTCAAATCTCCAACAATCAGAGCTTGATCTTTGGATGGTTTGATGGTGCCCATCATCACCAGCTTATCCTATTCTTGTGTGAGAGATTCCATGAAATCTGCAAGGCTAGGCATCTTCTAGGTTCGAGATGTCAGTTTTGTGGCATAGAAGGTCGAAAAAAACACTGAATAGTCAGTGCCTAGCTTTGAGAGAATGGCCAAGATGAGCTGATCATCCTTCTTTTCGATCCCACACTATTTCAGCTGCAAAACTAGTGCTTTGAACTTGGAGAAATATAGCTACAGGGATTCAAAGCTATTTGGACTCAGATAAATCAGCTCATTTTCGATTTGATGTCCCCTCATCTCATCTATATTTCCAAAAATATCAGATAGCTTCTCCCATACTTCATTCGGTGATGTCAATCCATTAAGATGGAAAAGGAGGTCTCTGGAAATACTCAGACACAGGAGACCATAGGCCTCATCCCTCCTGTTGTGCCATTTAATCTTCTCTGCAGCTGCATTGGGCTCTGCTTCTATTTCCATAGTCACCCTGTAGAGGCATTTCTCTCTCAACAGTATCTCCATCTCTGCTTTCCATTCAAAGAAATTGAAGGGAGTCAAGATAGTTTTCTGTGATTGATCCATAGCTTAGAAAATTTGTCCCAGCTGTCAGTAGAAGGCTCCCAGTCACTGATGTCGAACCTAAAAAAAAATTTTGAAGGAGAGAAATCAATCTACAATGGATCTGATACCATGTGGAAATTGAACCCAGTGATAGATAAATTTTACTCACAACAATTAACAATTGATCATGCAAAATCACTCACAAAAGAGACTGAAATTGGAGCTGAACACTAAACTGTATTAACTCAATGTACAATAGCCAACCCTGTAAAATAATAGGTTGTTGAATAAATAAAATACATCAGGGATTTGAATGCATGAGGAACAATTCGAATCTAGCATAAAGTAGGCTTACTAAAATTAAGCAAATCCCCCATAGGTGTAAAAAGTTGATCCCAAATCTGTCATGGAGCTCACAAATTGGAAAAATGGCTTAGGAAAGCTAAAGAGTGCTGGAATGGAAGCTCATACATGCTTTTTCAAGGAGAAAAGAGTGGAGGATGAAGAGGACAAAAAACTAGTTCACCTCACCTAGTCTAGCTTTTCCATTTGCCTTAAAACACTGAGAAAGCAGGGAATAAAGCAGAAAAAGCAGAAGGGCACCTAGGAGGCCAGGAATAAAGTATATTTGATTCCTTGGGCTTTCCCATGTGCTACATGAGTCAAATAAGGCAAGTTTGACCACTATGGATAGGTAAAAGACAACTTGCACAAGGTGGGACACATGAACTAGGCTAATAAGACAAAAATAGTTAAATTAATGTCTAAGTGGGTAAACTATGGGTTTATTATTCTAACATGGGTGACTATAAGTTTTCATGAGTGATCAACCCTTGATCGCTCGAATCAATCATACTGGAATTAAACGATAGAAAAATTGTCTTTCATGGATGCATAGATCCATGAATAGGGGATTGGATCACTTCAAACATGATTATTGAAGGAGGAAAATCCTCCTTTTTATTTACTTCTTGCACTATAACCCCGTCGATGATCTATATTTTTTTTGAAAAGGTGAATCAATATAAACTTGGCTGTCAAATAGCAACACTCCTCATCATTTATGACATGTTTCCTAACACCATTAATAACCATAATTTTCTGTGAAAAATAAAGGTGATTTAATTATGTCCTTTTAAGATAAAGTCCCTTCTCTAAGTTGGCATTCATGTGTACTACTGAGCAAGTGACATGTGTTCGATAGGTCGAAGTGACATTATGTGACATCATCTAAAGGTCACCCAATTTCATAGGAACTCTTATTCAAATTGTTTGTTGACAAACTAAATTTGTCTTAGAGAAAGAGTTGTCGCTCCTTCCTCAAGGGATTCTATTTTGGGGGTGGGGAAATTAGATCTCATTACTTTAACCACAAATTTGATATGAAATTTTCTTTAAATAGTTTGTTGCAAAAAAAAAATTCTTAGAAAAAGAGTGACTGATCATTTCTCAAGGTGGTCTATTTTGTGGTTTGGGAAGTAGATGTTAAGAATAAAGAGAAACCTCTCTTTCCCCAAGTAGTTCCATTGTGGAATTTTGGTAATTTACTAGATGTATAATTATTAATCCTCCCTTTGACCACATAGTCTAACTATCTATTTTTCCATCTTAAGAGGACTTCATCACTCCACTAGTGCATGATGGACATATATAGGGGATATGTGCCACTTACTGCAACTGATTTCATGATTTTAGGAGCCCTAGGGACCAATCCCTATAATTTATGAACCTACTCTGAGTGCCACTAGTAGTCTCCTTCAGTTGACCTTGGTAGGTAATCAGTCATGTTAAGTTATTGTTGGGCCTCGAAATTGTCTTTTATAATGGATTTATTTACATCAATTTCCTGGCCTGTTTACCGAAATTTAATACATTTATCTTTAATTTGTCTGTATTTTACTATGTTTTCATCAATTATAACTTATAAATGTAAAAGAAGCTTAATTCATCATTGTTGATGTATTATTGCATTTGGCACACATTTTGGCACTCCATTCAACCCCTTCTTTCTATCCTAAGTTCCACACTAGGTTTAATGACATGTTTCTTATTAGGTTCTTGGTTCATTTTATCATCGTCTCCTATTTCTTGCCGGTCCCATGAATACCTGCACATGCAAAAACCATGAAGTAAGGATGAATTTTAACATTTCAAATTTAAACACATAAGAATGTGAAATATCAAAAGGATTTAATATTAAAACATTAAATATTTTGTGTAAACTTTAAATCACTCTTACAAACTCACTCATAATCCAAATTATCAAAACATAAAGTAAAAAGTCATAATCCAAACTAATTAAAACATAAAGTAAAAAGTGATATGGATTTTTAACATTTATTTAATTAATTAAATTACACTTGGCCATTTAAAATCTATTTGAATATGATATGGTAAAATTACTTTTGAACATTTGTTTGAAATATTCCATGGCCACATTAATATACCATCGCATTTCCATTTAAAACTTAATATTATTAAAAACCCTTTAATGTGGAATGGTTTTTACATTTTAATATTATAAAAACTTTAAAAAGTGGATTTCATCATTTTGGTTCTAATATAATGATTTTTATGTGCAAACCGTAAACAATATATGTAGTCCGTGAATAATATAAATGCATTTCGTGAAGGAATGGGGCGTCATAATGGAAACGCGTAGTCACAAAAATGAAAACTCAGCCATTATTTAAACCTAGCACCCAACCAATCAAATTCATCCATGAATTAAACTTAACATCCAACTCATGAAGCAGCTAATTGTTCAGATCACTGAGTGCACCATGTGCTGATGCCAGGCATTAAAGTCTAAAACAGTTTTACAAACCACCTGCTGTCCACACGTTTGAACAATGGAACTATCTCCATTCTAGAAGATCTACTGTGTATGCTTCCTGTGATCAACAACTCACCACCAGTCCATGCATTTAATGATGAAGGATATGTGTTCTAGAATATCGCCACCATGTACACTACCCTTGCTTGACACCACTCCATCAACACCATAAAGAAGGAACCTGCATGCCACGTTTGCGCTGAGGAAGAACAGAATCGTGCTGAAGGAGGAAGAATACCTATGTGTTGGAATTGGATCAGTTAAACGCCTTTATGGTTGTTTATTTTAGGAGCGGTCGACCACTGAAAGGGTCGACCTGCTCACCCTTCTCAATGTTAAAGATTCCAGCCTCTTCCTGAGAGCTGAGGTAGCTAGTCGCCAGCGAGTAAACTTTGTAAAATTCTTCCCAGATTTAATAAAACTCTATGTTCAACTGAGTATGCATGTTTCAGTCTTCTATGAAGTAATTCATTGATGTAGAACAGCCTATGATTGCTGAGAAGGGACCCTCAACAACTAGAGGTTCCATTTGTACATATTCAACATTTATCTTTTGTTTTTTTTGTAGATAAGTACTTTTGTTTTTATGTACATATATTTAGTTTTCCTGTAGATGATTTCTATTGTTGATAAACTATAATTTTCCTGATTTTTTATGCAATTTTCCATACGGTCGAGCATTCGTCCCTCTGTTTAGATTGTCTTTCCAGCCTTCTGTTCGTCCCTCTGTGCGGACCGTTCTTCAGCATTCTTTGCATCCCTATGTGCGGACTGTTTTTCAGTCTTTTGTTCGTACCTTCATCCAGTCTGTCTTCCAGCCTTTACTTCGAATTTAGATAGAATTTTACAGAATTTTCATTCACTTCTAGAATTTCTAATATTACATTTTGTGTAGAAATAATTAGCTATGGTATAGGTTAATTTTTCATCATTTTACTATATTTTGTTGTTAGTGGGGATTCGAATCCATCTTCAGCATTTCATATATAGTTTTGTTAATCGTTTCAGTTTTAATTATGATAAAATTCAGAATATAAATGATTATAAATGTTTTTTTGTTGTTGTATCGTATGAATAAAGTAATTCGAATTGGTTTATAATTGTTTTTAATATAGGTTAAAGTGTTTATAATTGAATTTATTTCATGTTTAGTTTTGTATATTTGGGAATTTATATAACTGTATTATATTTTGTATTTAATATGTATTTTGTAAGTTTCTTCTTCTAAAACTTTAATTTATATTCTAGAATTCTTAGATGTATTTTGTATTTGCTTTTCATTTTGAATTTTTGCATTTTTGTACACATGATTCATATTTTTTTATTGAATGGCTTAATGTGTTGTTGAGTGAATGGTAGCGTGAATTTTGAATAGAGGGTTATTTCATTGCTTTAGGATATTTTAATTAATTATCTTATATTAATTAATTAATTAATTAATTGCTTAATGTGTTTGTTCCAATTATCTTGTTTAGTTTCATTTTAGTTTAGTTCATTAAATTTCTAGTTTAGTTTTATTTTTAGTTTGTGTTCTATAATTAGCATTAGTCTAATTTATTTTATTTTAAGCTTAGTTTACTTTATTTTTATCCTAACTTTAGTTTAGTTTTGTGCTTGTATGAATTTCATAAATTTTGCATGATAGATTCTAAGCATTGGGAATAGGGTTTGGTTTGTTTTCATTTTTCCCTTTTAGATACATTAGTTTTTAGTATTTTTAAAAATTTTATTTTGAAAGTTCTCATAGCTTAGTTTACTTTTTAAATTCATAGATTAGTTGTTGATTAGATTAGATTTGTTAAACTAGTGTGCTTACATTAGTCTATGATTCCTCGCAAAGTATTTGTTTACACTGGATCCTTAGATTAATGTTTCAATTTTCTTTATACGATTACATAAGTTTGATAACCAGAGTAGGATAGTTGGTTAGTTTTCTCTTTTGAAAATATAGACTAGCTTTGCTCATAAAATAGATAGATTAGTTTCTCTTTTCACTTATAGCATAATTTTCTTGTTTTATAGTAATTAATTTCATATTTTCTTTCATAGTTAATCGTATGGTTAATTCTCATCCCTGCATAAGCATATAGTTCATGCATTCATGAAATAGTTTAGTTGATTTGTTGCATGTTCTGAATAGTTAAATTTACTTTCATTATATTAGATTGGTTTTGGACCAAGTGACCACTTTCCTAGATTAGTTGTTGGAATTTCATTTCATAGAATATATTAGAGTAGCATTAGACTAGTTTGAATCTCAGTTGTTAATCAGTTTCCTGCCTTTATAGAATAGATTAGATTAGATTTGAATTTGTAGTTACTTTTCAATTTTTTAGTTAATTTCCTATTTTCATAGATAGATTAAGTTCTTGCATTCAAATCATGATAGCCATGCATGTAGATTAAAATAATCTAGTTGCATGTTAACACATTTGCATATTTAGTTAGCTTAGGTTAGTTCAAGCCTTCAATTCTTTACATATAGTGATTGCATCTCATTAGCTCCCTTCCCGGGTTGACAATTAAGTACTGAATTAAATAGTGCAAATTTTTCCCAACATTTTGGCACCATTGCTGAGGAGATGCTAAAGGGATTGGAGTCTAGGTAGATAGGGGTAGGTAGGTTACCTTTACATTACACAGTAAGGGGGAGGGGAAATGATAAGACACAAAGACGACTTCACTATGGAATTTCCATAGTGTGACAACCTGATGCATCCACTTTAGTGGGTTCCCACAAAGATTTGTTGTTCCTTTTTTTGCACAAGTTTGTTTACTTTATGCAAGATACTTTCATGTAGGTTTTTTAGTGTGTTGTGTTTTATTAGTAAATAGTTTCTCAAAAACACATAATTTATTTTTTTGAGTACTATAAGAACCCCAGGGACTAATCGTTATGTGAAGCAAGACCTACCAACCAACAACATGGATTCATATGTGACCATCAGTTTAAGAGAACTCTCTCAAATCCTAGAAGCAGCTGGGAATGATTCTCACCAGGTAAAAACCATCTTGACAGTAGTTGAGAGCCTATCAACCTCTCTCGAAATAACAGATGAACCCAAATCCCAAGAGATACAAAAATATGTTCTCTGTGAGACTGCAAAAGAAGTTAATACATTGGGGAATAAATTCAAAGGAAAGAAACCAAAAATTATAGAGTTATTTACATGTAAGCTAATAGATTCATCATATGCTCAAACAACTGCTCAACTAGAAGAAGAGGATCTATATGACATAGCGAAGGAAGGTGAGTACCAAAACTACAACGAAAGATGGTTTCAGGAGGTAACTCAACCACACTATCATTCCTTCATTTGACACCTATTGATGCACATAAAAGTAAGTTGGTTGAATTTCCACATTCAAGTAATCATTGCAACAATATTTTCATATGTGGATAAAGGTACAATTCTCATTTTTCTTCACACTTGGTTTCAATGGAAAAGATCATATAATTGAATAAATACGTTTTCTTTCTTCTTAGGGTAGGGAAATATGTATATAAATAAAATGTTTCATTCTTAGTTTAGGGGATAATGCAAATTCATTTTCTATTTCAAATAAAAGAACTAAGAAGAAGATCATGTTAATAACTAAACCAAAACAAACTTACATCATTATTCATTTTCATACATGCATACTTCTTATTATACCAGTTACTTAATACAAAATTTAAATATCATGGGGATTTGTCATAAATTAAGGTCCATCTAAAACCTAGAGGTCACTCGTACATCCTAGCTTCTTTATCAGGGCATGCTATTCAAGCATCTCTACTACAGGGTAGCATACGGGTGAATGAAATTCCTAGTTTGTGGGGAACACTACTTTAATTCTATATGAAAGAAACAAATTTTGGGACTAGAGACACATTTCATTCATTATCCTATGGCTTCATCCAGTTTACACTAAATCCATCAATCGTGTGTATCTTTGATTCAATATATTCCTCTTACAGCCTTTATTTTTGTTTCATAAAAGAGAAGACTAGTTGTATAGATGACCCTGTAGCATGGTTTTTAGAGCTGCTACCCCATCACTCCTACATAGGAAAAATCATTTGTCGAATATCTATAGGGACTAGAAACATTGGGACAACAGCCTCTGATAGAAAATGGGTTTAATAGGTTAACCCATCAGGGTACTGAATAGGCTTGTTGGCAGCAGGTACCAGTCTGTGGTATGACCAAGTAAACCTAGCGGGGTACTGAACAAGCCCAAATGAAATAAGGGAATCTTCCTAGGGAGGACAACTTGTTAAAAAGAGAGAGAATATATATATATATATATATATATATATATATATATAAGAGAGAAAATATGAAAATGCCTTTATGATAATAAAGGTTGTTGTGGGTCTATTGGAGGACGGTATGCATGCTTGATCTAAAGAAAATGAACTCCATCAATCTACCATTTGAGAATGTTTGTAATTTGCACTTAAGGCCCTGTTGTCTAAATTCATACCATACCTAGGATATCACTATCCTAGAAGTGGGACCCATAAACTTAGGAGTCTAATGAACTTGGAATGCAAACTTTGTCCATAATTACTTGAATAAAGATAAACCTTTGAGAAGTAGCAAGGATGACTAGCTTCCTATAGACTTTACTGACTATCTGTATCCTCATGTTTTCCATTTTAACTCGGTCTTAATTCATTCATGGCACGAGTACATGCCATACCTTCAGTCTAGGGGAGGGAGTCTCTATTTATATGGTCTTCATAAGCATGAATTATTACTAGTAGTAGAATTGTATGTATTAAGAAATTTTAAATAATACGAAGTTGTTTTTACCATCTCATAACATAATTAATTTTTTCTAAGTTCTAGTTTTCATGTAGTAATAAATATGGCTTCATTTTGTTGAACGATTGCCTATAAACTATTAATGATCAAGCAGATTTTTTTTTAATAAATGAAAGACCACTTCGGATTCATTAATGACACGAGGATGTGCCATATTTTTGGTCTAGGGTTATGTTGGGCCTCGAAATTGTCTTTTATAATGGCTTTATTTACATCAATTTCCTAGCCTTTTTACCGAAATTTAATACATTTATCTTTAATTTGTCTATCTTTTACTATGTTTTCATCAATTATAACTTATAAATGTAAAAGAATCTTAATTCATTACTTTTGATGTATTATTGCATTTAGTACGCATTTTGGCACTCCATTCAACCCCTTCTTTCGGTCCTAAGTTCCAGGCTAGGTTTAATGACATGTTTATTATTAGGTTCTTGGTTCGTTTTATCCTTGCATCCTATTTATTTTCGGTCTCGTGAATACGTGCACATGCAAAAACCATGAAGTAAGGATGAATTTTAACATTTCAAATTTAAACACATAAGAATGTGAAATATTAAAAGGCTTTAATATTAAAACATTAAATATTTTCTTTAAACTTTAAATCACTCTTACAAACTCACTCATAATCCAAATTATCAAAACATAAAGTAAAAAGTCATAATCCAAATTAATTAAAACATAAAAGTGATATGGATTTTTAACATTTATTTAATTAATTAAATTACACTTGGCCATTTAAAATCTATTTGAATATGATATGGTAAAATTCCTTTTGAACATTTGTTCAAAATATTTCGTTGGCCACATATAGTATACCATCATGTTTCCATTTAAAACTTAATATTATTAAAAACCCTTTAAAGTGGAATGGTTTTTACATTTTAATATTATAAAAACTTTTAAAAGTGGATTTCATCATTTTGGCTCTAATATAATGATTTTTATGTGTAGGCCGTAAACAATATATGTAGGCCATGAATAATATAAACACACACCGTGAAGGAATGGAGCGGCATAATGGAAATGCACAGTCACAAAAATGAAAACTCGGCCATTATTTAAACCTATCA
The DNA here is from genome assembly GCA_001517045.1 of Pseudotsuga menziesii. NCBI lineage: Eukaryota > Viridiplantae > Streptophyta > Pinopsida > Pinales > Pinaceae > Pseudotsuga > Pseudotsuga menziesii. Next base: position 57,972 of record LPNX010089735.1, on the reverse strand, counting down.
CCCAACCAATCAAATTCATCCATGAATTAAACTTAGCATCCAGCTCATGAAGCAGCTCATTGTTCAGATCATCGAGTTCATCGTGCACTGATGCCAGGCATTAAAGTATGAAATAGTTTCACAAACCACCTGTTGTCCATGCATTTGAACAATGGAATGATCTCCATTCTAGAATATCTTCTCTGTATGCTTCCTGCAATCAACAACTTGCCACCATTCCATGCATTTAATGATGAAGGATATGCATTCTAGAATATCACCACCATTTACACTGCCCTCACTCGACACCACTCCACCAGCACACAGAAGAAGGAACTTGCATGCCACATTTGCGTTGAGGAAGAACATAATCGTGCTGAAGGAGGTAGAATACCTGTGCGTTGGCATTGGATCAATTAAAAGCCTTTATGGTTGTCTATTTTAGGAGAATTCGACCACTGAAAGGGCTAGCCTACTCACCCTTCTCAATGTTATATATTCCAACCTCTTCCTGAGAGCTAAGGTAGCTAGTTTCCAGCGAGTAAACTCTGTAAAATTCTGCTCAGATTCAATAAAACTCTATGTTCGGCTATGTATGCATGTTTCAATCTTATGTGAAGTAATTCATTGATGTAGAATAGCCTCTGATTGTTGAGAAGGGCCCCTCAACAACTGAAGGTTCCATTTGTACATATTCAACATTTATCTTTTTTTTTTTTGCAGATAAGTAATTTTGTTTTTATGTACATATATTTAGTTTTCCTGTAGATGATTTCTATTGTTGATAACTGTAATTTTCCTGAGTTTTTATGCAATTTTCCATACGGCCAGCCATTCATCCCTCTATTTAGATTGTCTTTTCAGCCTTCTATTCGTCCCTCTATGCGGATCATTTTTCAGCCTTCTGTTCGTCCATCTGTGCAGATTGTTTTTCAGCCTTCTATTCCCACCTTCATCCAGTCTGTCTTCCATCCTTTACTTCGAATTTAGATAGAATTTTACAAAATTTTCATTCATTTCCAAAATTTCTAATATTACATTTTGTGTAGAAATAATTAGCTAGGGTATATGTTTATTTTCCATCATTTTACGGTGTTTTGTAGTTAGTGGGGATTCGAATCCATCTTCAACATTTCATATTTAGTTTTATTAATTGTTTCAATTTTAATTATGATAAAATTCAGAACATAAATGAGTATAAATGTTTTCTTTTTTTTGTATCATATTAATAAAGTAATTCGAATTGGTTTATAATTGTTTTTGATATAGGTTAAAGTGTTTATAATTGAATTTATTTCATGTTTAGTTTTGTATATTTGGTAATTTATAGAACTGTTATATATTTTGTATTTAATATGTATTTTGTAAGTTTCGTCTTCTAAAACTCTAATTTATATTCTAGAATTCTTAGATGTATTTTGTATTTACTTTGCATTTTTGTACACATCATTCATATTTGTTATTGAATTGCTTAATGTGTTGTTGAATGAATGGTAGTGTGATTTTGGATAGAGGGTTATTTCATTACTTTAAGATACTTTAATTAATTTAGTTTGTTTCAATTATCTTGTTTAGTTTCATTATAGTTTAGTTCATGAAATTCCTAGTTTAGTTTTATTTTTAGTTTGAGTTCTATCTTTAGCATTAGTCTAATTTATTTTATTTTGAGCTTAGTTTACTTTATTTTTATCCTCAACTTTAGTTTAGTTTTGTGCTTGTATGAATTTCATAAATTTTGCATGATAGATTGTGAGCATTAGGAATAGGGTTTTGTTTGTTTTCATTTTTCCCTTTTAGATACATTAGTTTTTAGTATTTTTAAAAGTTTTATCTGGAAAGTTCTCATATCTTAGTTTACTTTTCAAATTCATAGATTAGTTGTTGATTATATTAGATTTGTTAAACTAGTTTGCTTACATTAGTCCACGGGGGATTCACTTGTTGACCAATATCCTATCACGTTAGTTCATATTGTGGGTTTTAAAATTATTAAAAATTGAACCAATATATTGCAGGTATTGGGGGGATGAGGGGTTTAAGGTGGGGGTGGGTAGGGTGGTTTATAAGGATTGAGGTACAAAAAGGGGTGGGGAGGAGGTTTTAAGTATTGGGAGGGGGTTTTAACAAAAATATTTTGGGTCAATATCTCTGGAAATTAAGGTTATTCTTTAATATCCCACGATCGCACGTGCTATATGAGATGTTCACTAAGTGAAGTCTCTGTGCATTAGTCTATGATTCCTCGCAAATTCACTTGTTTACACTTGGTCCTTAGATTAATGTTTAAATTTTATTTATACGATTGCATAAGTTTGATAACCAGAGTAGGATAGTTGGTTAGTTTGCTCTTTTGAAAATATAGAGTAGCTTCGCTCATAAAATAGATAGATTAGTTGCTCTTTTCACTTATAGCATAATTTTCCTGTTTTATAGTAATTAATTTCATATTTTCTTTTGTAATTATTTTAATTATTTTATTTCATAGTTAATCGTATGGTTAATTCTCATCCCTGCATTCATGAAATAGTTGATTTGTTTCCTGTTCTGAATAGTTAAATTTACTTTCATTGTATTAGATTGCTTTCGGACCAAGTGACCTCTTTCCTAGATTAGTTGTTGTAATTTCATTTCATAGAATAGATTAGAGTAGCATTAGACTAGTTTGAATCTCAGTTTGTTAATCAGTTTCCTGCCTTTATAGAATAGATTAAATTAGATTTGAATTTTTAGTTACTTCTCAATTTCCTAGTTAATTTCCTATTTAAATAGATAGATTAAATTCTTCCATTCAACTCATGATAGCCATGCATATAGATTAAAATCATCTAGTTGCATGTTAGTACATCTGCATATTTAGCTAGCTTAGGTTAGTTCAAGCCTTCAATTCTGCACATATAGTGATTGCATCTCATAAGCTCCCTTCCCGGGTTGACAATTAAGTGTTGAATTAAATAGTGCATATTTTGCCCAACAATTATTCTCTAGTTACTATCAGTTGGATCACAATGAGTTACCCTAGCACTAGTTTGCATCATTGAATGAAGTGTGGGCACCTTTTCTCCCCTAGCCTCTGTAGTTAACTGATTGTAGACTAAGTCAGTTATCTAGAGTTCCATTAGTGAGATATAGTGGTGATTTTTCCACACTGTGTTAGCTATGGAATCAATCTAAGTTGGTAGAATTGAATCCTATATTAGGAATTTGAATTCTCATATATGTACAACCAATGTATTCCATATTATTTATTGATTAATGAATATAATAATATTTATCCATTTTTTTCTCCATGTTTGTGCAATTTTTTCTTGATTATTTGAACAGTTTATGCTAAATCATTATCTCTCTTATGCAACATTCTCTTCTCAATTGAATTCATGGAAGTTGGTTATCCTATGCTTCACATAATTTAACTTGGTATTAAAGCATATATAGATGTCTTCCTCAAACCTCAAAAACTTCCATTGATGCACCATAATCCATTGAGTTTCCACATAATTCCTGGAATAATTGCATTGCTCGTTTTGGATTCTATCCATAGAAGTCCATCTAGGTCTGATGTACTCAGAGAAAGTGCACATGTCGAAGTGAAGGGTGTTTGATTTAAACTAATGTGAATTGAAGTGTATTCCAGTGTTTTGTAGGTACATTCAAATATTTCTTGAAGAATTATTGACCAATATAGTTGTAAAATGGAGAATTCAATAGCTCTCGCTCCTAGAATCCTTACACCCTTCAATTACCTTGATTAGAGGGAATATATGAAGGTTTCCTTGCACAAATGAGGTCTATATAGGATGAACCCTAATAGTATATTAAGAAAAAAATCATCTAGATAGGCTTGATGAATCTTTTGTCTACATGTTCATCTACATCTCCAGGGAGCTATTGTTCCATCTTGATGGACTCAAGACTCTAAAAAAAGTATGGTGTAAGATTGACTCCTTGTTTCAAAAATAGGATGAGTTGAGGGGCCATATCCTGGAAAATGAGCTGATAGCACTACAACCCAATAAATTTGACACAATACAACTATTCTTCACTAAATTCAAATCACTAGTCATGTAATTCAAAAAATGAAAGATTGAGAAGAAGGATGAGCAATTGGTGCTCTCCATAATGAGAAAAATTGTCTTAGAATTCTTAGTGTTTTTCTCTAATTTTAATTATGGGATATTGACTACTCTTAATTAGTGAATTCAATCCCTTGATGGCTTCACAAAGTCTCTAATCCAATAAAAGTACATGGTTATACATATGAGAGCTCTCAAAGCCTATATAAATCAAGCTCTCTTATCTAGTGAGACAAGGAAAGTGCAATCAAGAAGGAAGAAGAAAGGTAAAGAGAAACAAAACACTGAATTTGAAACTAAAGATGAGTTTGATCCATCAAATGAATCCTATGGCTCTAGGAAGGACAAACATTAAAGGTTTGACAAGGGAAAGTGCTCCTACTGTAAGAAAGGAAACCATACAAAAATTATTATATGAAGAAGACCATTGATCATATGGAAAAAATACTTGAGCAGCACAACATTGCACTACTTGAAGGCGCAAGGAAGTATGACTCTGAAGAAAAGACAAAAGATCATGATCAGAGATGCCATGCTATGAAGGATAGTTGTTCAAAATAACATGTCTTCCTCGTTGATTTAGGAGCCTCCGATCACATGGTTGCATCCAGCAAATCATTCTCTTCATTGCAACTTATTGATGGTATGAGTATTCATATGGGTGATGACACTCAAATTCAAGATGAAGGAAAGTGTTCAGTCAATTTAAAACATGGAATGTTCAAAGATTTACTCTATGTGCCATACCTAGTTGCAAATTTTTTATCTATACACCAGATGAAACACATTGGCCCACCAAAGTGAGTGGTATTTGGTCTTGACTCAGTGGATATCTTAGATATCTCAATTGGTAATTTCATAGTGAAGGGTGTTGCAAATGATGCCTCTAAGTCATATGAAGTATCACACTTGAAAGGGGAGGTAAAATCATTCTATCTACTTCTTTTATGTTCATAATGTTTCCATTATTGTTTTAGATTTAGAATCCAAAGTAGAGGACTCAATTGAATCAACTGTTGAAATTAAAGATCAAGTTCACCGTGATCCAAATCCAAATCCTGCCCCTACTCCCAATCCTAGGCCTAAATGGGCACAAAAGGTTATTGAAGCAACCAAGAACATGAATAGAGAGCCATATGACATGAGGAGAACACGATCCTAGTTTCGAAAAGAGAACTTTATTATATTTCAATCAATTTCACTTCCTTTAGAGAGGTGCAACAAGCTCCCAGTGAGATGATACATGGTGGTAAGGACTAATCAACAACCCTACTCATAAAAGATCGCATTGGATCATGTCACTCTTCCTATAGAAAGAAGAGACAATGACAACGTTCCTTCTTCTGTCTATAATCATATTGATAGAATATGGAGAGGTTCACATGCAGAGTCCCAAGATACTAGTGCACAAAAGTACCATCATACTGCCTCACTACACCATAGAGATGCAAGTTGCAGAAATATTTTCACAAGGTAAAAATTCAAGAAGAAATTTTCTCTTGATATGAAAAATTCATCCTGGTTTTCCTGCTTGTTTTGAGTGGGGGGGGGGGTCCCATGAGGATTTCCCAATTTTCTCAGTTTTTAGCAGTTATTATTTTGCATTTAGAGTGTATTGATGACCTTTGTTTTTACTTTATAGGGCCCAGGTTGTCCAAAGTCAAGATTAATGGGGGGTGTTGGTAATATTTTTAATCCTCTATTTGACCACATCGTATAACTATATAGTTTCCTATCTTAATAGGTATTCATCACTCCAGTAGTGGATGAGGGTAAAACCTAGGCCATATGTGCCACTTACTGCACTTGATTGCATGATTTTATGAGCCATAGGGACTGTTGATGCTTGGGAAGTAATGCTGGAAAAATTTCAGGGAAACAACATAAGAAGAAATCCCAATTTGAAAGGCTTCAAACAACCCTATGCAAGGATGGTTCTATCCCCAAATTTTTTGGTGTGACTAAATCCTATGCATATTATACCTTTGATGGCACTATGTGAGAAGATCCAAATGGATCTATCTTCATGTTAGGAATATCTAAAATATTTGCAGCGATAATGCAAACTAATCTACGTGAGTTATGCTAAAATCTATGAAAGGTGATTGGAGAAGAAGAGCAATCAGATCTAAGGTATTTGATCAATATTATTCCAATTGATAAACATATAAATCACATCTAACATTAACAACTTCAAATAAAATAAGGCAATGAAAATTGAGTTATTTTATTTAAAGGATTAAAGCATAAAATTGTCTAGTCAACAGAATTTCAATTAACAAACTAGCATTAAAATGCAGATGATTGTTTACTTGCAACAATAAAGCTATGAATTAATTAACACATGGGTCAATGTCAATGTCAATTAATTTAAAACATAACTTACACATAAACTTAGTGATTAGAAATTAACACATGGGTCAATGTATTTAATAAGGTACAACATGTAATAGAGTTATCCAAAGCTTAAAAGAGAAACCAACTATTTGCAGGCAGTTTTGATGAAGATAAGTTGTGCAGTGCCAAGGGTGATGCACAAGATCGAAGATGATCCCACATCTTGCATCCCGCAAGTTGTGGAAATGAATGTTGCAGAAGGAGATTTATATCAGGAAATTCAACATGTTAGCATAAGTCTTGGGTAGATTTGATCATTTAGGCCATCACCAATCTGTTAAATCTAAGATCCATAACATAATTTAAAAATGCATTGAAAAAAACATACACAAATGCATACAATTTAAATTATACAGTGGAAGTAATTCATCAATTCAACACATTAGGAATGTTCATCATATTTCATTAAGAAAATACAAATGCAGAGCTTAACATAGAAAATAATACTTATCTTGAAACAAGTTTGTCCTGCAACCATCTGCGTTGTTGCAACATTCCGCCCAACCATAGGATAGTGCGCTCATCAATCTCTCAGTAGCACTGTCACCCCCGTGCTGGGAATTATTTCCCCAAGGAATAAGGAACACTAGAAGGCTCACACATAGCCAATGATATAACAAAACTCAGCCAAGACAACACAGTTGGGTTTATCAGGATACAGACACACAAGCCAATATATTGTTGGGTTTATCAAACTGTAGTCAGTTAATCCAACATTCACATTAAGGACCATCCAAGCCAACTAATAGATGGGTTTATTAGGCTTTCCAACCAAGGATCACATACACAATGCCAAAAAAAAAAGACACAGCCAAGCCAACAGATGGGTCTATGAGGCTATTAGACAAGACATCGTTCAAGTTGGGTTTATCAGGATTCTAAGGTAGTGGACATGAAGAATATCTAAGCTAGTGAGCTCATCCACAAAGATAAGGACACCTTCAAAAGACCTATCTGAACTGGCCTCCATATTTCCTACACACCCAACATAAGGAAGTGTCCCCTTCTCTACTCCATAGGCCCTCAGGCTACACCTTCCCTTCAGTTCTCTTCAGGATGAGCATAGCATATTCACCAACCACTCTTATCTTATTATGAGGTTCCAAACTAGGTTTATCAAGAACATTCTACGTATCTTCCACTCCTAAGTCTTGTATATAGTTAAGACCAAAACTAGGGTTCACATCATAGAAAACCACAAGGAGACACAACAACACAGTCTTCACTCTGATACACAAAGTAACAGGGTCTCATAACACTCTGCAGTTCAGGATAACACTGCCACACAATAACCAGGGTCTCGGTAAGGAAAAATAGTTGCAGAAATGCGTAGCATCACCTGCTAGCTCTCGCTAAATATGTCGGATCGAGAAGAATGACCAATGCGTGGGTGAATGATCATGAAAATGAACACCCCCTGCCCCCTCGTGAATGAAGGATAGATGATCAAAACATACCACCACTCCCCCCAGAATGTGAGGGAAGATGAAACATGAATGCATGAGGGAATGATCATATGTTCTTGGGTGTTTTATTTTCCATGTAGTCAAAACAATTTTTTCAAGAATGGGTGCTTTTCCGAATTTGAATTTTTTCCCATACTCTTCCCATTCCCATGCAATAACTACCTCAACCAAATTTTGGCAGAAATAAATGATTGGGGAAAAATATAAGAAATGGGTGGTTGACAGCTTCTGGGTTTTTCCCTTGACATTTGGATTTTCCCCATTGGCACAAGGTTAAATGTTCCCCCTCCCTATTCCTTAGGAAATAATTCCCCCATATAATTATTTTTTTCATTCAAATAGTTGGTTGAGGGTTAATTAAATTGCATAATTACATGATGTCTCAATCATATTGTGCCTGGTTAACACAAATACCATCGTCATTGATTTTAATCACCGAAACATAAAACTCTAAATCAATGGTGGGGATTTTTCCTTTAGCTCCACACCATGAGTAATTACAATATTTACATCATATACAGTTAATACACACAAGGTAAAAACAAGGGTGCTACATCGGATTGGTCATGATTTTGTAGTAATTGGTTATAGTTTTGTAGTTTTTGGTCTGAATTAGTTAGGAAGTTGATCAAAGTGGACCCTTTTGTAAAAGGCGCAAGACTATAAATAGAAATAAGAATGTAATTGAGATATACTAGGAAATTATATGATATCTGATCTTGGAGATGAATGTTGAATTCTGAACACGATTGTATGATCTTCTATGGAATATTTATTTCTATTTTGTCGCAACTGTGAATATTTTTTGGGAAACCGGTTTTGATGCAGAAGTAATATGACATGTCGAAGGTTGAGGAAATAATGTGTTTTATGTATTTCTAGTTTTATTGTGTTGAATGATGCAATTTGAATGAATCAATTCCACAATATGTCTGTTTTTTCTTAATGATGTGATGTTTCTATGTTTTGAATCATGTTATGGTGATCGATTTGTTTATGAACAATTGTATTGATGTGATCTGAATGTATTGATGTGAACTAAGGATTTATGAGATGTAAAACCCATGTCTAGATATATTAAATAATGTTGTGATAGTTAGACAGTGGATGCATAAAACCTCCTTCTTACTGTGGAAATGTGGTTCTGACAGTTCTCCCTCGAACATATTGGGTGAGACTTCATCTACTTTGCAGGTATTGCTAGACAATGTAAGACCTATCTAGATCGGTGCTCAGCGATATCGTTGAGTTAAGGGTGTAGACATAGATGGAACACCTATTGATGGATCTGTGTCAACAAATGGATCTGTTTCTAGGACCATAATGCAAGGAGAAGGAGGATATATTGTGGTATCTGACGAGACATGAGATTCAATATTGGTTCGACCAGAAGGCTCAAGAATTCACAACAGCTAAGAGAATCATAATTTGAGATTAACGACAGAAGAGTGGTTGGGAAGGTATCTCTATCCTGATCTCCACAAGTATTTATTCTTTTAGTTTTTGATCATCTTGTATGAGTGTTTGGCGTAGTTGACCTATCAGAAGACAAATTTTCAAGGAGGCAAACCTACTTGCTGGACCCTAGAGCTGATCCAACAGCTGAAAGAGGTAGACAACAGAGCATCAAGGGCTATAGAAGTGTGGATCGATAGCATCTTGGAAGGATACATCACTGAGTTAGTGGTTGACACATTGAAGTCTTATAGTGATGTGGAAAGGTAATTTTTCAAAGGACCAAGAGGTAGGTTTTTGTTATCTTTGCAATTGTTGATTAAAATTCTCATCTGTGAAAAGGATATATTGAAGATGAACTCCAACGAGTAGATCCTTGTTGTGAAGAGGGTGTGGGTACCACGAAGATGATGGTTTGATGGAATGATATGGGGTAGATGGATGGGAGTTATGAAGAAACTGTGCAGGAAGTCGAGGAAGAGTGTGGTGTTCTGTGAAGTCAGGTAATGTTTCAACAAGAAAAAAAGAAGAGAAATGAGGAGATTCCTATTGTGGGTGAAACATGAATCTACGAGAGAAGATAAAAAGGGACTAAGACACACTACAGTGACAAAGGAAATGACCAAGATATGCCTGAGCCCAAGGAAATACCAACCCATAGAAACAATGTACCCACACCTTCATGCACTATTCCACTCTCAGGAAGAAATACTATATTGACACCAAATTGTTTGACGTGTCATCAACACACTAATAGTAGCAGATTAACGAACATAGGAACAAGGCCCAGGATGGAAAGAAATGATGTAAATTTACCTCTATCATGGGAACAGGACCGAGTATCCCAAACAATATTGGTTTCTATGTGATGCAATGTGGACTATGAAACAATTCCTGGATGAGGATATTAAGAAAGGTCAATTGGTGACAAATTTTCGCAGTTGCGCACTAGACTGGTACATGAAGTTTATGCAGGTTCCCAAAGGGACCAAAACAAAGACTCTATCAGAGATTAAAAACAAATTGATAAAATAATTTAGGAATCCCAAGTCCGAGTCTCAATGTATCACAGAACTAAAATAAATGAAGTAATATCTAGATGAATCAATATGGGATTTTGATAAGAGATTCAAGACGTTCATGGCGAAAGTAAGTTTTAGAATGAGTGGTGTACAACATAAAGAGTGGTTCATTGCGGAATTAGTACCACATATTAGGATTCCATTGATGCAAGAAAAGATTGTGACACAGAGTGAGGCTCTAGAGATCGCAATGAAATTGGAAGCCTCACATGTCAGAGAAAATGGAGTTGGCATGAATCAGATCCCATCACAACTGGCAAACCTGACAATCCAATTACTAGATATCAAGAAGGGAAGGGATCATCATGAGGATATATGGTGTAATCGGTTCCATGTGGAGGGACACCATAAGGATAAATGCCTAGATTTTCAAAATTATTTGATGTTGAGTGCTCCAAATACGCTAAGTCATGGTGTCACATATGTCAATTTCATGGACATCGACACGAATACTATTTATATATTCCGAATATGGTATCCAAGCCTACGAATTTGTATTGTATGTTTTTTCATGATGTTGGCCATGAATAGAAGGAATTTTGAGCATATGATTTTCTCCAGTTTAGGATGATGAACGCATATTACATGAACGGAGAAGAACACCAATTGACAAAGAAACCACCACTGTAGCATCTACCGCAGGTGGTACAGACACAACCATATTTTGTACCACAGTTGCAACCATAGTTTGTATCGCATCTGCAGTTCTCTTTGACACAACCACAGTATAACCAGATGCAGTACCCTCTGTATTAGTAGCAGTTTAATAAATTGCAATATCCACAGCAAGGAGGTTTTCATGGAGGATTCTGAGGATGACGAGGAAAATTTTTTGGTCGAGGAGGAGGATGAGGTCATCTACCTATGTAAATATACAATTGTGGAGTATTAGGGAACTACCAAAGAGATTTTTCAAACTTGCAGTCTGAATGTACCTTCGGTACCACTGCATATCACACAGTTGAATATTGTCCATGGCTGATTGCAAAGTGGCAAGCAAAGAATGTTCTGCCACCACAGAACTAGAATCATAATGTGAATCAGAATGAAAACAATATAGTGAATCCACCACCAAACAAGAACCAAGGACCAATGTTAGGAAATATCTCAGCAAAATCCAACGCTCAGTCTATTGATGTTGTTGTCATTACTCGAGGAGGTGCGACAATTGGAGATGATCTCCTGATCCCACAAGTTCGATTGGTTGGATGGAAAAAGGTTCAATTTGATGTCAACACTGATCAAGATACGTTATTTGAAGCACAAGACACCATGAGAAGAGATCTAAGTAAGTTTTCTATTTATGAAATCCCACTTGTTTTTTATTCAACTTTGACAGTAGGACCATCATGGTAGTATGGTACCTTGCAAAATTTATTTGAATGTTGTCTGTCGATAGTGAAAGATCCTCGTGCACTGTCTGAGATCACAAGTATGTTGCATTTAGTAGAGAAGGGTCGAAAGGATACCGCTGTGAACTCCTTGCATAAGAAGAAAAATAGAAAGGAAATTAGAAAGAATATTCAGATTGGGGATTATGATGTAGATTCAGTTATTCTAGAGCTGGGATTAGATGTCAACATTTTGAAAAATATAACATGGTAGAAGATGTGGAAGACATGGTTTTTTTGGTCGCCTGTGCAAATACAACTGGCTAATCAGGATAGGGTGTTTCTAATCGGACGAGTACAATGGTGGAAGTCGAAGGAATGCGAACATATGTGGGTTTCGATGTTATTGATATTATTGATGATGAAATCTCATATCCTGCATTACGAGGGATTGGATTGGCTAACGACTACTTGGAAGTGATCAAATTCAAGAAGTGCATAATGACTTTTGAGAACCACGATATCAGAGTCATAGCCCTAATGGATACAAGCAAAGGAAGAAGGTATGTCGAACCAGTTAAGGAAGAAGTGGTAGGAGGATGGGACCATGCGTACAAAATTTTAGAATATTGTGTCCAACCCACTACATATGGAGAGCTAGGATGGAGAATATCTAGATCTGCATCATAATATTCAGATGATGCACTAAAAAAATGGAAAAATTGGAAGCATGAGGTATCGATTCGGATGTGTGGAAGAATATCTCAGTCATTATGTTGGTTTGAAATGGAGGTTGTCTAGTTATCGACATATCAAGGATTTCTTGATCTACCTAAATTTATTTCTAACTTTGAAGATAGGGTTTCAGAATCACATAGGTTATTGGCATTAGATGAAGCATTGAAGGCCACTCTAGCACGTTGGTGGGAAACAAATAAGAAATCAATCAATGGGTGGTAACTGTGTCACAGGTTGATGGAAGTTTTCTTCGGTGACACAAAGCAGTATCAAGTTGACAAGTATGATGGGTAGGATGATCCTAAAGATAATTTGATTGCATGGCATACTGTGGGTATCATGACTGAAGAATGAGTGGGTACACACTTTTTTACACACACTGGGTGAAATTCCATAGCAATGGTATGTATCAGTGGAGCTTAGAAGAGAGATCACAACATGGGAGAATTTTTCAATTTGTTTCAGTCACACCTTCATTTTTGTGGATGTTGATCCATTGATTCATAGTGTGCTGTAGCATATGGGTGATGTTTTTTGGAGGTAGTTCCAGTCGCATACCCTATGGACCCGTATGAAACACCAATGATGCAATCAATGATGGAGTGTTGCAATGTAAAAGAAGGAATTGATGATGGGGATGACCCAAGGAACATCAATATTCCAAAATATGAAGGAAGTCAGAATATCGTGGAACCAAAGATGCTGAAAAAAAAAATTAATTAACCATTGAAGATTCAAAAGTTCAAAATTGGAATAGAGGAGGAACCAAAGTTCATGAATATTGGAGATTATTGGGATGAATAAACTATGGAAAATATCATCGATCTATTGCATGAGTTTCAAGACTTGTTCTTGACCAAATTTTCTTAAATGATAGGGATATTAGGATATTTGGGAGAAATGAAAATCCCATTGAATCTAGATGCGAAGCCAGTGAAGTAGTGTCTGTATCACCTGGATATGTGATATAAGGAGAGAGTAAAGGCTGAACTCAACATAATGTTGGATGCAAGAATCATAGAGCCAATTGAAGAATCAGAGAGGATCAATCCCATGGTAACGTAAGATAAGAAGATATGAGAGGTTCAGATCTGTGTCAATCTGAGGAAGCTTAACGATGCATGTCTTCATGATCCGTTCCCGATGTTTTTTATTGATGAAGTGTTGGAAGGAGTAAATGGTCAGGAGATCTATTCATTCATAGATGGATTTTCCAGCTATCATCGGATCAGGATTGTGAAAAAGGATCTACATAAGACAAACTTTGTGAATGAATGGGGATGCTTTTAGTACACGGTGATATCTTTTGGACTCAAGAATGCACCTGCGATATTCTACAGGATCGTAGTTGATGCATTCAAGGAATTTATTCAGATTTTTTTGGAGGTATACATGCATGATTGGACAGTGTATATATTGGTAAAGGATCATCTTGCAAATATGCGACTGATGTTGGATTGGTGTCAACAAGATCATATTGCATTGAATTCAAAGATATGCATAATTTTGTGCCATTCAAGATTTTGTTGGGGAATGTTGTCTATAACGAAGGAATGTTGGTTGATCCGGTCAAGATTGTGCTCATTAACATGCACTCACCAAGAAATGTGAAGTAGCTTAGAGAGACACTAGACCATATGGGGTATTATTAGAAGTTCGTAAGAGGATATGGTGTGATCACAATGCCAATGGAGAAGTTGTTGAAGAAGGATGTGTAGTTTGAATGGAGTCCCGAGTGAGAAAGAATCCTTGACACTTTGAAGAAAAAGATGGTCACAGGACTAATATCCGTCTTTCCATATTGGAAGAAGGAATTCCATGGCCATGTCGATGCATCATCAATTGCACTAGTAGTCGTGTTGGCGCAACCAAGTGAAGGGGATATTGATCATCGTATTACTTTTTCTAGATGGAAGTTGACATCTAGAGAAAATAATTATACCACAATTGAGAGAGAAGGGTTGGCGTTGGTCTACACATTGCATAATTTTGACACTATATGTTGGGAGGAAATTTCAAGATGCTCATTGATCATTCTGCATTGAAATAGCTGGTGAATAATCCTATATTGGGGGGGAATATATTCCATTCAATAATCCTCTTTCAAGAGTTTGATTTTGAAATAATTATGAATCCATGTCACTTAAATGTAGAACTTGAACCTTTGTTGCAAACTGAGATAGGTGGAGAGCCAACGAACATCAAGGATGGACTACCCGATGCACATCTATTCAGGGTTAGAATGGTTGGTGACTATTATGAGAAAATAGTTCAGTTTTTAGTGACAAGAATCACTGGAGGGGTTCACCACAAACCAAAATAAGCAGTTGGTTTTTCAGGTTATGTATTTTTAGTTGATTGTTGGGGCACTCTATAATATGTGACCTGATGATATCTTATCGCGATATGTCTTATTGCATGAACATGATAGGGTATTGGTGGAAGCACATGCAAGGGTTGCAGGTGGACACTACAGAAGTCGCGAAGCTTCTAGGAAGGTACTTCATGTAGGATTATGTTGGCCAACTCTCAATGGCGATGTGGAAGATTATGTGAGGAAGCTTGATGTTTTCCAAAGAATGGGGAATTCATCATGAAGGGATGATATTCCCTTAGTATCTTAGGTAAACCTGCAACCATTTGATAAATGGGTAGTGGATTTAGAGGGACCAATCAACACACTAGGAAAAAGGACCAGTGCACAGTATATTATCACAATGACATATTAATTGACAAGGTGGGAAGAAGCCACACCAATGGTATATTGCACTGCTACGACTGCATCACGGTTCCTATTTGACAATGTTGTCACTCAATTTGGTTTTCCAAATATCTTAATGAGCAATCAAGGAATTCATTTCATCAATTGCACCATCAATGCATTGACAAAAGAGTTCCATATTTAGCAAAATAAGAGCACTCATTATCATCTACAAGCTAATGGGACAATCGAACCATTCAATAAGGTGTTGGATCATGCACTCACAAAGGTCTGTAATTAAAAATACAATGATTGGGATTTGAAAATTTCAACAGTCTTATGTCCTTATTGCACAACTTACAAAAGGTTGATAGGGAAGACACCATTCAAGTTGGTATATGGGAAGGAAGCAATAATTCCAATGGAATATATTATTCCAAGTTTGTGGATCACAGCAGAGACAAGGATGGATGACAAAGGAGCATTGGAAGAATGCCTAGCTCAGCTGATGCATCTAGAGGAAGATCAATTCATCGTAGGGTTTCATCAGCGTGTTCAAAAGGAACAACAGAAAGCATTTCATGATTGACACATCAAGAACAAAAAAATTCAACAAGGAAACTTGGTGTTGTTATATGACAGTAAGTTTGTGAAACATCTAGGTAAGTTGCAAATGCATTGGTTAGGTCCTTATGTAATCAATTTCATTACCGAGGGAGGTGTAGTATAGTTGCAATAGATAAATGGTGTGATGTTTCCTAAGTTATTGAATGGAAGCCGGATCAAGCCCTACATAGAGAAACTAGTGCAACACTATGCTTGAGGCATTGCGCAATAAAAAATAAAATTGCATGAGATGGTAAGAAGGAGGCTAGCGCACTGGAAGCAAGTGGCAGTGCAAGCATAACTATTGAGTTCATAGTTAGGGAGAAGTCTGGAAATGTCTTCAGGTACATGATAGAGTCAAATTGGGAAGTTAATGCAGTAGTTAAACCATTTAAGTGGCTATGCCATTAGACGAGACATGCATCTATGGTGAATCTGATTGTTAGATCGAGCGGATCGGTGACATATTTGGTCATGATGATTAGGAATTATTTTGCACATATGGTCCCATTCTATAATGATTGGTGGGGTGTTTCTTAGAGACACCATTGTGATTATTGAGTTGCAAATCTGAGCGAGATTGAAGAGCATAGTCGATAGTTTTCCGAGCAGTTGTCAGTAATACAGAGTGCAGAAATGTCAAAGAAATTTCAAGTGGGAGTATCAAGGATTCACCAATAATTAGTGCGCCAATTGGAGAAGAGGTGGCCAACATTTCATTGGGATCATTGCCAATTATACGAAAGAAGAGGGGGTCCAATCGCCCCAAGTCACATGCGAAGAAGAAGAGGAACACAAGAACTTCAACCAAGGAAGAAGCAAGAGACGTAGAATAGGAGGGGTTGTCGACAACTGGAGCTGAGGAATCCATAGCAAGGACTGGGGTGACCATTGCAGACATCCATGGCTTTGTTACCCCATGTAATCTTGACCACAAGTAGCATAAGTTTATGAAGAACTAGAGGTATCTAATAAATATGTCGAAAATGCCGATGGGAATGAAGTGCACCTTTAACATTGTGTCATGCTTGACAAAGATGAAGTATGAAGTCCATGATATTATAGTGTATCTTGAATGCACAATGGATCCATTCGAGGAAAATACTAGGTAGGAGAGTGATCTAATGGTGCACACTGCATAGTAGTGGGTTAAAGGATTGCAGACATCGAGGATTTTAGGGCTCATCCATATGACTCATTTTGGTAGGTTGGTGGTATCCATCGCATGTGCCAAGTAGTTGTTTGCATTCTTTCATGGTGGTTATCTGTGGCTGGACAAGCCATTTCCAGTCAACGCGGAGTTGATATCGTAGATTATTGGGTTTCCCATGCATGGGCCTAATTTGTCACAATAATTTCATGGAAAATATAATGACTAGAGGTTGGATTCCAAGTTAAATAATAAATATGGCTTGGATTGCAACAAATGGGAACACATCACAAATATAATCAATGATAAGGTTATTCACGTGGTAGTGAATATTCTGGCCATCAAGGTGGTACGAAAGAATCGGCCAAATCAGTGTACTATTGGGGTAATATCATGTGTCGAGTTGTGCATCGAGGGAATAAAGATGGGTTGGTCTTTATTTCTACTCAACAAGTTGACTGAAGACGCAATGTTGGTCCAGGAGGGGAAGAAACCATTTACTTACAATTGGCTGATAATTTTGATTTCCCTAGTCTTATGGATGGAGCTCGAGGATTACCAAGGAATGTATGCCACAGTCACCTAAGTATGAAATGGTGTGAGGTATCAAAATGTTTGGTATCTCATCCAAACCGATCAATTGAAGGATTGCGCGATATAGTTTTGGCTATAATTAGATGCGCTGCAGGTCGTAGCTTTGAAGATTTCACACTCATCTGAAGAAGCGACTACAAAATACATATGGGTCATGAGATTTGAAATGGGACCACATTATATACATGTGAAAGAAATAAGGACTCGAAGAAACAGTAGTTAGCGACTCACTATAAGTTTATTGATGAAGAGTTGGACGTGGTAGTGGCTGATTGGCCTGTAGAGTGGAGGGAGCCAGTTAGTGTGGAAGAAGTGTCATATGATGTAGTGGGTCCACAACCCAATTCTCAGGTGGATCAAGCACCAGTACACAAAATTGAGCAAGAGACACGAGAGGAATCATCAAGGTCTCCAATAGATTTAGAGGTGGAGAGGAAATACAAGGAGGCAATAATAAAGCGGAGAAAAGAATGAGGCAAGGAAAGTAGTACATCACCAATAATAGATGAATAAGTGAACTGCATCATTGTAGAAATCACAATGATGATGATGACTACAAGTGAGTCACAACTAAGGAAGAAATCAACTAAGGGATTTCAAAAGGTTAAGTTGCAAATGATGTCGTTAATAAATTTCATGTTGGAAAAGATACCCAAAACCAATTTGTTACAGCGGAAGGGCGAGATCAGTATAGGGAAGCAGGTTAGGATTATGCAGATTCTACCACATACATTCTAGATGAACAATGAGGATGTTGATGCCTCACTTAAACAATTTGAAATAATGATACTGGACATGAAAAAGTTATTAAAGAACACCTTGGTGCAGGTACAAAAGTTGGAAACTCGGGAGATGGTCAATTATGAGTATATTATCATTGATCACCTATTAAAATTGCAAGAGTGAGAATAATTAGCAAAACAAGAGATTGAGAACTTGAAGAAGGCGCATGACATACTAGTTTTTGAGATGGTGTAGATGTGGAATGACATAGAATAGTTGGAGAAGGAGGTTTATTTAGCTTGTCAGGAAGTCCCACCGATGGTGGACAAAAATGGATGTGGAAACTAAAGCATAGATGCTAGTACAAGTCATTGAAAACTTCAAAAGAGACCTTGAAGACTTGCAGACATTAGTGATCCTGGGAACACCTCCAGAGAAATATGTTGAGCACAAAGGATCCATTGAACATTCAATGATGTGGCTTGAGGAGAGTGAGAAAGAGTCCACATTGATTACAAATGCAACCACATATTTTTTTGGTAGTGTAGTCTAGGATGAGTAGTTGGAACAGCTAAATACACAATTACGAGAAGCAGAAGCACAGTTGGATTGATTGTGGACATCACTTAGAACGATGCCCCCGGTTGTGCAATTAAGAAAAGAAATGGAGTTGAAGTCTTTGCAGTAGCATGTAACCAAGGAGCAGGATCATCAGCAGCATTGCACAACTCATATTGAGGATCTCCCGAGTATTGATGAGCAATTGTCATTGAAAGAAGTAACTTCACTTCAAGCGGTGCAGGAAAGTCAAAGAGAGGTGACCATGAAGATTGTCGAACATCCACTTGAACATGATGTGACAGACTTCATGAGGCTTAGTGACAAGATGGAGGAATAAGTAGAAGAATTAAAACAACAATATGAGGACTTCAAAATAAAAATAAGTGACTATACTATTTCCAGTTGACGTGTCCCGAGGGAGAGCCACAAGATTGTGTTGGGGGCCTATTGGAATGCATTTTTTATTAAGATAATTTGCACAGCACCAAAGGTGATGTGAAGGATAAATTATGATGCACAATACCAAGGATTGCACAAAAGGAAAGAAAGTCGACAAAGATTCATCTTGGTCATGATTTTGTAGTAATTGGTCATAGTTTTGTAGTTTTCGGTATGAATTAGTTAGGAAGTTGATCAAAGTGGACCATTTTGTAAAAGGAGAAAGCCTATAAATAGAAATAGCAATGTAATGTTGATATATACTAGGAAATGCTATGATATTCTATCTTAGAGATGAATGTTGAATTCTAAACATGATTGTATTACCTTATGTAGAAGATTGATTTGTTTTTTGTCGCAACTATGAAGATGTTTTGGGAAACTTGTTTTGATGCAGAATTAATATGACATGACAGAGGTTGATGGAAACAATTTTTATGTCTTTCTTCTTTTCCTATGTTGAATGATGCAATTTGAATGAATCAATGTTGCAATATGCCTGTTGTTTATGAATGATGTGATGTTTCTGTGTTTTGAATCATGTTATGGTGATCGATTTGTTTATGAGTAATTTTATTTCTTCTCTCTTAATGTGTTGATGTGATATAACAGTTTATGAGATGAACAAGTGATGTAAAACCCATGTCTAGATCTATGAAGTAATGTTGTGATAGTTAGACAGTGGATGCACAAACCCTCCTTCTTACTACGGAAATGTGTTTCTGACATTTCTTCCTTGAACATCTCAGGTGAGACTTCATATGCTTCATAGGTGTTTCCAGAAAGGGTAAAACCTATTTGATCCGGTGCATAGGGAGATCACTGAGTTAAGGATGTTGACATAGTGACAACCCCTGTTAATGGATATCTGTCAACACCAACACTTCATCAAATAAATTTGATAAATAACATAAAGAGAGATAGAGAGAAACTGACTAAATTTTATTAAGATTGAAATAACTTGCAACTCCTCAAAATGTTAGAATAATCAACCCATAGTTACCTACCTTAGACATTATTTTTAATTATTTTTATCTTATTACCTAGTTTCCTTGATTCCACTCTATGCTAGTTGCTTTCTACAAGTCCTAGAAGTCAACACATGCTAAAAATGAGTCATGGAGCACTTGGGAAAGATCCTAGAAACCCAATTTATTATTTCTTCTTTATTCCAGATCCTCCAAAGCACATATCTGCATTTTTTGAAAAGATGCCTATTTTATTGAGATTTAAGGCAAAAGGAAAAGCTAGACTAGGTGTAGTTGACTTGTTGTTTTCCCACATAATCCTCCCTCCTTTTCTCCTAATAAAATCACGTATGAGGTGTCTTTACATCCCTTATTATCTTTCCTACTTGGATTATCCAATTCGTGAGCATCTTGGTATATTTGGAAACTGCTTAATGCACCTATGGGGGATTTGACTAGATTTAGTAAGCCTACATTTTGACCATTTATAATGGAATCCTTATACATTCAAATATATCATGTAATTATATAATTTATATTCCTATTACTTCATATGGTTGGATATTGTACACTTATTGAATACATATCAGTGTTATGCTTCAATTTTAGTCTCCTTTGGTGTGAATTTTGCATGTTTGATTAGCAATTTTGTGAGTGTAATTGTTCTATCTCCTGGGTTCAATTTCCACATGGTATTAGAGCCTTTGTATATTGATTTCTCTCCTTTCTTATTTCTATTTCAGGTTCAACATCTTCACTGGGAGCGCATTTTGCTGACTAGAGGGCACAGTTTCTGAGCTATGGACCAATATCATAAGATCATCTTGACTCCATTCAATTTATTTGAGTGGAAAGATAAGATGGATATATTTTTTAGAGTGAAAGGTATCTACAAGGTGACTATGGAAATAGAGGGAGATCCCAATGCAGTTGCGGAGAAAATTAAATGGCACAATAGGAGGGATGAGGCCTATGGTCTTTTGTGTATGAGCATTTCAAGAGACCTCCTCTTCCATATTGATGGATTGACATCACCTAATGAAGTGTGGGAGAATCTAGAATATCTTTTTGGAAAGATAGATGAAATTATAGGACATCAAATCGAGAATAAGTTGATCTCCTTGAGTCCCAATAGCTTTGAGTCATTGCAACTCTACTTTTCCAAGTTTAAGGCCCTTGTTTTGCAATTGAAATAGTGTGGGATAAAAAATAAGGAAGAGAAACTAGTTTTGTCCATACTCTCTAAGCTTGGTCCTGACTATTCAGTGTTTTTTTCGACCTTCCATGCCACCAAGTTGACAGCTTGATCTTGGAAGATGCCTAAGCTTATAGAGTTCATGGAATCCCTCACACAGGAGCAAGATAAGTTGGTGATGATGGGCACCATCAAAAATTCTAGGGACCAAGATTTGGTTGTTGGAGATTCAAAGTTAGATTCAAAAATCAAGAAAAAATCTAAAATTCCACCTGAGCAAAAGAGAGACAAGAAGAAGTCTCAAGAGGATCCCCAAGGTTACAAGAAGAACTCCCAGAAGAAGAAGCACAAATGAGAAATGAGAAAGTGCACATACTGCAGTAAGGGCTATCATCCTGAGAGCTCTTGTATGAAAAATAAAATTGACATGTTGACCCAACTCCTGGAGGAGAATAACATCTCCCTTCCTGATTTCTCAAAGAAGAGGGAAGGAGGATCAAATTCAGAGGACGGAGAGAGAGTACATGCCTTGGCTGTTGGCACATCAAGCTCACCTAGCTTCATCATAGGCTCTAGAGCTTCTATACATATGGTTTTGAATAAAGAGATATTCTCCTCTCTTGACATGTCGAAAGGTCCACCAATAGTTTTGGGAGATGACTCTCTCACTGACAGTTTGGGGAAGGGAAGGATTAATCTTGACCATGGTAAGTTCAATAATGTGTTGTATGTTATAGGTCTTTCCTCTAATATCTTGTTAGTGTATCAGATGAATCATAGCGAGTCTCCAAAGAAGGTCATATTCTCCCCTGATTATTTTGAAATCACTGAGATTTAGAATGGTAAAGTCATAACAAAAGGTGTTGTAGATCACACTTCGAAGGTATACAAGTTTTCCCATTTTCTACCCTACTCAAACCCCTCTACTCTTCTGATTCATGATAATGAAGCAAGCAAGATTTGGCATGAAATATTTGTCCATATTAACTACAAGTATCTTTTTGATTTGAGTGAAAAATCTACGGTCATAGAGTTACCAAAGATCAAGTTTTCTAAGGGAGTATGTCAAGGTTGTATCCTAGGAAAACACCCAGAGCACAAGTATGAGAAATCTAGTCATGAGAGAACCTATACACCTCTTGAGCTGATCCATAGTGACATTGCTGGTCCATTCCGTCATATGTTCATGATTCAAGACAAATATGCACTGACCTTCATAGATGAATTTTCCAGGTATTGTTGGGTTTACTTCGTAAAGCATAAGTCTGAAGTTTTTGACCTCTTCAAAGTCTTTAGAGCCTTGGTTGAAAACTAGTCTAGGAGGAAACTCAAGATCCTCAGATACGATGGTGGTGAGTATGTCAAGTCTGAGTTCATTAAGTATTGTAAATATGTAGGTATTTGGATGCATCATTCAATCCCTTACACACCACAGCAAAATGGTGTTGTTGAGAGAAAGAACATATCACTGAAGGAGATGGCAACCTGCATGATGGAGGCTAAGACTTTGCAACCAATGATTTGGGCCGAGGCTATAAACTATGTATCCTACATCTATAATAGGTTTCCTCATAATTATCTTGATGGTATGACTCCTTTCGAATCTTGGAGTGGGCACAAGCTAGATGTGACCCATTTCAGGATTTTTGGCTCAAAGGCTTGGGCTAGAATTCCAACTAAAAAGAGGAAGGATTTGAAGCCCCAAAGCCAAGAGTGCCTATTTGTTGGGTATTCTAAATATTCAAAAGGGTAAAATCTAATAAAATTGAGCACTAACAAATATTTCATTGAAATAAGTGTTCAGTTCCAAGAAGAGCCTTTAGTAGCAATTGAAGTTGGAGAGTCTTCTTCACCACTAGATCCATTGATTATAAGTGGAGAGACTAATGAGTTTGATGATTCTGATATGTCTGATAATGATGATTTGATTGCATATCCTAATAGTTCTAAAATACCAAAATGGGCATCATAGACCATTCATGTAGCTGGGGAATGAGCTGGAAATCCTAGTGACACTAGGAGCACTAGATCTTAGTTTGAGAGTGCCCTTTGTGTGAAAGATCCTCTATTTTCTAAGAAGTGATATATTATGGTTGAATCAGATCCATATACATATTAATATGCCTCAGATGATCCAAGATGGAAAAAAACCATGAAATAAGAATTCAGCTGGGTCCAGAAGAACAACACTTGGGAACTAGTTTATCTTCCCCCAAGGAGGAAGCTAGTTCAATATAAGTGGGATTTCAAGACTAAATTTCATGCTGATGGTTCATATTTGAAATATAAGGCAATATTGGTCACCAAGGGATACTCGCAAGTACATGGTATTGACTACAATGAAACCTTTGCGCCAGTGGCAAAGATGGACTCCATAAGGCTAGCTATAGCCATTGCAGCTTCGAAGCAGTGGGAGGTACATCACATGGATGTGAAGTGTGATTTCCTAAATGTAGATCTTAGTGAAGAGATTTACATGAAGAAACCTAAAGGCTTTGTTTCTAACCCATATTTAGTGTGCAAGTTAAATAAATCATTGTATGGGCTTAAGCAATCCCCCGGGGTTTAGTATGCCAAGATTGATGGCTTTTTGCTATCACCAAGTTTTGTTTGATGCAAGTATTATCCTAATGTATATTTGAAGCTGATTCATGGTTATTTGATGATTATTGTCTTGTATTTAGATGACCTTCTGATTAAAGGAAGTTCAAAGAAAGAGATTGCCTCCTTGAAGGATGCAATGAACCATGCATTTTATATGACATATTTAGGATTGTTGAGCCAATTCTTGGGTCTCGAAATTGCTCAATCCCAACATGGAATAAAAGTACATCAGTCCAAGTATGCTCTAGATTTTTTGAACAAGTTCAACATGAAATATTGCAAGCCAAGAAAGACTCTCTTCCTTTCAAGTGTTAAGCTTGAAGAAGTAGGTTCTTCTCCTATGGTAAATAATACACTGTATAGGTAGTTGATTGGGTGTTTGCTTTATCTTACACACATTTGACCTGATATATCTTATGCAGTTAGTGTGGCTTCGAGATACATGGATCAGCCTCATGAGATCCATTGGAGAGCAGCCAAAAGGATCCTAAATTTTGTTCAAGGAACAAGAACTCATGGGATCTTCTACAAAGCAAAATCTAATCTTGATTTGATTGGGTTTACTGACAGTGATTGGGTAGGTGAAAACACATATCAAAAGTATACATCAGGATATGTGTTCATGCTTGTAGAAGGACCAATTAGCTGGTCAAGCAAGAAACAGAGTGCCATAGCACTCTTATCTATAGAAGCAGAGTATAGAGGAGTTGTAAATGCAGCAACTCAATGTTTTTGGTTGCAGGGGATACTTGGAGAATGTGGTTTCAAATCAGAGTTTTCAACCATTATCTACTGTGATAATCAGAGTACCATTTGAATCTGCAATGATCTAGTTTAGAGACAGTGAACCAAGAACATTGAGATCCATATGCATTACATCAAACATCTTGTGCACGATGGCACTATTGATCTACTCTTCTGTGCATCTTCAGAACAAGTAGCAGACATCTTCACCAAAGTTTTTTGTGAGAAGACCTTTAGCAATCTCAAATCACTACTGGGGTTTGCTGATCATGCTGTCAAGCATGATTGATGACAAGATTTCCAAAAAAAAAAAATTTCCTGTCCATGTTTAAGGGAGGATTTTCCCACAGGGTTTTTTCCTTTTTCCTTAGTTGAATGGACAAGTATTATTGTAACACCCAAATTTTGACCCCATTTGCATTAAAATGTATATGATGTATATATTGTAATTAATCATGGTATGGTTCTAAAGGAAAAATCCCCACCATTGTTTTAGTGCTTAATGTTTCGATGATTAAAATCGTTGCCGATGGTATATCATGATATCCAACACATTATAATTTTGGCATCATGTAAATATGCATTTTAATTAAAATAAACCCCAACCAGCTATGTCAATGCAACCATAATGAAAAGGGAATGATTTTCCTAAGGATAGGGAGGGAAATTATTTAACCCTTGGGGCTAATGGGGAAAATCCAAGTGTCATTTGTTAAACCCATTTAGTTGTCACCCACCCTTTTGAATGACTCACCTTTCCTTGTCTCAATTAGTCAACTACCAAATTAAAAACCTCTGATGTTAGTTGGGCAGTAGTCTGTGGTAGGAATTTTAGTCCTTTCCCACATGAACACTCCACCAGGAGACTCATTCACCCTCATGTGGGAAGGAAGAGACCATACGACCCCATTCTTGCATTATTTCCCATCCTCATGTAGAGACGGTCGTTTTCTCTTCTCACGCGCAGGTTTTGGGATTTTTCCCTCACATAGAGAGATGGGGAGCCATTTTGGGGCATTCACGATTCTGGATTGGCCATGTATATTGTCCTCACACATGCATACCATGACTAGTTCAGACTTCCATTTGCAATTTTGGATGTGTGTGCAATTTGCTTCAATTTGTGGGTCTGTGTATACGAATCCATCTCCATGCTGTGAGTCTGTTGTGTCTGATTCCTTTTCCAATTTTAGGATGTGTATTTCCCATTTCCATAGTGGTGAGATCATGGATATTGTTTTCCCCCATGAGTGTGGGTTGTTGCTAAGCTGTTTTGGCCATGTTAGGGCCAAGAAAAACTCTAAGATGGTTTTGCTCAGTCAGAGCTATGTATAACCATTTGGGCTACCGTAATGTTCCTTTTTCTTCCCCAAAGCTATCAATTGTTTGATTTTTCTATGTGTATGTAGTGGTTGGTATTTGGACTGTATTGGAGTGGGAATGAAGGCTTGGCATGCTTGATAAACCTAGTGTGTTTGGGAGCCTCATAGATAGAGCTAGAGGGATGGATTTCTTCTCCACACCCCCTGAATAGCACTGGAAGGGAAGTCAGGTCATGAGGAACTGTGTAGCAGAGAAGGGACTGATTCTTTGTGTTGGGTGTGTGGGGGTGTCCTAGAAGTCAGGCTATTTCTAGTGCAGGTTTCCTTAGCTCTTCAATGAGCCCACTAGCTTAGCAGTTATCTTTTCCCAACCCCCTAATGGCTTGATAAACCCAACTGTGTTGGCTTGGCTGAGTTGTGTATCTTTGGCTATGTGTGAGCCTTCTTAGTTTCCTTATTCTTTGGGGAATCATGCCCAGCCTGGGGGTGGCAGTTTTGCTAAGAGATTAAGGAGCACACTAGCCTATGGTTGGGTGGAACATTGCAGCGACATAGCTGGTTTTATGGAGATTCATTGAAAGATAAGTATTATTGTCTATTTCATCTCTGCAATTGAATTTACTATTTAATGAATTACAATGAACATGCCAAATTCTTGAATGTACGGTTTTGATTCTGCTGAATGGTAATGATGCATCCATGTTTTAGTTTCAAATAATTTTACTTTTTTTTATGTATATGTTCATGGGGCTATTTTCCCGGATAGATGATGTTATGGTAGCGTCCTCTTCATTGGTTGGAGGGTCGGGGACGTTACAAGTATGTAAAGGGTGACTAATCCTTGTTTCTAGGCCCTATATTTTTCTGATATTTACTCATAAAGTCAATATTAAGGGGGGGTGTTAGAATAATCAACCCATAGTTACCTACCTTAGACATTAATTTTAATTTTTTTTGTCTTATTACCTAGTTTCCTAGATTCCACTCTATGCTAGTTGCCTTCTACAAGTCCTAGAAGTCAATACATGATAAAAATGAGTCATGGAGTGCTTGGGAAACATCCTAGAAACCCAATTTAGAATGGATGCTTTATTCCAGATCCTCCAAAGTGCATATCTACTTTTTCTGAAAAGTTGCCTGTTTTATTGAGATTTAAGGCAAAAGGAAAGGCTAGACTAGGTGTAGTTCACTTGTTTTTTTCCCACATCATCCTCCCTCATTTTATCCTAATAAAAGAATGTATGAGTTGTATTTCCATCCCTTATTATATTTCCTACTTGACTTAGCCAATTCATGAGCATCTTGGTATATTTAGAAACTGCTTTATGCACCAATGGGGGATTTGACTAGATTTAGTAAGCCTACTTTTTGACCATTTTGAATGGCATCCTTATACATTCGAATATATCATGTAATTATATATTGCAGGAGACTATTGATTCATATGGTTGGCTATTGTACACTTATTGAATACAGATCAGTGTTATGCTCCAATTTCAGTCTCCTTCGGTGTGAATTTTGCATGTTTGATTAGCAATTTTGTGAGTGTAATTGTTCTATCTCTTGGGTTCAATTTCCACACAAAATTTAGAGTATCTCTATTTCTTACCTTTGGTGTTTTTTTTCCACCATCATTCCCACCCTTCTTTATGAGATCTAAGTCCCTTTAAATAATAATTACAAAAAAAATATAAAGAAACAAATCTCCCCCATAAGTAGGGATGACAACATATTGTTTTAAGATTTTCCAAGGGAATATTTCCACTTGAAAAATACATCCAACAAATCTTCAACATATTGATATTGTGCATGCTCGAGGTGTAATTGGACCTTGCAAGATATTTGATCTCCCTTTTCTTCACCTTTTCCCACTCACGTAAAAAGATATTACTATTTATTTCTTAAAATATATGTGACTCAATCCACTACTTAATATATGGTATGTGGACATGATCCATCTACTCAATATTCTCCTTAGATTTTGAATACTCACCTTCAATCTGCTCAATCATAATCCTGGGAAAAAAGTGAGCTATGTGTCTGCCCCAAATTCTGATGTATGAGAAATATTCTCCCACATACCAATCTCCCATAGTAGAAATCAATGCCTTAGCTTGGGATGAAAAGTTGGGATAATCCTCCTTAAATATATTTTGATAAATGGAACCCATGAAATGATCATTGATGTCATAAATGAGAGGTATTGAGTTATCCTCCCATAATGCAAAATAATAGATGTGTACTGGAGGTCCAAACCTTGTCCAATTCCATCCCATGGAAGGAAAAGGAAACGTTGAAACTAAAGAAATCCATAATATAGGAAGAAAGGTAAAATGTGGGCTTCCTTGAAGCATGAGTCTTCTAGTATTTCTCTATTCCTTCCTTTAGAACCACTGACAAAATATGGGCCCAATTGAAAGATTCTCATGTAGTAAGAACATGATGGGCTACAGGTGCCCATTCCGCTTTGAAGACTGTAGAATTGGGTAATCCATATAATCTGCACAACATGGCTTCAAGAAAACAAAAGGGTTAACTAAACCAAGAAATGGGGTAAAGATTATTTGGTTTGGGTGAAAAGGTAGCATGATTTCAATCCAATATTTGATCATTTCTTCAAAATTATACCAGGTTGGAGATAATTGAAGGAATTCCTTATTAATCAACGGTTGGTGTCTCTTAAGCGCATAAGCTATAGAAAATAACTCATGTCAGAAAGAGGATAGTTGGGTTTGAGCCTTGTAATTGAAGG
Source organism: Pseudotsuga menziesii (assembly GCA_001517045.1). NCBI lineage: Eukaryota > Viridiplantae > Streptophyta > Pinopsida > Pinales > Pinaceae > Pseudotsuga > Pseudotsuga menziesii. Next base: position 29,096 of record LPNX010089735.1, on the reverse strand, counting down.
AATGGTATTTGTGGGTTGGAGTGATCAATAATTCATTTGATAGCATCCGTGTAGGGAATTAGGGAAAGCATAGTTTTTATGGTGTGAATCTGGGACTTACTAATATTTACAAAGGCTACATTGTCATGTTGAACCTCTGAGAATCACAATTGTCAAATATGGATTAAATTCCCAACCATTCAACATGATAGGTTTTGGAAACCCTTCCATTTGTATCATAGAAGATACCACTGTTAGAGTCCTTATTTTTCTGCTAATCTAGGGATGTTTTGGACCTGGTATTTCTCGACATAGTTGACAGAAAATGGAAATTTTTTCATAAAAACGATGAATAAAGCAAACTGAATACTTACCAATAAACCTATGGAGATAAGTAAATCCACTGACCAGGTTGTAAATCACAGTAAAAATTGTTTGTGGTGGGTAAAATTTGAAGTTGAAAATGATGAAATGATAGTAAAAATTTGAAACATTTAACAAAATATTTAATGAAAAAATCAATTTGGATTGTAGATTTAAAAGAAATCAATGGTTGACATTAAAATGGGGAAAATCAAGGAAGGAAATTGCATAAGAAATTTTTTGAAAGATCTTAATTTTGGTTTCCACAATCTGCAATTCGCATTGCAGGTTGTCGTATTTCCGAAGTGTGACTTTTGATTTGCTTATTTTTTATTTCTGATTTCTGTAATTTGCATTGCGGATCGGGGAAATTTGGAACCAAAAAAATTGATTTTATTGACAAAGGATTCTAGAAATATGCAATCCACATTGCAGGTGGCAGAAGAGGTAAACTTGAAATGTAAAATTTTCCGACATCTGCAATCTACATTGTGGGTTGCGATTTGCGGAAAGAAGAAATTCAAAAATTTTAAAATAAGAAGACATCTTCAATATTCATTGTGGATTGTAGATTGTAGATACAACATATTTCAAATAAAATATATGTTGTCCGCAATTCATAAAACTAGAAAAAAAAGGCTTTTAAGAAAATTTTATTAAAACCAAAACATGGAAAGACACAGGGATAAAGACAACAATCATGACATCCCACAAACAATGTAATAAAATATGAGATTCCTTTAATAATTATTAATATGGGTTTCCATTTTATCAATTAAAATGGGATGTGTTGTGCCTACAACAAATGGTGACTTGCTAGGTGAAGGATTAATCTCTATAAAAATAACCTTCAAAATTTTAGGGAAGAACAATTTAGAATGAGAAAGTGTTTTATTATATAATATGAGAGTAACTTAATAATATTACAATCGAATCCAATAGAGTTAATTTTGACATGGTTTATATTTCCCTAGTCGTTTCACTTGTAATGATACTCACCTAAAAAAGGTAATCTAGAAGCAAAGAGATATTCCTAGGACCAATATGCAACCATGAGAGGGAAGTTTGTGGTGAACGTTAAGAAAACCTTCCTTCTATTTCTATATTATTAGACCATCAATAACCTTGAGTTATTAATCTATTATTTCATAACTTTATTTCTTTTCTTTTTGTAGAGAGGAACTGAAATACAAATTTGTTGAAACAAGACCATTTCCCTAGTGTGGTGAAATGTCATTCACAAACCCTACTTGGAAAATGAACAAGCTATATTTGTAAGGAAACTCCTTGTATTTTAGCTTTGACACTAAAAAAATACCATGGCTTGGTAACCACCCGATAGTAATTTCAGTCGAAAGTAGAATCCATGATCATGGCCAGTTTGGCTTGTTATAAGACCCCCTGTCCTTAAGTGCAACAATTTGTAGTTTTTTTTTTAACAGAAACTGAATTTTTTTTATAAATTTTAAAAAAGGCTGTAGCCCAGCCAGGCGTACAAGGATAAATTCTGAGAAAGAAGGCTAATGGCCTCAACTAGAACAGTCAGCCTTCTTAAAAGTGTTGTGAGAAATGAATCCCAAATGTTCCTGTAGCTATTTCGAGAAAAGTACTGCTTACAAGAGTAGACTCTCACAAATTGTGAGCAGAGAAAAATACAGAAGCAAAGCATTAAATAGGTGGAGAGGAGTGTCCCTTAATGAAAGGATCCAATTTCTTCTGAGAGCCCGCGCTGATGTTTGAGGCTGCTTCCTTTTCCCTACGTTCTTTATTTGTCTTGCGTCCTCTGGTGAGGGGAGGAGAAGGAGCTGAAAAATATTCTAAGTCGGAGGTTTCCTCTAATGAAGGTACCAAGGATGCCAGTCCTACCTGGGATGAGGTCTTGCCACCCAAATCTATGGGATCTTTCATCGAGCCAAGGGAAGCAAGTTTTGAAGAAACTGCCTCCAAGGCGCTGATGGGATCAAGGATGCCCTGCTCCTGGACAACTGCTACTTCAGGTTCTTGTACTTCATCTTCCTGGAGAACTACAAAACTATTTTTGTTTTCCATCCATGGAGAAGCTGCAAGAGGATCTTGGGAGGCCTTCTACTGAGCCACTTGAGGCTCCTTTCGCTTTGGAGGAGATTTTTCTGCAGTGGGCACCTCTGATTTGGAGTCCTTTCTTCGGGGAGACCTTCACCTATTAGCAACTGACTGGAAGTCTGTCCCAATGGCCAGGGGAGGAGCCACCGTCATCGGGATTTTGGGGCAGCTTTTCGCGAAATGACCATAAACATGGCATCGGAGGCATTTGAAGGGAATGTGCTCATAGTCTAGCTCTTGAATGTGACTCCAATCACCCAAGGTGAGTTGAAGGGATTCCAGGAGCCCTTTCTCGAGATTGACCTCTACACAGATGCGCGCACAGGTGTATTGATCCCCTTTAGGCTCCACGCTATCCAGGAAATGGCCGAGCTTGTTTCCTATATCAGCAAGGGAAATTTTCCCCCAGAGATGAAGGGGAAGATGGGGGAGCCGGACCCAAACTGGGGCAGCGGAGATCTCTGCTTCAGGATTGAAGTCCAGAGACCAAGGAGCTAAGAACAGCCCCCTCGATCCCATGAAGTATGGTCCAGATCTGAAGATTAGATCCCGCTCTTCTTTGTTCGCAAAGATAAACACAAAATACCCTCTTCCTGCAGCACATAAAGAGATATGGGAGGGCGCCAGGGAGCTCCAGCGTTCTGCTATCCATTGTTCCACTGCTTTGGGACTGGGCCACAACCCAGTGAACTTGCCTATGAGGGATTTTTCTGATAGCGTAAGGGCCATGCGGCACAGATCAGAAGGGGAGAGCTCCAATGAAGGGATCTCATCCATCTTTTTAACAAACTTGGTAGGAGGGGCGGCCTTTGCCCTAGGGCCTACAGATTTAATGAGCTCTCTGAAATCCTCCAACGAATCCATGACCTATCCACCGGAGAAGAGGAACGGCCACGACGGAGGAGAAAAACAGAAAACGCAGCTTCAACGCTGCTCCAAAACGAAACCCCAAAACGTAGCTTAACGTGAACCAGGGGAGACTGAATCAGTTGGACGGGCCTGCACGCAGCCTGGAGGAGACGCAGGGGGCGTATGCAGCTTGGAGAAGAGCGCAGGCGGCTAGGGTTTGGCCCTAGTTGTGAGAGAGCCGTCTTGACTCGCCTTCATTTCTTTATATTTATGCTAATGTTATGTGCAACAATTTGTAGTTAACCAACAAACAAACAAAAATATTAATTGAAATGTAAATTGCAAGCCATTACCTTGGCTTGGTAACCACCTTTTGGTAACATCATTCAATGAATATCTATGAACATGACTTGTGATAAGACCCCCCATATTGTAATTAATAGTTATTTAGGTGAATTTTATTTGATTCCAAGATTATTAAGGAGAGATCCAAAATAGAGATAAAGTTTTCCAGGATCTAAAGATTTACTTCCAATCACTAATGGAACATATGACATGAATACCAAATGAGCCCTGTAGCTTAAATTATAACAATGAGGGTTTGTCACAAGTTAATTTGACCACAAATTCAGATGGCCCAAATGTCCGATTTTTGACATACTGATGTCAAAAACACGACAATTTTATTTATTTTAAAACATCAATGTATTTTCACATAAATTCCGGCTGTGAAATAAACGCATCGGAATTTCGACACCCCATTGTCGAATATCTGACATTCAATGGAACCCCAAATATGTCGGTTTTTCCACGACCTATCCTTCATCTTTGGCGCAAATCAGACATCCAATGACTCTCCAAATCTGGTGGTTATGCAACAAACTCTCCTTCATTGTTTTCAAATGGGCAATGACTCACTCCACTACATAATCTGATGTATCTCCTTACTACTTGTCAGATCACCGATGAACTGTAGGCGTTGGTACTTTAGCATAGTCATCGGATTTGATGGATATTCGATGAAATTTTTCACCATTTAAAGGTCATAAATACAAAGTCTCCACCTTCCATCTAGTTGGATAATTGATGAGTATTGAATTAGTAGTGTAGCATAGTCATTAGATTGGATGGATATCCGATGACAAATTCCACTCCATAAATGTCAAAAAACAGACGACCCCGTTTAAATTAAAAAAAACATTTGGCACATTTTCTCTGTAGGACTATAGAAGGACTAATTCCTCTCAACTTCAGTGACCTTAAGCAATAAAAATTTCTTCAGATTGAGTGACAAGTAACTAGGAAGTCAAAAAACATGGTATTCAAAAATCTTTGTTCAATAATCCATTTTGGGATCTACCAAATACTAGAAGAAATACTACTTGTGTTTAGAGATATAGATTGTACTAGGGGTATTCCAAGTAGAGGCCCAACTTCTTTCTTAGGTCCATGTTTTAATGGGAAAATGAAATGTAAGAAGTGTAAAAATATGCAGACATGAAAGTATGGTGACTATGTTTTGCTATAGTGATAGGATTGATGGATCAAACAATTCCAACTTTTTATATTTTTTAACATGGTATCAAACTGTGAAAGGAATTAAAGATCCATATAGCAAGAACTCTCATCCCTTATGCAGTATGAGAGGCTGAAGGCATTCAAAGTAGCAGAAAATACCTCAATACATGCAACTACAAAATATTGGAAACTTTGATTTTAGAAGTAAACATGAATTTTATAATTTGAATGTATTTTTTTATATGAACATCTATCTAGAAAATCAATAATCAATGTAGTATATCCTAGCGTCCTTTTATCATTTTTTTGAGAGAAATACCCCCAATTTCATAGAGAACAAAAAAAAAAACAAGCCTATTTTCCAATTGACTAATTTATTTATTTTTCCAAAAACTATCACCCATATTTTTATGATAATATTAATTTTCTTAAAAAATCACGAAAACGTACGAATAATTTCTTGAGTGTATAACTAAAAAGCGTATGTATTCATAAGTCCAAGTGATTTCTTTAGTCCATAAATTGAAAATGTGGGTATTCATAAGTGAGAGTAATTTCCTAAGTGCATAACTAGACACCATGGAAATTACAACAAATAAACAATTTATTTCACTATCTGAAATGCAAAACCTTTTTTACCAGTACTCCAAAAGAATAATAGGCTATCTGACTAAATTAAAAAAATGCATTCTTGCAAATCAACATTATCAATATCCGAGTATTATTTCAATTTAGTGTAGGTTAGGTGGTTGGGAGGAATGTTGTTATCCTCCCTATCTGAGTTCAAATCTCCCTTTGTGACACTTTCTCCTTAGGATCTGACTTTGACTATGTATTGGTTGAATGGAAATATTCTTGGTCATACCTTGATTCTCTGGAATACTAGGTTTCGGCATTCTTCAATGAAAATAAAATGCTATCAGTATCACATTCCTTAGCTAGACATTAGGCATATCCATTTTTGTTTGTTATAGTGTTGCAATCACACCTTACATGTGTACAAGTCATTTCATATGTTTGGAGATAGTGTATAAATACCATGTTATATTTGCATGATGTTCGCTAAGTATATTACGTGTTGAAGTTTCATTTTAAAACCTAGTAATAATGTAATTTTTATTTTCTAAGCAAAGAGAGGACATGGGTACATGGTTTGATTATCTCAATATAGGTCCACTTCGAAAAGAAGACCACAAACCAATATTATACAATTACACATAAGAGAAATTGCAAGAAACCATTCTCATATATGTTTGAATTAACATCCTTCGATTATAAATATTTGATAGAGATCACATTTTTTCTTATGTTTACTTCCTTGTGGAAAGCCCTGAAATCATTTGTATTGAAGCCATTTTTCCCATCACTACTTTTATTATAAAAATTGATTCCAAATGTTGATTAGCATGATATATTTCATTGCCAATAAACTCTTTAGCCTTGTAGGTATAAGTTGGTCAGTGCAATTCAGTGAAAATAAAGACTCAATTTATAAAAGTGAAATACAATTGAGGTTCCCAACTCTAGGAACACTTCACAGTGCCACTGAAATATGTTATATCAAGCAAAGATCTTTTGTTCTAAAATATCTATTATTCTCTAAAAAATTTGGACACGGTAAAGTAACAAAATAGGAGTACTATGAAGAATTAAATATATGGTTTCTTACAAGAATATGACCAAAAGCCACTCCTTATAGAATTTCTTAGTCTAACAACTACACTAAAAGGATAACAAATTGTTGATTCCACTCTTCATAGATTTTGAGTTCATTTTGCAAAAATTAAGGTCTTACTTCTTGCAATTCATTCTTAAAATATTGCAAGAAAAGAAACACATTTATAAAAAAATAGAATATTATGAGAGATAACTTATCAATCCCATTCCTAGGAGAGACAAACTTAACGCAAGAAAGATAAACTATTTGGGGCATACAAATTCATTTCCAAATGTTCTAACCTGGAACATAACTAACCTCATGTCCTCTTTTTTTGAAGTTATAAATGTCAACGCATTTCCTTAAGGCTTCTCTAAGTGGTCCCATATTTAAGGCATCCTTGACATTATTTTTCATATCTAATCTAGAATACCCTAAAATGAAAAAATTTCCCAGCTCAATTGGAACAAGATATATTAATGTTTAGTTCAATACAAATCAATCATAATCAACAACAAGATAGTAGAACTACATAAAACATTAATATCCATGAACTCAAAAAATCAAATCATCTTCATTAATCTTGCAGATGCAGATTATATCTTCTTTTGAGAGAGTAAACAAGCCCTCCTTATCCAACAAATCATTTACTATCCATGATCTTGCTTCTATAGTAATATTGAGCTCAAGTTTAGCTCCTTAAATGGATAGTTGGTTGCAAACAAGTTTGCAATCCATCTAAATTATGAAGACAACCCAACAAATTAAATTCCATAATAAGTTGTACATGTAGAAGGTAGTGGAATGTATAGGCACATTGATAGACATCTACTAGAATCTCTATTAAGTTAATAAGAATTGTTTGTTCCATTACTAATATAATGCATTAATTTGTAAATAGTTGCAAATATTACTAATAAAAAAGTATAGAATATAAAAAATTAAATCATAGAAAAATATTTTAATCCAACAAAATAAACTTGCATTGGGAGTAGTGAGAATCAACTTTGTGCCTTTGAGTATTATAGAACAAATGACTTTGGAATCATGGAAAATATTAGTTGAGATAAAGAGGGGAACATAACTACAAAAAAAAAATGGTATTTAAAGAAAACATGGTCCATTTAGTGGATTTTAATAGTCAAAGGCCATAATGGGGTCAGATTGAAGACCACGATCGCATGAAAAACATGTTTTAGGTTCTCTTTCAAAACCATTTTAGTTATGGGAATAGATGTTGATTTTGATGTCGCAAATCAGTTCATTAGTAAGCATGTATTCTTGTCATGGTCATTGCACAACATGATTTATTGCAAGCTCTACAAGACATGGCTAAACGGTAAATCACTAAGCATGGATTGACTTGAAATTTACTTGGCCATGTGGTCTTTATTCAAGAAATATTCTCTGGATGTGTCGAGAGGAATTTTAAACAAGGAACACTTATAGGGAGAATGTGAATGGAGGTTTAAACATGCTAATTCCTCAAGAGATGAAAAAGGACACATTGGGAAAGCAATTGGATGCCGGTTACATTTCTCGATATTCAAGTATTAGTTAATTCTCTAGCTAATCATATCTAGAATTCGTTATCCTTAGCCATTCAACCTAAAATTTTTTTTTTTACCAAATGGTAATGTATACTAGATAAACCTTATTACAACCTTGAAATTCTTAAATGGGAAAGGAAAACTAGTCATGTTCACCCTAGATATGCTCACATAGATGGTATTTGCAAGTGTTTTTACTAACCAATACAAGACATATTCATGAATGTATCAACTACAGTTTGTGATAATGGCCATCTCTCATAAAATATATGCTTCAACATTACATCAAGGAATGATTCCCTTTCACAACCCATGGGAGTGTGTCCTAGTAGCAAGAAATGTGGTGAAAATGCTTCTATTAATACAAACACTTTGGATAAAAAAACTTATGAGTAGGTGCAGATGAGACAAGGTGCGAGTCCTGGGTGGATTTTAGGCTATAGATATACTCCTAATAGAATAATAACTTAGATGAAGGAATTCCTTAATAAGTATCAAATGTAAAAGGATTTCGTATAGATCCTTGAATGTTATTGGAGTAGTTGCATTTAGAAATATTCTAAATGTTTCTTTATGCACAACCAAATACAAGGCACCTTTCTTCATCGGAGAGAATATTTAAATGTTTATTTCATCGATGATACAGTCCTTCTCATGACCCCATTGAAGGAAACACGTGTGTTTGGATATTTATTCCAAAGCTGTGATGGAAATATTGAAAGAGAAGACGAAATCTCTCATCATAAATCTATTGAGTGATTAGGTAAGTAACAAGTTACTCCTGAATCACTTGAATGAGAAGGGATTAGATATTTTTGGGCATTTCATTTGTAAATGTTGGAGTAGCTAGAATCATAACCTGAAAAAACAACTTATGGACTGGATGGTCAGCCTCTTTGGTCAATATCTTTGAAAAATAGTAGTCATGCCCTAAGTAACTAAGTATGTATGTATGTATGTATTCTGAATTAGCTATAATTTCCAATTTAGAACAATAAACTATAATATATGATCATTAAAACTCAAACCCTATGATAATTAGTAATGTTTTTTTCACTCAATCAATTATTAAAGATTAAATTGACAATACATATAATATTCATCATTCAATACAAAGACTCATTTTTCTAGAAATATAGAACTAAGGAATTTCAAAATGTCAAAACTACTGCTCCAAACTAGACCTAAATTGTACCAAGAAAACCTTATTTTCTTGCTCCTTGATTTTTGGAAGCCTTCCTCTTGTCCAAAGCCTTAAGTATCTAGTATTCATTCAACGCAAGTTCCCTTTTTGTCATCAGGAAGAGACTTTGATACATTTCTACCCTTTTTCTAAGTTGGCATGGGAATGGGCCTCAAACTTGTGTTATTAGCTTCTCCATGCACTCATTACCTGGAACTCTTCCCTTATTGTTGACAAGATATGATGTGATGTGAAATTTCACACAACATGGTAGTTTGTTAGAATAGAAATTTATGTTTTATTTGGAACAAGACAAAATGATTATGGAAAAACACATATGTTGGTGTTAAATGGGGCATGAAATCCTCCTTCCAATCTCAACTCATCATTAATTTGAAGAATTTCATCTTATTTTATCCTTATTTTATGTTTTTTTAAGGTTCAGTCCCTGAATTGTGCATTACAAACCCTAAAGAATCATTAAAAATCATTTTGAAGACAAATTACGTAGGTTGACTTAAGGGAGGGTTAAGCTATCCTTTTCAAGTATAAATAAGGCAACTCTCTTTCTTATTGTGTAATGGGTTAATCAAGTGGTGTGCACCTCATTTCTTGGCAAGTTCTATGTTTTTTCAAGGGTAAAGTTGATGCATGAGGTCCCTTTACTATATTTCAAATCTTGTCAAAGGTGAAAATATTCTTAGGAAGTTAATCTCTTCTATTTTGTTTCTCAATTGTAGCAATATATCTGAGTCTTTTTCCTTACACTGCTAGAGGCATCCAAGTTAAGAGTAAGCTAGGGTTTAATGCATAATATCATAGTCTTGTAAGTGAATCATACCTCTTGAAGGGTTTCTCTTGTGTTGGGCCTTGGCATATTTATTTTCTCTAACTAGGTAAAAGCTAACAAAACCTATGGTTTCTTAGGTTTTTCCTAGTTCATACAAATAATGAATTGCCAATTCTTAGGAGAAACATTAATCTCGATTTCTTGGTGCTTGGAAGGAACAAGACCTAGACTTTGTTTGTATATTGTTCCTTTTAAGGTCTTGTTTAACAAGAGGTTGCCAAATCTTTGGGAATTAAGGTGGGATGGGAAAATGGGAATATAGAAGAAATTATACTAGAATATATTACAAACAAAGTTGTGAATTTCCGTAGGGCCCTACCTTGTGTGTTTATATATGGTATATATATGTCTAGGAATATTATGATATTTCAAGATATTTATATGACAACTTTGGAAGTAGAAAACAAGATCAAAATCATTTATGAAGGAAATAAGAAGCCACCAAAGAAAAAAAACCAAATATTCTACAAATTCTAAGCATAGACAAAGAGAAGCCCTAATTATTTTTTAATGGGGCATGTTAGGGGTTACCAAGGTTTTTTGGGGTTGGAGTGATAATTTTTATTGATACCTCACATTATTTTTGTCTATGACATGTTGTTGGGAATGGGACTGACAACAAGGTATATAAATCTACACTCTATGGATACTTCATAAGACAACACATGACAAAGGATTAACCATTTACAAGTTTTAGGTGAATCAAATCTTGTGATTGTTGGAGAACAACCACCAACAAAGATTTTTCGACAGGGGTTCTCACTTTGTCGATGCTCGACCAGTGTGATCTCCCTGAGAATCAGCCCAGATAGGTTATACCTTACATAGCAACATCTGTAGAGTGGACGAAGTCTCACCCGAGATGTTCAAGGGAGAGCTGTCGAAACCGAGTTTCCAACAGTGAGGATGGAGGATATGCGGATCCAACGGGAAAAAAACATGACTAATATATCCAAAACCATGCAGTCGACACTAACTCATTTCCATGACTACATATTGCATAATGCATTTGTCACAGTATCGCTAGTTCAGCAACATCAACTCATAAAAGATCATATGTTTGTCACCGCAACAGCATATAAACTATCCAACCTCATAATGCAGTAGCAATATTACAGACTTAAACAGATCGCATCAACATCAATATAACAGGAATAAAGTAAAACAAAGTGACATCCTAACAACTGATAGCATCATACCAGATCTAGATCATCACAACATCATAACAAGATAGATCACAATAGAGAGAACAGTTAAACAAAAGATGAGATTTATGCACCAACTGTCATATATATTAGCTCTACGCAAAATATCCAAAATCAGACAATTCGTCTCCAAAACCGGAGGATGAATACATAAAAAACACAACCCAAATAGGTCGCAGATACAACAAGAAATTCTCTAAGATCAGATCGCACAAGTTCTCATGCGATACTCATAGACTCTAGATCTCTAAAACTTTAGCTCTCCAAAAAAAATTCTATTTAATTGCAAAACTAGATCTATAAATAGCCTTGCACCATTACATTGAAGGTCCACTTTTAACTAAATTATAACCGCTAATGACCTATTGTGAAAAATCTTAGTTAAATAATATATAAAATATTCAAAACATTTATTTCGTTTCCCATCACGCTGAGCTGGCCTTACGTGGTACCGTGTGAGATTGTGCAGCAGCCACGACACTACGCAACTCACTTACCAAAACACCTGCCAATAGTGATAAAGTGGGTCAACCATAATCATCATATTATAAATTATGACCCAAAACCTATTCTAAATAATATTTTAGAGGTAAAATCACATTTTCATGATATTTCCTTTACATGTGAATATAGATAATTCAACACCAAAGTTGACAACATTCAAAACCCTTATTACAAAGGAAGAGGTTTTTACGTTAGATGAAGTAGAGTTTGGGTTAAAAGTATCATCAAAGGGAAATATAAGGATTCCTTAATCTATGGAAGTGTGCATGCCCTAACCCCCACTAGATTCCAACTTGTGACCACCTAGTAGGAAACACAGGCTCTTCACATTAGGCCCACAAGCAACCTCAAATTTGTTGTCAATGTTTCTATGTGATTGGGTCTATTAGTGAATGGACAAGGAAGATGACATACTGGATTATTCTAATGATTCCATTCATGATGTGGGTGGAATGGCATATTTTACTCAAAATAGGACATATTTGGCTTAAGGAGAGATCTACATAGAGATGGATAGAACTTTGGATTCGTGAGCTATGCAACTAGCGTTGCAAACCTATAATACCCTTTCGTTTAGCCCCTTGACATGTTATTGTTATTTTGGTGTTGGGAAATTAAGGAATGAGGTGAATCTCATATTATATTAAGTTCATTTTATGGAACAAATCAATGTTAATGTTGATTGATGGCTAATGAGGGAAGGTAAGGTTGACATAAAAGGTTTATAATTGCTAGAAATTGTGGTAAATGTTGACATGTATCTTTGCCTCCCCACAAATAATTTGCTTCACTTTCATTGAAGGGAACAAGTATGAAGTAAACTCTCATTATAAGTAAGTTCATTATTATGAAGTTGTGGTTTTCAATATACCTATGGATGAGATTAAAATCATCTATGAATTTATACCACCATCTCAATTCCAAAGCGACTTCTTCACCACACTTATACAACGTTTTCCAAGAGTGCCTTAAATATGATATTATTTGGGTTGTCGTATACTTCCAAAATCCCTAATATAATAATCACTTTAGAAGTACAAGATCCACCATTGTCATGTATATATATATTGAAGGACAATAGTAGATATGAGAAAGCTTATAAAATATTTTAGCACTTAAGGTGACATAATTGATTTTAGAATATAGATAAGTTCTAAAGGGAAATTGAGATTCGGAGGTGAATCATGGTGTATGATATTGACCATTTTGTTAGAAGAGTAATCCAACCCATTAGTACCTTATTCTAAGTCCCTAGTTAATTTTATTGCATTTTGTGCATTATTACACTATGGTTTGGACATAGGGTGATTAGTTGGACCAATAACCAATTAAATTGTCGAATTCACACCCACATGAGCACTCCAAATAAGTAAACCATCCACATGTATTCCCTCATCATTGATGGTGCACTCCCATTCATTGAATGTGGACAACTTGGTTGACAAAGAGTGCTAGAGGTGGATTTTGTCCAATTTTGGACTAATTTGGTGCATTTATTGCCACTTAGATCCTCTCACCCGCCTATTTTTTCACACCCACGCATGCCAAAGTGTTATGATTCCTCCATGTCACCTAATCCATTTCCACATATAAATTTTTGGCCATTTGGGCTGATTTGGAGCATCTATGGCCCACCTAGGGGGAATTGAGGCCAATTTGGCCAATTTCAATTCTACACTCACTTTTATCTTCCCAAGCCTCATGAATTTTTTTTTATGTAATAAAAAAATGATACTAACACGTTTTAATGTTATAAAATCAAATAATAACTTGTTTATGTTCACATTACATGTGTAAATTGCTTCTCTTTTAATGGTTTTTTGTTGTTTTTGCGTCAATTCGATCTATGAGTTTCTATAAGGCTCATATATCTTTATGTGGATATAAATTATCACATGGTATCAGATATGAGTGGATTTTAGTGAGTTTCAGATCAATCCAAAGTATTTTGAGATGCATTTTTAGAGAAATTCCAGATAAAATTGAGTGGTTTTTGCAAGACATTCAGCAATTTCATCACCATTAGCGTAGGAAAAAATGGAAGCTACCCACATATTGATAACACCTTTCCTATTATTTGATTTGAAGGAATATATGGTTATTCAACTAAGATCCAAGGGTCTCTACATAGTTACCATGGGCACATAGGTGGAACCAAACAATGTTGTAGAGAAAGCCAAGTACTTCAATAGATTGGAGGAATCATATGGATTGTTATGACCGAGTATCTCAAGAGATATTTTGTTCCACATAGATAATTTAACAACCCCCAATGAATTCTAGGTAAAACTAGAGACACTCTTTGGGAAAACTGATGAACTAAGAGGACACCAGCTTAAGAACGAGCTCGACATACTGAGCCCAGCGCACTTTGACACTATCTAGGACTTCTTCACCAATTTTAATTCGCTTGTGTTGTAGATAAATAAATGTGGCATTTAGAAGAAAGAGGATTAGTTAATTATATCCATCCTTTCTAAGTTGGGGCCATAATTCTTATCTTTGTCAACACATTTCATTATGGCAAGTTAATACTTCGAAATTGGAAAATTCCAAGTCTATCTAGCTTCATGGAGTCCCTCGCTTAGGAGCAAGACAATCTAGTCCAAATGGGAAACACCAAGTCTAAGGATCAATACTTGGCAATGAGAGTTTCGAATGCCTCCAAGGGAAAGTCCAAGGCAAAGAATTCGAAGTTGCCATAGAAGAAGAAATCAGAAAAACTTGAATCCATTGATGAGGGTTTGAATCCTCCAAAGAAGAAGGAAAAGAAAGGGAAAGAGAAGACCAAATGCACCTATTTCCACAAGGTATGCCATCCATAAAAATCATGCATGAAGAAAAACATTGACCAAATGGCGTAACTTCTAGAGAAGAACAACATCCCTTTTCCAGACAGCGCAAGGAAGAAATATGGTGCCTCTAGTTCAAACAACAAGGAGAAATATCATGCTTTGGTAGAAGGTACCTATAATTCCTCATATTTCATCATTGATTTAGGGGCTTCTAGACACATGATATCCATAAGAGAGATCTTCTTCTCCATGCATTCGAATGCTGGCACAACAGTTCAAATGGGGGATGATTCTGAAATCTAGACCAAGGGGATTGGTAGGATTGATTTAGAGCATGGTTACTTCAGTGATGTGTTGTATGTACCAAACCTTGTAGAATATTTGTTGTCAGTCTATAAAATGACCCATAAAGGAGAATAAAATAGAGTGACCTTCACTCCATACTTGGTATATTTTTCATAAATCGAATCAAACCAAGTTTTTGTAGTTGGGTGTGCAGACCACCGTGAGAGGATGTACACATTTTATAACTTCCTCCCTACTTCTAATGAGAAATATCCTCTCTCACATGCCAATGAGACTTCCAAGCTATGGCATGATAGTTTCGGTCACATGAACTACAAGTACCTCCAAGCACTACACAATGATGATATGATGGAAGAACATCCATAAATCAAATCATCAAATGGAACTTACATTGGGTGTGTAGTTGGGAAGCATCCAAAGCCAAGCTATGAGAAGGGGATGGAAAGGAGAGCCAAAAAACCACTTGGGTTGGTATATTCATATCTTATTGGTCCTCTTCCCACTCCATCCTATGGTCTATCAAGGTATGTACTTACATGTATTGATTATTACTCGAGATTCTTCTAGGTGTGCTTCCGTAAATTAAAATCTGAAGTTTTTAAGCAATTGAAGAGTTGGAAGGAATTGTTAGAAAATCAGAGTGGGAATAAGGTTAATATCCTTAGGAATTATAATGGGGAGTATTTCAAAAATAAATATGAATCACCCTTTTGAGGAATGTGGAATCCAAATGAAACATTCAAATCCCTACACACCACAACAAAATGGTGTGGTAGAGAGGAAAAATGGATCTCTCAAGGAGATGGCCACTTGCATGATTAAAGAAAGGGATCTAAGTCCTAATATAAGAGAAGAGGCTATTAATTTAGCATCACATATAAATAAAAGATCCTTCCAAAAATTACTAAAATTAAAGACACCCTACGAGGCATGGTTTGGCCATAAACCAAATGTCTCAAATTTCAGGATTTTTGGATCAAGAGCATGGGATCAAATCCCTTCTGAAAAGAGGAAGGCCTGGCATCCACAAATAAAGGAATGTATAATGGTTGGGTATGGTGAGGATACAAAAGGTTAAAATCTCTTTGAAAATTCCACACTCAATATTTTCGTTGAGAGAAGAGAAGTGTGCAATTTTAAGAGGAACCAATACTAGATTTTGAGCTTGCACCGAGGGAATGTTAGATTTTTATCATTTAATCAATATGATATAGGATCTTATATGAGAGAATAACATGCACAAAAATAATCATAAGAGATAGGAGACACAAATAATTTTACTCAGCGAAACCATAAAGGAAAAAACCCCACAAATTCCTCAGAGATAGAATGAGCACCAATAGCAAATGTAAAACCCAAAGACATAAATACGATCTCCAATAGTTGTTCTCTCTCTCTCTCACTTGTGTGAGAGAATTCTCTCTGAATCATGCGTTATTGTTGAGTGAGCATGTGTTCCAAGTAGAGAGTCTCACTCTCTATTTATACTTGTTTTCCACTTGAATTTTACTCTTACAGGGCCGACCTCAGTAGGAGAGTGTAATCACCCTAATACCCCTCAATTGTGGGGACTATTTCCTTGAATTACAATGGAGGGTTAGACTCAACTCAATTGTGGGGACTATTTCCCCGACTTAAAATGGAGGGTCTACCTCAAAGACTTTACATGAATTTATTATATTAATGACTCTCCTGATCAGAGGAACAAACATCTTTGTCGGGGTATAATGAAATAAAATAAGAAATATACGAGTGAATACATTATGAAGTTACAAATACATCAACACTCTCTCTTAATGAGGAAGGTACTATCTTGACATAGTTCATCATTACAATTCTTCATTACTAGATCATCATCAGAGTTGGATCATCTTCATCATCACTTCTCCTGCTATCTCAAGCAAATGGTTCTATATCTCAATTATACTTATCATAGTAAGTTCTATAGAGCCAGCCCTTTTTCATGCTGGATGAAGGTCTCGACACTTATATCTGACCATGGGAGGCCCATCCTGCCACCATATCAGAAAGTTATAGTGCTTACATCGAACCATGGGAGGCCTAGCTTGCCACCATGTCAGAAAGGCCCAATGCTTACATCTGACCATGGGAGGCCCAACTTGACACCATGTCAGAATTGCTCAGTCCTTGCATCTGACCATGGGCGGCCCAGCCTGCCACTATGTTAGAAAGGATCAGTACTTACATCATACCATGGGAGGCCCAGCCTGTCGCCATGTTGGAAAGGATCAACACTTACATCCGACCATGGGAGGCCCAGCCTACCACCATGTCAAAAAGGCTCAGCACTTACATCTGACCATGGGAGTCCCATCCTACCACCATGTCGGAAAGGCTCAGCACTTACATCCGACCATGGGAGGTCTAACCTACCACCATGTCAGAAAGGATTAGCACTTACATCCTACCATGGGAGACCTAGCCTGCCACCATGTCGAAAAGGCTCAACACTTACATCTGACCATGGGAGGCCCAACCTGCCACCATTTCAAAAAGGCTCAGCACTTACATCTGACCATGGGAGGCCCAGCCTTCCACCATGTTAGAAAGGATCTCCGCTTACATCTTACCATGGGAGGCCCTACCTACCACCATGTCAGAAAGGCTCTGCACTTACATCTAACCATGGGAGGCCCCCTCATGCAACCATGTCAGAAAGGCTCTGCACTTACATCTGACCATTGTAGGCCCTTCCTACCACAATGTCAGAAAGGATCTACACTTACATCTAACCATGGGAGGCCCCCACCTACCACCATGTTAGTTAGGATCTGCACTTAAATCTGACTATGGGAGGCCTCGCCTACCACCATATCAGAAAGGCTCATGGACTCATTATTTCCCCTTGGAAGGAACCTCGATCTGGAGAACACCACGCTTCTCTTTGAAGTATTCAAACTTCAATCATAGCCATTTCTGGCATAGAATCACATCAGGGATGATTATGTCCAAGGATAACCTATGAGATTCTCCAAGACTAATTACATCCAAGGAAAATATACAAGACTAATTAGGTCTGAACAACCTATGATATTTGATAGGATTTTATGCTCATACAACCTATCTCCCTTGATATCCTAGAACTCCCTCTTTCGAGAGATCTCGATCTGGATCACAGACTAGAGCTTCATTGCTTGTCTCTGCATCACACAAAAATGCAATTCATATCAATCAAATCAAATAGTATCTTTCAAAATAAACATACTACCTCACAAATATCCAAGAAAGTGGAAACATATTTTTCCTTAGCTGTACTGAGTGCCATGTAGGACTCCATCATGCCAAACTAGTAACCCATACTACATCTCAAACTGAAGAAGCATCCCAAGGTGATCTTCTTCTCATTGTTGCTACCAATTTGAATCAACATAACCATGCAAGTTAGTCTTCCTGAGGCCACACTCAACTGTACCTATCAGGTACCTCACTACATGCTTTGCAACCAGGTGAGCATGTCTCGGATTCGTTAGGAACATCAATGAAAAAAACATCTGATGATGCAACATGGCATCAACCGTCTCTGATGAAGCATCACTCAATAGATTTAGGTTCGATGCCATAGGTGTGGCCATGGCTTTGCATTCTATAATATAAAACTTCTTCAAGATCTATACTACATACTTCCCTTGTGGGATATTACATCTATACTTTGCGACACCTCCATACCTAGAAAGTATTGTACCTTACCCAAGTCCTTCATCTTGAAATCAGCAGCAAGTCTCCCTCTTGCATCTTTAATGAGTTCCTCTTTTCTTGTCATGAACAGGTCATCAACATATAACAAGAGCATCACCAGTATTTTTCCTTCAACCTTGAAGCAAATTTTGAAATCCTCTTTACTCTCAGTAAATACTAGAGCCATTAGTAAGTTGTCCATCTCGTCGTACCATGTCAAACCTAAAGATATTCCACAGTCACTCCCTATGAAGCAAAGCATTATTCTCCCTCTGCCTTTTGTACTTTATGTATTCTTTACTGGAATGACCAGTATATTCCTATGCTACTAATATTCTATGTATCCATCTAGGGTCATTGGATAACAAGATCCTCTATCTTGAACTGTTCAAAAGTTCTTCTCTCGCCCATCTGTGAGCTTGTCATCCTCTATAGGCTTTCATCTTCAACCTTGTAGAAAAGGTTAATATATTCATCACTCTAGGTGATATTCAATCTCCTCATGTATATTTTATCTCATGGGTGCTCGTACAAGGCCTTCTTTCTTTCTTTGAAAGTATCGTCATATTATTCTTCATTTTGGATTATTTATCGAACTGTTATCCCTTGTTCTTCAGAACAAGTCTTATCCTTCTTTTCCTGTAGGTGATTTATGCGATCTTTCCTACAAGTCAAATGCATTAGTTTTATGGTTAGAAACATTTCATAAGTAATATTCATAATGGAAAATTCTTATGCATAAAGATATAATCATGCAACTATTTTAGCCAATACAAAATTCATCCATATCTCACAGAAACTTTCTATATGACTTCCATCTCTACCATGACATCATTGAGATTGTGCATTAATCCAATATGTCAGCAAAGAGGTTTCATTCTAGATAAGTAATAATGGAGAGTTGTATAGAAACATGGGATACTTACCCATCACATGCATATTAGTAGTATATCGGTCATTAATGCAAACATTCTGTCATGCATAACACATCAACTGAATACAAACAAATGCATAACCAAATAATATCATGAAATGACTATATTAGGTATTTCTCCCTAGCTACAGGCAGGAACAACTACCTTCCATCTATAGGACGGAAGGGTAGGGTTCTTGTGGGTGAAATAAAATCCTTCAAAGAAATTTCATCTTTGAGCCATGAAACCCTGTAGGAAAATTGTTAGAAAACTGAAAGAATGCTACAAGAAATCAGAGGAGAACCTGCAACAAACTATTAGAACAAATAAACCTACAATCAAATAATCAATGGAGAACCTACAATCCACTGTTAGAAATAAACCTACATATACATCTAAGCTGAAAATAAAAATAAAAAAAACATGCATCTCATTATGCCTAAGATTTTAATCAAAGATGGGCCACCATGCCCTAGATCAAGGAGCAGCCTCTCCTTACTGGTTTGGATGGTGTGGAAATAATCTCAACACACAAGGGAAATGGATAATGGAGCAAATGAGGGAGAGGGGTGAATGGCTTGAGAGAGAAGGGTCTCAAGGAATTGACATGGGCAAAGTAATGGTAGGAAAATGAAGAGTTGTTTGAGAGTGACCCCCACCCCTCTATTTATAGTTTTTCTTTGAGATTTTAGGGTTTTAAGCCCTTGGTCGAGGATTTAGCCCCTTTTTTGCGATTTAATCCCATTTCACCCAATTATCAGCTCCTTTGAGGGGTTTTAGCTTCTATGAGAGCTATTTTGTCTCTTTTTAGGGTTTTTAAGCCCTTTTATGTTTTTGAGCCTTTGTAAGGGTGTGGGGGTCAAATGAGGGTAGTGAAATAGATGTCTTTGGGTGGTGTAGGTCATGTAGAGTTCATTGAGAAATTTTTTGGGTTAACAGATTGCCCCTTGATGTGTGAGGGAAGGAGCTCATCGTATGGCCGATGGACATCATAGGATTTTCTGGCGAGAGGTGGTGCTTCCTGGGCTGGGGCATGGTGGCGTTTGGTTTTTGTATTAATATGGTTCCCATAAATGGGTGAGATACAAACATTGTGTAACATGTATATGGATGAGGAGGGAATCCCCATGCTTGTAATCGATGTCAAAAGGATAATGTGATCTAAGATCTGTAATACAAGAGCTGATTATGTACAACTGTTGTTACAATAGTGGTTTCCTCAATGAGAGGCTGAATACAATACCGATATGAAGAACTATTACATTGGACCCATGGAATTATCATGGAATGCTATATCTTCATAACTAATGGCCTACTAGATGTGGACTGGTACATAGTTGTAGGTACTTACTAATGGATAGTTAGAGTCTCTGTGATACAAATATGTTGCATCAATCATAAATCTATATAGAAGCACTGCTAGGGCTTTTGAACACTCTCTCCAATGCAACTCAAAAATCACAAGGGACATGGAACTGTTGGGGTCCCTCAAATAGACTCATCAATGTGCTAGAATCAGGTGATATTTGGGGTCTTTGACCAGATACTGTGTGGACCAATACCCTGTACGAATCTCAGCGATGCGATAATGTAGCTAGAGTCAAGTACGTGAGAAACAACCATCCCGAGAGGCACTGAGGAATCCTCTCAGGTGGTCCAAGGAGCTCATCAATGAGGTTAATGAAACTAGGATACAGGGTCCTTTGGGTCTATACTCTAGAATATGTGTGTTGTCATCAACATAGGGAGACCTACAGCTAGCCAAGGCTACGGTGTTTCCTTAACCAAAAGCGTGAGGGAGATAACCAAAAGATTTGAGGAAATATGATGATTGACCCACTGAATCGGGGGGGGAGGGGTGGTGGAACAAGGGAAGAGGGAGTGATGGATGAGGTTTTGGTAAGTGAGTTGTGCAGTGTTGTGCCAGCTGCACAAGCTCATGCACTACCATGCAAGGCCAGATCAGTGCAATGGGCTAAAGAATAATTGTTTTGAATATTTTATATATTATTTGATCGAGTTTTTTCACAATAGGTCATTAGAGGTTATAAGTTAGTTAGAAGTGGACCTTCAATGTAAAGGTGCAATCCTATTTATAGAACTAGTTTTCCAATTAAATAGACATCTCATGATCGATTGGATTGATTGAAAACCTTATGATTATCGCATGAGGTCTAGCGCGATCTGGTTTTGAAGAATTTGTTGTTATATCTATGATCTATCTGGGTTATTTTTTGATGTATTCAGTCTCTGGTTGTGGAGAAGACTTGTCCTTTTGGATCATTTGTGCAGAGTTAATATGATATGGCAGTTGTTGCACAAAACTTATCTAGTTCTCTTATGATGCTGCGATCTATTTTATTAAGATGTTGTTGTAATCTAGATCTGTTATGATGCTACAATCTATTATAATGTTGCCATGGTCTATTCCATTTCAGTTATATTGATGATTGATGCAATTTGTTTTAATTCCATTAAATTTATGTTGCATTCTGAGTTGATATGTTTTATAAATGATGCTGCTGCACCAGCAATACTGAGACAAATGTATCATGAAATCTGTAGTTGTGGAAATGAGTTAATGTTGACTGCATAGTTTTGCATCCAACAGTTATGTTGTCTCCCCGTTGGATCCACATATCCTCTGTCCTCACTGCTGGATACTCGATTCTGACAGATCTCCCTTGAACATCTCAGGTGAGACTTCATCCACTCTGTGGATGTTGCTAGGCAGGATAAAGCCCTTCTGATTTGGTGCTCAGAGAGATCACATTAGTTGGGCATTGACAGAGTGAGAATTCTTGTCAATGAGGCTTTTTTGGTGGGTTCACAAACAAATGGTTTCATTGCTGGGAATGAGTTGCAATTAAAAGGAGGATATTTTTTGGCATCTAACTCGAGTGGAGATCAATGGGTGGTTTGATCTAAAGTTGCGAGAATTTGTTGAAGCTAAAAATTAGAATCTGAAGCGGTTGACGGGCCATTGGTTGGATACATATATCCACGGCGATCCTCATGAATGGTTATTTTGAGAGTTTACTTTCCTATTACATGAGTGGCTAGTAAATTTTAATTCTAAGAAAAAAAACTTCCAAGGGGGAGAGCCGACATCCTGGACTCCAGAGATGATCTAGGAATTACAAGAAACATACAATAAGGCATCGCGGGATGTTGAAGCATGGTTGGACAGTATCCTTAAAGGCTACATTACTGAGTTTGTAGTCGACACTAATAAGTCATTAAGTGAAGAAAAAATGGATTTCTTCAGTGGACCAAGAGGAAAATTCTTACTATCGTTGCAGTTGTTAATTAAGCAATTGGCCTGTGAAAAAGGTATTCTGAAGATGGACCAAGAGTAGTGGAAATCTGGTGTGCAGAGGATGCAGGCACCACGACGAAAGGGCAGAGATGCATGGAATGGTAAGGGATCAATGGGAATGAGTTCTAGTGAGAATGTAAAGGTTTCCAAGGAAACAAGTGGTTGTACAAGGGGAGGAGCAAGGTTTCGATAGCAGAGGCGGAGGACAAGAGAAGGTCGTACTTCGATCAAAGTGTGATTCCATGAGGAACAACCACACAGGATGAAGCAAACTTTTGTGATGATTAGGATGACTAGGAATAGGTTACACCTAGAAGGATGATAGGATCAAACCCCAGCATTAATGTGCCCACACCTCCATGCACTACTCCACCACAAGGAAGAAACATGCATTCTACGTCAAATTTCTTGACGTGTCAGCAACAGTCTAACAATAAATCACCAACAAGAGGGAGAAGGCCCGAAATGGAGGGAAATGAAATGAAGCTACCAATATTTCATTGAAACGACACTGACCACCCAAAGAAATACTAGTTCCTATGTGAAGGGATCTAGACCGTCCAATAGACCGTAGATGATGATGTCAAGAAAAGCCAGCTAGTAACTACTCTTAGGGGCCATGGACTGCAATGATTCATGAGATTCACATGGGTTCCTCAAGGAGGTACCACAAAAACATTGGATTAAATCCAAACTAGGTTATTGAATAATTCAAGAAGCCAAAGTCTGAGGCTCAGTACATTACTGAAATGAAAGAGATCAAACAGTTCCCTAATGAAACGATTTGGGATTTTGATCAACGATTTAAAAAATCGATGGCTAGGGTCAGTTTTTAGATGAGTGATGTTCAGCACAAAGAGTGGTTCATCGTCATGCTTGTCCCACATATCAGACAACCACTAATGTAGCAAAATATTGCGACATAGATTGAGGCTCTGGAGACCGCGATGAAATTGGAAGCATTGTCGGTAGGAGAAATGAACTAGATTCAAGTACAATTGGCCAATCTGATGCTCCAGCTGCAAGATATCAAGAAGGCCAAGGAAGACCACAATGATATTTGGTGGACTCGTTGCCATGCAGACGGATAGACCAAGGACACCTATCCGACGTTCCAGAATTATTTGCTGTCAGGAGCCTCGAACCCGTTGAGCTGTGTTGGTATATCATGGTGTCGCATATGTCAGGTCTATGGCAATCGACATGAGAACTGTGATTACATGCAAAATATGATTACCAAGGCAGAAAATCTGTATTGTACATTTTGTCAGTTAGTAGGACATGATGATAAAAACTACCGATCTTATGATTTGATCCTGGAAAGGACATATGATTCATACTTTGTGAAAGGTGAGGACCCCAGGGAAATGCAAGTGCAGCCACAATTGGTACAACCATCAGTGCAAGTGTAGTATACACCACCACCCCAGATGCAGTTTATCCCCATGCAACTGCAACAACAGTTTACAACGAACCCATAGTTTGCACCTCAGCCACATATTGTAGCACAACCGTAGTATGCGCCACGATGACAATATAATTAGGCACTGCTTATTTAGTCTCAGCCACAATATGTTCAAGCTGTGCACTATGTCCAACAGCAACCAAACCCACTCCAGTAGAAGATGGCTCAACTGCAATTTCAGCAAGGAGGAGTCTGAGGAGGATTTCATAGAGGATTCAGAGTCTGAGGAGGAGGCTTCAGTCGAGGAGGAGGATGAGGTCACAAATCAATATAGTGTTATACCTATGGAGTATTTAGGCACTATCAAAGGGAGTTCCCTCATGCGCAATGTACATACTATGTGGTCGGTGATCATAATGTTGAAAATTGCCCTCAGTTGATTGCAAAATGGCAGGCTGGAAACATTCCTCAGTTGCAGAATGTACAAAATCAGAATCATCCCACATTCCAAGTACAAAAATGTTAGAATAATCAACCCATAGTTAGCTACCTTAGACATTAATTAATCCAATTTTTGTCTTATTTTCCTAGTTTCCATATTCCACCTTATGCAAGTTGTCCTCCACACATACATAGTGGTCAAAATTGCTAAATTTGAGTCATGGAGTGTGTGGGAAACCTATTGGAATCAAATTTTCTTTATTCCTAGCCTCCCTAGTCCATGTCTACTTTTTTTGCTTTATTACCTGCTTTTTCTGAGTTTTAAGGCAATTGGGAAAGTTTGACTAGGTGAAGTTAACTTGTTTTTTGTCCTCAACATCCTCCACTCTTTTATCCTATGAAAAGCATGTATGAGTTGTCCTTCCACCACCTATTAGCTTTCCTAATTGATTTTTCCAATTCATGAGCTCCTAGACAGTTTTGGAAACTGCTTTATGCCCTTATGGGGGATTTGCTTAGATTTAGTAAGCTTTCTTTTGACTAAATTCGAATTGCATCTTCATGCATTCAAATATCTCATGTAATTATTTATTGTGGCATCCTATGACTTTGCATGGTTGGCTATTGTACACTTATTCAATACAGATTAGTGTTCTGCTCCATATTCAATCTCCTTTTGTGAGTAATTTGCATGTGTAATTGGTAATTGTTGTGAGTGTAATTGTTCTAACACCCGGGTTCAATTTCCACATGGTATAAGAGCCTTTTTAGATCGATTTCTATCCTTCCAATTTTTTTTTCAAGTTCAACATCATTGACTGGGAACATTCTGCTAACTGACGGGACAATTTCTGAGCTATGGATCAATCTCAGAAGATCATCTTGACTCCATTTAACTTCTTTGAATGGAAAGTAGAGATGGAGATATTGTTGAGAGAGAAAGGCCTCTACAGAGTGACTATGGAAATAGAATCACATCCCAATGCAGCTGCAGAGAAGATTAAATGGCACAACAGGAGAGATGAGGCCTATGGTCTCCTGTGTCTGAGCATATCCAGAGACCTCCTTTTCCATCTTGATGGATTGACATCACCGAATGAAGTATGGGAGAAGCTTGTTGATATTTTTGGTAAGACAGATGAGATGAGGGGACATCAAATTGAAAATGAATTGATCTCCCTAATTCCCAATAGCTTTGAATCCCTGCAACTTTATTTTTCCAAGTTCAAAGCACTTATTTTGCAGCTAAAACAAGGTGGAATCAAAAAGAAGGATGAACAACTGGTTTTGGCCATACTCTCGAAGATTGGCCCTGACTATTCAATGTTTGTATCGTCCTTCTATGCCACAAAGTTGACAGCTCAAGCCTGGAAAATTCCTATCCTTGCAGATTTCATGGAATCTCTCACATAAGAACAAGATAAATTGGTGATGATGGGAACCATCAAACCATCCAAAGACCAAGCTCTGGTTGCTGGAGATTCGAGGGTGGATTCAAAAAGCAAGAAGAAAGCTAAAAATCCACCTGAGTAAAAGAGATACAAGAACAAGTCTCTAGAGGAGCCTCAAGGTTCCAAGAAGAACCCCCAGAAGAAGAAGAACAAAGGAGAAATGAGCAAGTGTGAATATTGTAGTAAGGGAAATCATTCTGAAAGCTCCTGCATGAAGAAGCAAATTGACATGCTGAACCAACTCCTGGAGAAGAATGGCATCTCCCTTCCAGATAGCTCAAATAAGAGGGAAGGATGATCAAATTCAGAAGACAGAGAGAAAGTTCATGCATTGGTTGCTGGCACATCAAGCTCACCTAGTTTCATCATTGATTCTGGAGCTTCAAGACATATGGTTTTGACCAAGGAGGCATTCACCTCACTTGAAATTTCGAAAGGTCCACCAATAGTACTGGGAGATGACTCTCTCACTGAAAGTTTGGGCAAAGGGAGGATTGATCTTGACCATGGTAAGTTCAGCAATGTGTTGTATGTTCCAGGTCTTGCCTCTAACCTCTTATCATTGTATCAGATGACCCACATAGGGTCTCCAAAGAAGGTTATATTCTCCCCTGATGAATTTGATATCATAGAGATATCAAGTGGTAAATTCATTGCAAAAGGAGTTGCAAATCACACTTCAAATGTATACATGTTCTCACACTTCCTACCCTACTCAAACCCCTCTGCTCTTCTGATTCACGCTAATGAGGCAAGCAAGCTTTGGCATGAAATATTTGGCCACCTAAATTACAAGTATATTTTTTATCTTAGTGAAAAAGAAATGGTCATAGGGTAACCAAAGATTAAGTTTTCCAAAGGAGTCTGTTAAGGTTGCATCCTAGGAAAACACCCAGAGCATCAATTTGAGAGAGCTAGTCATGAGAGAACGTCTGCACCTCTTGAGTTGATCCACAGTGATGTTGCTGGCCCATTTCCTCATATGTCAATGAGTCAAGCCAAATATGCATTGAAATTCATAGATGACTTTTCCAGGTATTGTTGGGTTTACTTCCTGAAACACAAGTCTGAAGTTTTTGGCCTCTTCAAAGTCTTTAAGGCTTTGGTTGAAAACCAGTCTGGGAGGAAAATCAAGGTCCTCAGATATGACAATGGTGGTGAGTATGTCAAGTTTGAGTTTATTCAATATTGTGTATATGTATGTATTCAGATGCAGCATTCTATCCCTTACACACCACAACATAATGATGTTGCTGAGAGGAAGAACAGATCATTGAAAGAGATGGCAACCTGCATGTTGGAGGCTAAGACTTTGCCACCAAAGTTTTGGGCTGAAGCTATAAACTGTGCAGCCTATATACAGAATAGGGTGCCTCATAAAAACCTTGATGGTATGACTTATTTCAAATCATGGAGTGGGCACAAGCCAGATGTAGAAATTCTAACCAGCAATAGATTAATTTCACTCACAACAAATTACAATTGATCATGCAAAATTGTCAACAATGGAGACTGAAAATGGAGCTGTAACACAAAATTATATCAATTCAGTGTACAATAGCCAACCCTGTAATATCATAGGCTAATGAATAAATAGAATACATGAATAAATCGAATGCGTGAGGAAGCATCCAAATCTAGCACAAAGCAGGCTCACCCAAAATAGGCAAATCCCCCATAGGTGTAAAAAGTTGATCCCAAATCTGTCATGAGGCTCACGAATTGGAAAGGGTGCATGGGCAAGATAATGAGGGGTGAAATGGAAGCTCATACATGATTTTACATGGAGGAAAGAGTGGAGGATGAAAGGGGAATAAAACAGGTTCACCTCACCTAGTCTTGCTTTCCTTATGTGCTTTAAAAACTGAAAAAGCAGTCAACAAAGCAGAAAAAGCAGAAGGGCGCCTAGGAGGCCAGGAATAAAGCAGATTTGATTCCTAAGGATTTCTCAAGTGCTACATGAGTCAAATATGGCAATTTTGACCTCTATGGATAGGCAATTAGCAACTTGAACATGGTGGGACTCATGAACTAGGCAAATAAGACAAAAATAAATGAATTAATGTCTAAGTGGGTAATACTATGGGTTTGATTATTCTAACACCCCCCCTTAAGCCTAAATTTATGAGTAATAAATAAAAAATGTAGGGCCTAGCAATAAGGCTTAGTCACCCTTCACATACTGCAAGTCCATATGAACCAAGGAAAGAGGCAAAACCAACTTGGGAAAATCCTCCCTTAAACATGGACTGTAAAACAAAATTGTAGAATCTTGTCTCCACTCATGCTTTGACAGCATGATCAGCAATCCCCAGCAGTGATTTGATATTGCTGAAGGTCTTCTCACAAAATGCTTTGGTGAAGATATCAGCTACTTGTTCTGAAGATGAACAGAAGAGTAGGTGAATGGTGCCATCATGCACAAGCTCTTTGATGTAGTGTATGTGAATCTCAATGTGTCTGGTTCTCTGCTTCTGAAATGGATCTTTGCATATTCGAATGGTACTTTGGTTATCACAGTAGATGGTAGTTGAGTACTCAGGTTCGAAACCACACTCTCCAAGTAAACCCTGCAACCATAAACACTGAGTTGCTGCATTGACAACTCCTCTGTACTCAGCTTCTGTAGATGAGAGTGCAATGGCACTCTGTTTCTTGCTTGACCAGCTGATTGGCCCTTCTACAAGCATGAACACATAACCTGAAGTGGACTTCCTATCTGTGCTATCACCTGCCCAATCACTGTCAGTAAAACCAATTAACTCAAGGTCAGAATTGGATTTATAGAAAATCCCATGTGTCCTTGTTCCCTGAACAAAGCTAAGGATCCTCTTGGCTGCTTTCCAATGGAGCTCATGGGGCTAATCCATGAATATAGAAGAAACACTGACTACAGAACAAAGATCAGGTCGAGTATGTGTCAAATAAAATAAACATCCAATCAACTGTCTATACAAAGTGTTGTTTACCATCGGTGGAGAATCATCATCCTCCAGCTTCACTCCTGAAAGGAAAGGAGTTTTGCTTGC
>LPNX010089730.1:431625-460417 GCA_001517045.1 Pseudotsuga menziesii | reverse complement strand
CGTCATATTGTATTTCTAAAATCTTAGCTCATTTTTATTTCTTCTATTTATTTGTTTGAAATATTTCTAAAATTAATGTTATAATATAAACTTTAAGTGCTATATGTGGGAACTAATCCACCCATGATCCAACATTGGGTGATGACTACTTTCTCAATGATACAAATCCATGATAAATTATTTATAAGCTTATATAGAAGACAAATCTAGAATTGTTTTCAACTTTTTATTCCAACTCTCCCTAACAACTACCAAGGTGGAACATTTCGGGCGATAGGCTAAGGAGATTACAAGTAACCTAAAATAAAATTGAATAAAATTTATCAATTTTATTTTGTTCAATATTTTATAGTTTGATTTAATTTATTGAGTTGTCGGTTAGGGAATAAAAAAGAAAATGTGTAGCTAGTATGTAAACATTTGTAAGATAAAAATGGCTTGGGTCCTCATTGCACTATGTTGGAAGGAAGGTGAGAGAAAAATTAAACTTTTTTTTTACTATAGAATATGTTTAGAGCCTTACTGTGTATATATTGTGTTCATTTGTAGGATTTCTTTGTGATTATTCATGTTATGGTGTTAAAATTCAAATAATTGACTTAATTAACGTATGCATGAAAATATATTGCTATTCATGCTTCACATGTTTAGCCACCACCAAGGGTAGCAAAGAAATATATCATGTTGTAAATGTTAAAGAAAAAAATAAGAGAAACTTATGTGTACACAAGTAATGTTATTCATACCTCACACGTTTAAGTGATATCTTCAAATATGCTTTCTCCATTGTTATTATAAAAACCTTTATAAAAAATGTTAGGCTTTATTAAGTATTAATCTTAGGCCATATTTATTTTGTGCCATGCAAAAAAACATAAGTAAATCAAATATCTAAGAGAAACATTTTCAAGAATACAAAAAAATATGTTTTTTTTACTTCAAAAAACTATGATAATCTTGTTAAATGGTTAAAATTGATTTTATTATGCACACATAGGCCTATATATCTTAGAATTTTGGGGTGGACTACTATCTATGCTTTTTCATCTATGGATGAGAATGAGACAAGTATACTCTCCACATTGATTTTATGGGTGTCATCGAAAATTCATAATTAACAATTTAAAATAAAAATAAAAAATAGCTTAGTTGACTTCAACTATTCCATTATTAAATACAACTATTCCCTGATTACATATAACTATGAGCTTAATTTAATTGATGATACAACTATTAGCTTAACTTCAACTCCAATCTTGACTTTTACTTGAAATGCACTTCCTAATATATTGATTTCGAAATTAACTATTAGATACAACTCTAATCAGGGTTATATTGGATAACTATTAACTTAACCATTAGATACAACTATTAACTTAACTTCAATTATTCTACAACTATTAGCTTAGCTTCAACTCTAGTCATTGTTTTATTGGATAACTATTATATTAATTGTTAGGTTAACTCGAATAGTTATACAACTATTAAATTAAACTTAGATGATAGTAGTTGTACTCCATTGAATCCATCTCTTAGCTTGAGAAGTCAACATTAGTTCGAGTGAAAGCATGGAATGCCCAATTATTAATATGGTTGTTACTACTATATCTATATATAAAAGATAATTACAATTATTTATACATATAACAAACTCAACAAAATTATATATATAACAAATTGAGCGTCATCATTACACCAAATTATTTATAATAAGTCTACCACAAAATATTTCACCTACTCACCCATTAAATATCCATCCAATTCTACTTTAAAAATACATCTCCCAACATAATCACAACAACTTGAACTAAACAAAATACCATTTCATATATTGTTAAGAAAGTTTATATATATATACCAAAAAAAGCCTAACATCATCATTACACCCACTTACTTGTGAGAAGTCCACTAAATTATACTTCACCTCCACACCCATTAAATATCCATCTAATGGTACTTTACAAAAGACATCTCTCGACACAATCGCAATAACTTCAACTTAACAAAACACCATTCCTCAATAGATACTCAATTAACCATATAGTGATAGGTGAATTACCCAATTTAACCGTGCCTAATTCAAGATAACAGTAATAAGTTTAAAACAAGAAGGGGGCTTCCGAACGGGTACCATCGAAACGAAACACCTATTCCTTGAATTTGAAAACTATAAATTTAATTTATGGTAGAGAGTAAAAAATAGCGAAAGATCCATTTCGGAGATTACCGAGGATTTTTAAATACCGAGAAATTTGATCTGCATTAAGGGTTGCGTTCTTGGATATCCAAACAGTCTTTCACTGTTTCTGCTTCAAGGCCGGGACTCTGTCTTTTGCAGGTTGGCCGATCCGAGCGTGTATTAAGTTACTTTCTTTTATAAATTAATTAATACTCATGGATTCATTCTTTCAATCACTTCTTTTCATTCAAAAGTTGTATGGCTTTCTTTACTGCTTTACAGGCCTCAAAAATGGATGGAATGCAGTATTCTGAGAAATACTATGATGATACCTATGAGTACAGGTCTCATATATTTTCTGTTTCAATACTTTTTAGTGGTTTATAATTGGGAGTTTTTTTGTTCGAAGACTTTGTTTTTAGGGTTTGAAAGCCAAACTGGATAAAAAAAGTTCCTTTGAGATTTAGTAGGGAAAGTGGTTTGTTTCTGTTTGCAGGCATGTTGTGCTTCCGCGTGATGTTGCTCTGCGTCTTCCCAAGAATCGCCTTTTGGACGAGGTAAGCCACGTGTCTTTATTTTCAATTGTGTTGGATATTGGTATTTGGGGATGGTGTTTTACATTAAGTAAGTTGGTTATGTGTGTTGTTCAGCATGAATGGCGAGGAATGGGAGTTCAACAGTCGTATGGGTGGTTGCACTATGCTATTCACCCCCCTGAGCCACACGTTTTGTTATTCAGAAGGCCTTTGCAAAACCAACAGCAGCAGCTTGCACAGCAGCAACCAGCACAGACGAATGCTTTACATGGTAAGTATTCGTACATAGTTGAACATTTCTTTCAATTGATTTTTCTTCGACTATTTAACACAAATTTGAAAATTCAGCTAATATCTTCTTTCCACCTGATTCTTAGGTGGTGGCTGGCATTGACAAAGACTCTTAGGCATCTGAGGATGAAGAGGGTGATATGGTCAACCGAACTTTTGCACTGAGTGTTAGGGGGTTGATTTTCTTCATCTATGAATAATTTAGTTATGTGATAGTGTAAAAATGTAAAAAAAGTGGAATGATTTAATGTTATTTATTTAATTGAAATATTAATTAAAATAATTAAAACTATAAATATAAATTGTTTTTAATAAAATATTATTATAATAAATTAAAATAATGTAGTTGTACAAATATAAAATATTTACATTTTGAAAATCAAATCAACTCTCTAAAAGTTAATAATAATTTGTATTTTAGAGGAAAATGTATATATATATATATATCAGGAGCTCTGCAATGGATTCGAACCTGCGGCTCGCGGTCATGCGGGAGTTATAAACAGGATCCCATGGGGGCTCCACAGAGGATAGGGAAATTTTAGACACGCAGCAGCAGACAGTTTTCGAATTTTTGGTTTTTTCAAACGGGTAGAAAACGGTCATGGTCAACATGGATCCAAGAATAGGTCTACTGGTAGAAGATATGGTGGACTACACGGAGGACTTTTGGCAGGGGCTACACGTTTTCTCGACCCCGCAAATTACTGGAATCTCGTCACTGGCAACAGTCCAGAATAGCCTAGAGAATTTGCTAGCTGGAAATGGTGCTAGGGTTTTGCACTCACCGCCCTTCGCTGAGGAAGGGTTGCTTGGGAAATTCATAGCTTGACCTCTAAAACCATTGCTAGGAGGCACACCGTACTCGTTATTCTCTACAGGCCAAACCCTATATGTCTCTGACGCAGTAATTACCCACAGTGTTTCCTTTTAAGCAATGCCACATCAAAGATCTTCACAACCAGACGATGATTTACATAGGGGGCTAGACTCGTTCACGGGGACTTCACTTAGTGAACATCTCACATAGCACGTGTGATCGTAGGATATTAAAGAATACCCTTAATTTCCAGAGATATTGACCCAAACTCTTTTTTTTGAAACCCCCTCCCAATACTTAAAACCTCCTCCCCGCCTCTTTTTATACCTCAATCCTTATAAACCACCCTATGCAACCCCACCTTAAATCCCTCATCCCCCCAATACCTACAATATATTGGTTCAATTTTTAATAATTTTAAAACCCACAATATGAACTAACATGATAGGATATTGGTCAACAAGTGAAGCCCCCATGGACTCATTCTTGGAGCAGCTTGCATCTACAGGAGAAGAACAGACCGCAGGGCCACCAGAAGGACTCCCAAACAGTTCATTGCAGAACCCCAACTTGGAAGGAGAAGGTACTTTCTATGATAGCAGCTTGGACCAAAACCCTTCCAGGCTCCAAAAAGCGAAAAATTGCTGCTTAAATTATTAATTCTTGCACATGATCTAGGAACTAGGAATCAAAATCATCAAAGAATTATTAACAAATACTCATGAATTGGAAATAACTGGAATACCAAATAGGTTTCCTCTCTGTATATTATATAAACAATAAAAAAAAATTTCTATGCATAGAAATAGCTTAACTCCATGAAGAATTCGAATACCTAAGGGACAATTCGAATTCAGTGAGTGAGTCTAGCTTAACTGACTCTTTGCCATGCAATCTCACTCAGTTAACCACTTGACCAAAAAACCCTAATTGAATCACCAACCCTAACTGAAGTTGGAGTGTAATAAATGACTGAATCTCAACTGAAGGAGATCAAACACATGTCATAGCAATCCAATCATCAAGTGCTAGTACTGCATGATTCCAAAGAACCCTAATGAGGTTAACTGAAGCTGAACTGACCATCAGAAGTTGGTGGAGGCGCCTTGTTAACTCTGGTTCATTAAATAATAATAAATAATCATTAAATAATCATTTAAATAATATATTTAATGAATGGAGGTGCCTTAACTCACTGTAACTGATTGGTTGAACTGAAAGTAACCACCAGTTAGCAATTAGGTGCATTAATGTCACATAGATCACCCCTAGAGTGCTCCAGTTAGCCTCCTTGACTATAGGAGAAGGCTAAGTTAGCCTCCTTGACTGTAGGTAGGCATGGGTGTGACTGGGATGATGGCAATTAATGCTCCACTGATGTCAATTAAACTTAGGATAGTGGTTTAACTAGGCCAATTTGACCAAAAGAGTGTGTATGATGGTAAATGTCTCCAACACCCCCCCTTAAGCTATACTCAGGAAGAGTTAGAAAACATAGATGCATAAAATGCTAGGGCCCTGGCAACAAAGGCCATAGGTCACCCTGTACAATAAAGTAACTGAAACAATGCTCAAAACAAACTAAGTGAGGAAAAGAGGGAAAACCCAGTGGGAAAACCCCCCCCCCTCAAGCTGAACACTGAAAGTAGTCTGGAACACCCTGATGAACTCACCCCCAATAGTGAACAGAGGTAAGTGAACTTCTTTTCTGAAAAGCTCTTGGTGAAGATGTCTGGAGGAATCTTCCACTTTGGAAGAAGAACAATGCACTCAACTGAATCAGAAATATAAGTAGCTGCACGGTGAAAACTGGACCCATGTAGAGCAACTGAAATCATCTGAAGAGAGAGCAAAGGTTCTTGAGGATTCAAACCATGTGTGGAACACTCAAGAAACTGATATGTTGCAGCCTTGAACAGAAAACCATGAGTGGTAAAATCAGCCCCAAATATTAGAAGCAAGTGTCCAAGCGGATGCAGAATGTCTTCCTCTTTACTAGTTCTATGAGGAGATGAGCTTGTGACCAAAGGTAGAGAATCCCTGGGGCTTTGGAGAGAGAATGCTTGAGCTCCATAATCTGATATAGATTCTGAAATAGCTAATGAATCACAAAATAAAATATCAGCAACCTCATAAGAGGAAACTAACACCAAATCCCCAGCAGCAAAATTGAAGAAGAATTGCGGTACTTGATTTTTCACACCGGTATTGGTGAGAGCAGCTACAAGCATGACTGAAAGATCTTGGATTTCAAAATATGAACCAAATAATATCAGATCAGAATGTAAATTAGATCTAAATAAGTTCATAACAGATCCAAAACTATTAAATGAAATCAAATCCCCAGCAACATTTTCGAAGGAGACTTGCGGTACTTGTTTCTTCACACCGTTGATGAGAACAACTACAAGCAGTACTGAAGGTTTATGAACCTGCGATTGTGAACCAATAAATATCAGATCAAATCCAAATAAGATCATATCATACCCAATAGGGTTCATATCAGATCCAAAATTATGGTCAACCGAGACGGTGGATGCACAGTTTTCTTTTTCTTCAAAATTCTGAATTTTGGTGCATGCAATCCTGTAGGATTTTGCTGGAAGATCGAGATCACGGGGATCGAATGTGTCACTCTTATAATCTGATATTTCTTCCAAAATATCCAAGTTTTTACATATTTGCACACCAGCAGCAACATTAGCGGAAGAAAAATCAAATTTCTCTTCACTTTCGGAAGCAATTACTAGTGAATTTTGCACAGAATTCAAAGGAAAATCACCGGTGAATGTTTGCATGGAAGTGCAGCAGTATTTTTCTTCAATATCAGAGATTCGAATGTCTTCTTCTGTTTCAGCAATATGAGAAGATGAGATATCAGATATCTCATGAACTTCCGGAGCATCAGGAGAAGGAGTCACTTCATGGAGACTTTCTTCAATTCGAATTGAATGTGTAGAAGATTCTGCTTCATCTTCATCTTGAACAACTTCATCAAAGAGACTAGAGGCTAATAATTTTGAGTAAAGAACTCTTGTGGTGCTGGATGTGGTCTCCAAAGTACTATTATGATCCTCATTGTGCTTGCCAAAGGTTCTGTCCAATATTGTCCAGATTTCCTTTGGGTATTCAGCAGAACAAATAAGGTAGTACAAGCTATCATTAAGGGCCAGAGCTATTGATCCAAAAGCTCTGTCAGTGTCATTTAGCCAGTCATTCTCATTCTCATAATTATCTCTTCCAATTCCAATAGACACCTCATAGAGACCTAGTCTCTTGAGATATGCAATCATCTTCAGCTTCCATTCCGAATAGCTTGTGAATGGGATGAGATGAGGGATTGATGAGTCCATTTGAATTTGTACTTGATAAAACCTGCAAATCAAAACAAAAAAGGCACCGTAAGGTCGGACAGCCTGCACATTTTGGCTTTCATCACACCCAGCATAGTCAATCAAGCAAGCTTGATCAACAAGTTCTTTACTTGGGATATTGAGTGGTAAGCCTTGGCTTCTGGTGCAGTGCTGGATTTTTGAGCTATTGCTCACTTCTCATGGAGAAATCTGTCAAAAATCTTGTTTTTGAGAGATTGTTCTTCGTCCCGCCGTAGCTCTGATACCATATTAATTCTTGCACATGATCTAGGGACTAGGAATCAAAATCATCAAAGAATTATTAACAAATACTCATGAATTGGAAATAACTGGAATACCAAATAGGTTTCCTCTCTGTATATTATATAAACAATAAAGGATTACAATTTCTATGCATAGCATTAGCTTAACTCCATGAAGAATTTGAATACGTAAGGGACAATTCGAATTCAGTGAGTGAGTCTAGCTTAGCTGACTCTTTGCCATGCAATCTCACTCAGTTAACCACTTGACCAAAAAACCCTAATTGACTCACCAACCCTAACTGAAGTTGGAGTGTAATAAATGACTGAATCTCAACTGAAGGCGATCAAACACATGTCATAGCAATCCAATCATCAAGTGCTAGTACTACATGACTCCAAAGAACCCTGATGAGGTTAACTGAAGCTTAACTGACCATCAGAAGTTGGTGGAGGCACCTTGTTAACTCCAGTTCATTAAATAATAATAAATAATCATTAAATAATCATTTAAATAATATATTTAATGAATGGACGTGCCTTAACTCACTGTAACTGATTGGTTGAACTGAAAGTAACCACCAGTTAGCAATTAGGTGCATTAATGTCACACAGATCACCGCTAGAGTGCTCCAGTTAGCCTCCTTGACTGTAGGAGAAGGCTAAGTTAGCCTCCTTGATTGTAGGTAGGCATGGGTGTGACTGGGATGATGGCAATTAATGCTCCACTGATGTCAATTAAACTTAGGATAGTGGTTTAACTAGGCCAATTTGACCAAAAGAGTGTGTATGATGGTAAATGTCTCCAACATAAATCCTTTCGAAGGAATCGTAAACCTAATCTGCGAAGTTAGTGTTTCAATGGTAGAAGCTGAGGAGATGGAAGGGATGGCCCTGGTTGGGAAAATCAAAGGGAGAAATTCCACGCAAGGGAAAATGGAAGAATGGGTTAGAAACAATTGGTCAGGCTTTCAAGGGGTAGACCCCGAAATCACCCCGCTAGCAAAAGGCTAGTTTGGATTTCGCTTTAGCGGTAGAGAGGATGCGAATTTCATCCTTAAGAAAGTCTGGACCTTTGGGAAAACCTCTTTCCAGCTAAAGAGGTGGTCATCTCTTTTCGACATAGATACAGAGAGACTCGACACGATTCTAGTCTGGGTTCAACTTCTAGGCTTACCTTGGGAATTATGGAACCTGACATCGCTTGGCGATATCGAAAGGGCACTGAGGACCTTCATAGAGGAAGATCTCTCATACAAGCAAACAAAAATTAGGAAGGTAGCAAGGATCTTAGTTTCCCTGAACATTTGAACAAGTCTCTGGGACCATATAAACCTAATTTGGCAAACAAAGATAAGGAAACCATTGTTGGATTATGAAGGGCTCCCTTTTCGATGTCACAAATGTCATGAAACATGACACTTGGCTAAGAATTGTCCAAATTATGTTCTGTCAACATTAGGAAGGAATAAATGGGCCAGATGAATAGAGGCTCTGAGCCCAAAGGGCACCACTTCAAATCCAGTTTTGGTTGGAGAACATCGTGCACCGTAAGCTGCAGATCAACTGCAGGAACAATCAGAGGAAATGGATGCAACAACAAATGGGGGACCTCTTCAGCAACCGGAGCTTCAACTAAGTTTGTCGACCTCATCGGGTATGAATCCCTCTACACTTAGCAAGCATTTGAATGTTTTATCTTTAAATGAGAACAAAAATTTGTTTTCTCCCCTCACAACCACTCCCACCCTCACCTAGAGTTGCTCCCCTACTCCCCATCAACAAACAACTTCGGCCACCAATACGGCAGTCTCCCCTCCCCTCTCAAAACTTGATTCGTCCAACCTATCCACTTGTATTTGCTTCCACCTTCGATCAAGAGATGTTCCAATCTTAATGAATCAAAGAGACCCTGGTAAAGAGCTTCTGGTAAACCCTAATATCACATCCAAATGCAGAGGAAGGGGGATAGAGAGAAACTCTATTCATTGGAAGCCTCCACGACCAAAATCCTAATGGAAAGACAGGAGGTCTTGAGACTAAAAAGTAGAAAAATTTGGATGGAATGCGTCGATGATAATACACAATTATTCCAGGAATTTGCAAAAGGCAGGAAGCAACAAAATATCATATGGGAGTTAAAAAAAACAAAACAATGAGACAACAAACACCTTTGAAGACCTAGCATAAATAGGGAAGAATATTTTGAAAACATATTCAAAGAAGACCAACAAGCAACCATAGCTAAAGTAATCTTAATATCTCAGTGCTTCCCAGAAATCATCAGCGAGGAAGATAATCTGGAGCTAATGGAAGAAGTTTCAGAGGAGGAAGTAAAAACAACATTACTCCTCTTTCAAAAAGACAAAATCCATGGGCCTGATGGGTGGACAGTAGAATTCCTTCTAGCTGGGTATGACACCATTGGCCTAGACCCACTACAGCTGGTAGAGGAAACAAAGATAAATGGTGTCCTCCACCTACCCCTGAACTAAACTTTTCTAACCCTAATCCCCAACAAGGACAATCCAGAAAGTTTGGAGGACTAAAGGCCTATCTCACTGTGCAACATAACCTATATGGTGGTCACCAAGATAATTGCACAGATATTTTGGAAGGTCCTTTCTAAAATAATTTCCAAGGAATAATTTGGGTTTTTGGAGGATTGATAAATTCATGAAACCATAGGGGTTACTCAGGAGGGTCTTCATAGCACCAAAACAAAAAAATCAAAGGGGGCGATCCTAAAAATTGACCTCTTCAAGGCTTTTGATAGAGTAAGTTGGATCTATCTCAGACTACTCCTCACCCATCTGGGTTTCAACTATCCTTTCATAAAATGGATTTTTGAATTCATCACAACTGCCTCCTTTGCAGTCTTCATCAATGGAGGAACTTCCCCTTTTTTCCATGTTGAGCAGGGATTAAGACAGGGTTGTCCCCTATCCCCTCTGCTCTTCTTACTAGTTGCAGAAGGTTTAAGTAGAGCTATTCTAGATTAAAAAATAAGAGGACTGTTTGAAGGAATCAAAATTAACACAAACTTGAGCACAACACATCTATTATTTGTGGATGACATCCTTATTTTTTGTAATGAATAAAAAAGAGAAGCAACAATACTCTCATAAATCCTAATTCTCTTTTGCAAAGCCACAGGAATGAAAATAAATATTCAGAAATCCTCACTTATAGCAATAAACTTGGAGGGGGGAATTCAGAGAACTTTTTAGGAGTTATTCCCTTATCAACAGTTCTCCTTGGATGATGGGATAAAATATCTGGGATTCAAACTCAAACCAAATTGTTGTAAGAAAGAGGAGAATTGGCTACTTGCCAAATTAGAATCTAGAATCAACAACTAATGCAATAGATGGCTATCAAGATCCAGCATGTTAGTATTGATTAAATCAGTATTAGAAGCAATTCCGGTCTACTGGATGGCATTGGCATGGATTCCTAAATCGATTCTGAACAAATCTCAAAGAATCTGCTCCACTTTCCTATGGTCAGGGAAAAAAGACCAAAAGGATATCCCATGGGTTAAATGGGACCAAATTGCAATACCAAAAGCAATGGGAGGTTGGGGCATCAAAAACATTTTTTTCTTTGCAAAAGCTTTAGTAGCAAAAATAGGTTGGAGACTCATCTCAACTCAGAGCCTGTGGACAGAAGTCATCATTCACAAATACATTTTACCAACCCTGATTCTAGATTGGATCAGGGATATGGTAACCATAAAACCTCCAAATGGATCCATCATTTGGAAAGCCTTATGCAAAGCCTTCCCATTTATCTTAGAAGGTCTGGTCTGGAAGGTAGGGGATGGCACAAAAGTAAGAATAGGAGTGGACCCATGGCCGGGCTGTGCTCAGAGCCATATACTTCCTCAACAATTAATTCAACTAATCAATCAGAAGGGGTGTTTCCACTTGAATCAATAGCAGACCCCATCTCAACCAACATCTGGCATCAAGGTTGGAGGAGGAGTCAGGATCTAGAGCTCCCAGATCAATGGGCAACGCTATGGGATCAGTACACCCTAGCTCTGCAATCATCTTACATCCAAATAACCAATAGAGAAGATGAGTTAATTTGGGAAAAAGCACAACATGGGAAATACACCCCAAAGCTTGGATACCAACAACTTTGCTTACAATACTTCCAGGAAAATCAGAAATGGTGGCAGAAAGGTATTTGGAAGCTTAAATTCCCACTAAAGGCAAAAATATTCACTTGGTCTGCTCTTGCAAACAAAATCCCTACATGGGATCATCTATAGAAAAGAAAGATAGCAGGGCTTGGGTGGTGCAGCTTATGCAAGGATGTTGAGGAAAACACAAATCATATTTTCCTAAATTGTACTTTTTCCAAACAGGTATGGGAGCACTCCAAATATTTTACCTCCTCCACTTTCAACTGGAAAGGAAACACAATGGAAGAGGCATGGAAGGATTGTTCCTCATCCCCTAAAACTACCCAGCTTAGAGCCCTCTCACTCATCCACATCTGGGGAATATGGCTGGCCAGAAACAGGGTCATTTTCCTTGAAAAATCCAACTCTCCAAAAGAGGTAACAAGGAAGGGTCTGGATATTCTTTCTTACATTCCTCAAACAAAGAACAATCCCTCTCTAAGAATCATTGTTCCTGAACAGTTGAACAAAAACACCCCTTGGGCCTTTTTTGATGGTGCTTCTCAAAACTTGACATGCGAGGGAGGAGCAACCTTATATCTGAATCCAAACCACTATTTCCAAATCTCCATGGGGATGGGATCCGGTACCAACAACTATTCTGAGCTTATGACCTTGAAACTTCTCCTTTGTTTTGCAATTGAAAGAAACCACAAAAAGATTCATGCTTTTGGTGATTCAATGGTTGTTATAAACTGGATAAATAAGACTCATAGATGCATAAATTCTACACTAGACACTCTCTATGAAGAGATAAACGAGACTCTCTCAAATTTTGAATCAATCTCGTTCAAACATGTCTACAGGGAACAAAACACGGATGTGGACAAACTCTCGAAGAAGGGACTAAATCTGCAATGAGGATTTTGGAAAATCATGGAGATAAAGGACACAGAGGCCAAGGAGTACCCCCACATGCCTTTTCTTATTTTTCCTCATTAAACCCCTGCTACAGAAATTTTTTGGATAGTCTTTAAGCAACATACAACAGCTTTCATACGACATGCAAGACTCAACTCTCTTATCTGTACACAATCAGCTCAGAGGACGCTAAACAACTCCTTCTAGTATTTGCCTCAAAATAGTGTTTTTTCTCTACGGACAATCTATTATCACAGTCTATTGGACTAGTCATGACATCTCTCAGACTGACTTGAAAAACAGAAGTAATTACATCACCAATGATGTGACAACAAGATGTAAATCTGCAAAAAGCAGGAATAATTACATACCATTTTGTATGTAGTTTTATGATTAATACAAATCAACTTTTTTTTCTTCCAGAATATATATATATTTCTAACATTCATAAATTTACTACTACTAATAACAACAANATATAATTACATATGCTTTCATAGTATTCAACCTTTGTGT
This sequence comes from Pseudotsuga menziesii, assembly GCA_001517045.1. Classification (NCBI taxonomy): domain Eukaryota; kingdom Viridiplantae; phylum Streptophyta; class Pinopsida; order Pinales; family Pinaceae; genus Pseudotsuga; species Pseudotsuga menziesii. The sequence goes on along the minus strand of LPNX010089730.1, from coordinate 447,406 downwards.
CATGAATTCTGGAATTTTATTGTGTAGAAATTTAAGTAAACGAATGTGTTTATGGTGGAAACTCCACCCATCTTTACCATAAAAAAAACTTGAATTATATAAATATAAAAACTTAATTAATTTAATAATAATATTATTATTTTATGTGTATGATGTATAAAAAAAACTTCACCTAAATTAAAATGAAAGAAAACTATTGAAATTTCGTTCTTAATCAAAATATTCACTCCATAAAACGAAACAATGAAAGGACTAACATACAATTTAGTACCACACAAATGTGACCATGTGTCCACGATTATGTAAGAACAACTAACACATGTATTTATAAGGTCATCTTGCAATGATGTATACATGAATTTGTTTAAACAAATTAGAATTTTCAAGGCACCAACTGTTCCAATGTTTGGGCTTTGAGAATTCCTAACATATTTCCTTTTCTCGGCAATTGCTTGTGATGAAAACTATGATTACCCACGTAGTTATCCAAAATTAGAACAAAAATGGAGATCTAATCTGATACGGAGTTTTCTCTACACTCGGAATTTGGCGATATTGTGCAGCTCTCCAATGATGTGAGAGTCTCGCAACCCTAGGCTTTTAGGAATATTTGGTGTGCAAGCCATCATCTGCAAAGAGATTATGTTTTGTGAAGGATTTGGCTAGATTGAATCCTCAACAGATATTCGGTAGTCTTGGTGGCCAACTCGTTTGTGGAATATACGAGTTAGTAAGAATGACATAATAGCTTGACCAATAATGGTTTGTTGAGGGAAAACAATCAGTATTTACATTTAGCTCTTGATATAAATTTACTAGGGTTTAGAACTTGGCAAAGAATAAGATGATTCGCTATGTGTTGGATGATTTATTTCCCATGTTGGGACAAGGAATTGAGGTGTGGACCAAGGGTATGAAAATGCCTCGTGTTTGGAGAGGCATGGACTTCAAGAATTGTTAAGTGTTAAAGTCGATGGATGGAAACATCATCATACATTGGGTGGTCAATTGGCAGCCTATGCTAGCTTGGACGAATGCACGATAAGAATTCCTATGGTTGGGTGTAAATGGTCTTATTTTCTATGGTGAAAGAAGTAGCATAAAATTACGGAAGTATATCATACAATTGGTTTGGGTTTGGTACATCTGATTGTTGGTCTTGCTTAACTAACAAGGACACAGTGGTGTCGAATGATGACTAAACATCCTAAGTGGTATGGGATTCTCAAAGGGAATGGAAAATATATTCCCATTATAGATGGTAATAGAGCCATGTTCAAAGATGGGACTTATGAAAGTGTCTCTTCACTACCAACACCCCCTTCAATGGGATGTTGTAATGGTGGCACTTTGACGAGGAAATGAACTTATTTAAGTGTGGGAGAATGTCATAGCCTTAGGCTTATAAGAATACTTTGATGCATGAATCCTCACATGACAAGAGGATGTGTTGGGAAGGACTTAGCAAGTATGCATGGCAAACTGATATTTTTTATCTTTGGTATCTAACATTTTTGTGGAAGATGTGAGTTGGTTATGATGGTGTAGTAGCATGTAGGTTAGTAGGAAGAAGGATGTCTTGTTGAGTGATGGTAGGAAACCATTGAGGCCATGAGGTTCATAATGTGAGAGATAACACTACAATTGGAAATGTGTTGGATGATGTGACACTCATGCTAGGAAAAGACATTGAAGTGTTGAACAAGGGTATCCAAACATCAAGTGTTGGGAGGGGCATGACCTTCAGGCATCGTCAAGTGTTGGGCTAGATTGATGGAATACTCATCGTACATTCGGCGATTGGTTGTTTTTCCTTGGTATCTTTTGGGAAGATGTAACAAGGTTTAATGTGGTTGGGTGGCTATGGCATATCCTCGTCTAAGGTGAAACAATCATGTTCATATTTTGCAAGTATAACATATGTTTGCCTTGGGTTCAGTTAGAACATTTTGATAGGGCATAGTCAACATTATACAATCTATTGTTAGTCATTAACAACTTGCAAGGTCATGGTGGTGTCGTGTAATGAATAGAATTCTTGAGTGGTAAGCAACACTCAAAAGGAAATATAGTTCCAACCTCATTACAAAGAGGTTATTGGAAGGTGGTTATGTTTTAGTGAAATCTTAGAAAATTATTCCCATTGGCAGGATCAAATACACATTCAATGATTGTATTCTCTCTCATGCCCTTGATGCACACAGATTGTGAAGAATACATTATTATTACTTCAAATTCCAATTCTCTCAATAATGGCCACAATGGCCAATCTATAAATCTCCATCCTAAAGACCATTCTCTAATTTTAGCCAACAACTCCTTAGGTCATATCCACCTTCGCACCATCCTTTGAACCTCAATCATTTATATTTGGTATGAGACGATTTTTTAAGTGGTAGGAAGCAACGATCTTCAACATTTGTTGTTTGGCACAATCCTTAGCAACATTAGCTAGATGAGTGCCTACTTCCCCATCAAACTTTAGTACTCATCTTCAAGCTTCTTTTTGGTACACCAATGTTCATGTCTTCATATTAAATGCAGCATTCTAGGGACTACTACATCAATAAACCTTCTAATGTAAGAGTCCATTATTAAACCGAGAGGAATTGATGGATTTTATTCTTTGAATTATGCAATATCTCTCAATAGTATCAACATGTTCATCATTTGTTTCCCCACAACACTTAATCATTCCTCAACATTCACTAAAGTACACCAACCTTGTTTGTAAACACATAAGTTCTTTTAATTCTTAACAATGACCTCCATTACCTTTCTCTATAGCATATTCACATTAGTTGGCCTCTTTTGGTTCTTTGCATCTTTAGACTATTGCTAAAATACATCAAAACTATAGGATACCATAGTTCCAGAATATCCCGTAAGATTAGCCATTTTCCTCGATGAATTATTCCTATTGTTATGCTCCATTGTCATCCCTACACTAGGATGAAAGTGGAGATTCTTTTAAACTAAATGGATAGTAACTAATGTAGATAACAGCTTGGGAAACCTTCTGAAGGAGTTCTCATCATTCATAATATCCAGGTACAACTCTATTGACCTAGAAAATTAAAACAATAAAATTGTTTCTTACATGAACTTCTAACATAAATAAGAGAAGTGCTCCGTAAGTGGATAATAACTAATAAAATGTATGAATGAATAAGAGATATATTTTACATTTACAATAGTTGGAATTATATATGTCCCTTGTGTACTTTTACCATAACGACATGACTCTTGACATGTTAACAAATAATTAATACTTTTACTATATATATATATTAGTTACAATATATAACTACTTTTATTATATTATAATATCAATATTATGTTATATTTTTATATAACATTGCCTTCCTCTTAAGGGAAGAAGTGTCCCCAAAGCTTTTTGAAGACACGACTTACATCTAATCTCTTGCTTGTAATGCCATCTCACAATATTTTAGTGTTTAGTAAGTGCGACACTTGACGAAATGAAGCGATATGAGTTACAAATTCCCAAGAAAAATTGTTGCATAGTTTGTGGAGTTGTCCATCCGAGATCTATCTTCATTGGAGTTGTTTGTTGATCACTTTGCTGGATGGAAGTCCTCATTTTCTTCTTAGTTTGTTGATTTTGAGTTCTTTCTTTTATAATATCATAAATCCTTTGTTTATGGTCATTTTGACCCTATCGTTGGTCAAAATTATTTTCATAATTTGGGTGTAAATAAGGAGTTTTTGTTGTCTCGTCTTCAAGGGTTTGATTGTGGCTTTTTAAATGTGATATTTTCTCATTCTTATCTGATAACATTCTCTTGAATTTTTCATTCTCTTTTTCCAACCTTTTTATTTGATATTCCAAGGTACAATTTTGTTGTTTTTTCAGTTCATTAAGGAGGAGTTGCTTATTCATCTCAAATTGTAAGTGATGACTGGTCTCTTTATATTGCTCTAACTCACTTAGTATTGCTTGGAATTGTGATTGCAATTACAACTTTGTAATCGCCATAATTCATGAATTCTTTACGATAGCTTAGTCTTCCTTGTATTAACTTCTTCTTTGACTTGATCTTATTTCCGTTGATGATGAGTAGACACAAAATGTGTAATGACCCCGAGATGTGGACCTTTTAGAAAAAAACTTCTTTGACTCTTTTTTTTTATTACTAATTACTCTTATTAAGAAATTAATAGTTATAATACAGTAATAGTTATTATTACAAATAATGTATATATATATATTGAAATGAGTCAAATTAGGGAAAGGTTTTAGTGTTTTGAAGAAATAATAATATTATTATTTTAATAAAATACTATTATATATATAGAATTGAATTTGATATACTTAGGGTTTATAAACCCTAGGTTTTCGTGGAATGCATATGGAAGACAATTGTTGGGAGGGAAGGTCACAATTGCGAGGATATGGTAAGCGGAAGAAGGATGTGGATACCGTGAGGGTAACAGAGATGGGAAGGTAGTATTGCATTAGGGTGGAATAGGAGGTCAAGGAGATGGTGTAAGGGAGAGGGCCAATGGGTAGTAGAGGGAGTAAGTGTGGGGAAAAGGGGCAGGCGAGAGGGAAACAAGAAAGAGGTAATGGAGTAATAACTTGGATGTGTGTAATGTCCCTACAATTCATAATAATAATAAAAATTTCGTAGGATAATAAATTACTAGATTGAAGGACATAGTTAAAAATTTTGCGGAATAACACTTGGTTGTAGACTGTAACTAAGTGCCATAATATTTTTCCCTCTATGTGTTTTATTGTATGATGATCATGTTTTACATGATGTTGCTCTATTAATTCGACATGTTGGTATGTTTACATTTCCTGTCTATTAGTTGTGGACATTTGTCGATGCGTACATTATGTTACGTTTTACTCTTACTTTACATGTCTTTAAATTCATTTATGGTTTTATTAATAAGAGTTTGACTTACCTCTATATGTCAAGGGGTGGAGTGGCAGGGTTCTTATCCCTTGACATATAGAGTTAAGTCAAACTCTTATGCAGGTTTCTTATCCCTTGAGGGTCCAATCAGAAAGGTAAAGATTCCTATTGCTATGGGGTTTACTTAGTTCATCATGAACCAATGCAGGCTCCTATTTTCTTGTGTAGGCTATTTCATCGGCAAACTCAGTCTTATTATCGTGGAAATAAAGACATCCTACATCTACAACAAACTATATCTACACTAAACTATTACTGTGTAAAAAGTGTGTTTAAGAGAAAGGACCAAAGTACTAAACCTACATTATACCTAAACCCTATGGTAAGAAAGGATTATGAATTATATGTATCCATGGATAAACTATATGCAAAGGATTTTAAGACCTTAGATGTACTATAATACTTTCTTGAACTATATGGTATAATGGGTTTATGTTTATGGCATAAGCATATGCCATCAAAACTTTGGGATATCATGAATTTGGGAGGTTTAAGACTTATGCGATGGTGTTTGGTATACAATGGGATTTACGACGTGAACCAAAAATATAGAAACAAGGGTTTTGATCTCGTTGAAAGTGGTGGACAAGGTCAAAAATTTATTACACTTTGGGAAGCACAGGAAACATGCCTCAAGCATTGTTTAAGGTTTGTTAATGTTAATTTAGTTTTCGATGGTGGAGGAGAGAGTGGTCTTGTGCTCTTGGTGCAAGCTGAGCTTCTCATGCTACGCTACCACCAAGTATCCATGCTCTTGGAATAGGTATACAATAGCGTGGGGATGTACTTGTATTGTTTATTTGGTTTTTGGGTTCTGAATGTATACTTATGATATTTGTTTTGGGTCTGTGCAAGTGGGCAAGGTCTGCAACTCAACATGGTTTGAGGAAGGTGCCATAGGTTTCTTGCACATCCAATCTCTAGGAAAGCCCCAAAATTGGCAATGGCCTTTACCCTACTATGTGTTTTAGCATAGGATTCGAGCTTTGGGTGGTGGAAATGCATCTTTGATTTGTTTCATTGCTTGGGGTTTTGATAGTTTCTTGGAATTTAAGGATTCAATTGTATATCTTCTTCATTGATATGCCATATGTAGTTTTTGGATAAAATATTGAGTATAAAATATCTTGGATTGACTCTGTGTATGAGTTTATCATTTTCCAACGATCTATAATGGGTTTGATTTAACTTAATAGGAAGATCTTTTTGGGTAACAAATTTGTGTTTATTCTTATGATGCATTTCTTTTGTATTTACAGTGCCATTGCTTGAAATGGAACTAATGATGATTCGACTGTGTAAAATTATTCTTTGGTAGAAGTGTGTGATGAATAACATGGATGCATTAGTTTGTTAATAATGTGGATGGGTTTACCTTACGGCCGTAAGCATGAATCTTGGATCGGCTCTTAGAGTGGATACGCAACTTGGGTTTAATTATCAAAATGTATTTATGTTTTTAGATTGTGACTTATCATTTGATTTATAAGGAAAATAGTGTAGCTCTGCATTGTCGTTGTTTACACAGCTGGTTATATCTAAATCATTTTTCAGGAAGCCTGAGAGGTGAAACCCTTAATGTATGATTTTATAGTGTTTTATTTTGTTAGTTGGAGCCTATAGGATTCGATCCTGGGCTGGAAGATAAATAGATGGATTTGTGGTTTGATAATGTGAGTTCATGGTTTAGTTGATGGCACTCCACTAGCGCGATGCCTAGGGAATGGATCTATCTTTTTATTTTAAATATGTAATCATTTGTTTCAATTCTTTGTTAGCGTTTGATTTGTAGTTTATGAAATGAATATATAAAGACCAACATCCAATCCTGGATAGGATTCGATGGATGGGTTGGGTTAATGATTCTTATAAATTTTTTAATGTTTCCATGGCATGGTTTGGATAAGATTTGTTTGGATTAATTGTAACTTTGTTTTAGGCTCTTGCCCTTCTTGTTTTGAGTGAATTCGATGGTTGTGATTTATTTCCATAGTATGGATTACAACATTTATTTAATGTGCTGGTTGGCATAAGTACTGATGTTTATAAATAGTTATGAGATGAAAATAAAAGTGTTTGTGCTAGCAATATGAAATCTGCCAGCATTCTCGATTTGGTTTGATGTTTAAGAGATTTGATCTCGAAGTTGTTGGTTTCTTTAAATGTAGTTATTAGTTGTTTTTAAATGTTTTGGAAAGGGTTTAAATTAATGAGTTCTTATTTTTGATCTCTGGTATGTATATTTATAATTTATAAATCTTTTATTTAAATGTTTTGATGCAGAGATTTTAATAATTTTTTAGTTTTAATGTACTATCAGAATCCATGCCGAACACATACAACCACATAAATGCTAAATAAAACATATGCATTGGCTTACGCCAAATATCTCTAACAAATCATCATACTCATGTGTTGTGGGGTCTTATGCCCAATATACAAAATATAAATATCAAAGGAACATCATGTGCAATGGGACTTATGCCCATTAGTGTTAGGTCAACATTCAAGATATTACATGCCTCCCCGCCTAGAACAACACCGTACATGGTGTTCTATAGACTAGGAATGAAGTCATGAAATAAGGCGGGGGANTTATGCCCATTAGTGTTAGGTCAACATTCAAGATATTACATGCCTCCCCGCCTAGAACAACACCGTACATGGTGTTCTATAGACTAGGAATGAAGTCATGAAATAAGGCGGGGTAAGCATCTCTCATGGTGGCTTCATTCTCTGAATTAGCCTCATCAGATTCAAAGTGCTTCCATTTCAATTTCAACTAGACTCTTGTGCACCTCCTGAGCTGTACTTCTCTCTTGTCCAGAATATAAAGGGTTTTGGGTACTAACTCCCCTTCAAGTTCCACCTGTAACAAGGAGCAATCAATAACATGTTTAATATCATACACATATTTCGTTAATAAGGTTGCTTGGAAAAAAATATGAACTTTTATATGAGTAGGTAAGGCTAATTCATAAGCCACTGGCCCTCTCTTAGCCAGTATCTTGAAGGGTACGTAAAATATTGGTTCCAACTTTCCACACCTTCCCAATCTCAATGAGCTTCTCTTTTCTTTTACTTTTAAGTAAACATGCTTGCCGATATGATAATATTTATCTTTCCTTTTCTTATCCACTTAAATATTATGTCATTCTTTCTCTTATTAAAGGTTCTTTTAGACTTTGCTGACCAATTGTTTCATGTCTCTTAGTAAACTGAGCCCTAACATGAGCCGATCCACTGGGATATCCCAAGTAACTGGTGTTCTACACTTTCGACCATAGAGTACCTTGAAGGGACTCATATTGGTGGAGGTATGGTATCCGTTTTTATACACAAATTTTGCAAGATGCATATAATATTCCCACCTGGTGGGGTTGTTCGTAACATACATCCTGAGCAAGTCTTCCAAAATCAGGCTTACCCGTTCTGTCTTCCCATCCGTCTGTAGGTGGTAAGTAGTGCCATAAAGTTTGACCACGTATTTAATATGGAGAATAAGGATCTCTAAATTTTTTTGGTAAAATCCATATCTTGATCCGAGATGATTTCCTTGGGTATCCCATGCAATCTAGATATTTATTTTAAGAATATGTTGACAATGTGAACTTCCTTGTAGGTTGAATTTACTAGGATGAAGTTTGTCACTTTTGATAAATTTTCAACCACTGCAAAGATAGAATCATTTTTCTTATTGCTCTTTGGTATACCTTTAATAAAATACATACTAATGACCTCCCACTTCCATTCTGAAATGGGTAATGACCTCAGCAATCCTAAAGGATGTTGGTGCTCAACTTTGACTAGATGACATTCTTGACATTTTGTGATAAAAAAAACTATGTAGGCCTTTAACTTAGGTCATGAAAAGTTTTTATTTACTGTAGATATAATATTTTGATATCCCAGATGCCCTGAGTTGGGTTTTCGATGAAATTTCTTGAGGATGCTGGAATTGATGTCCCCTCCTTCCGGCACATACAATCTTTCTTTGGACCACAATAGTCTGGTCTCATCTACCTTATACTCTTTTGTTGTTGAAACAACATGTCCTTTTGGACCTTCTTGAGGATTTCAACATAGAAATGGTCAACTCCATTGGTCATTTTAATCCTCTCATGCAAATTCAAATCGGTTTGACTCAAAGTTACCTCATAAAACATATGAGATTTTTGACTGAAAGCATCGACAGTTTTATTCTCCTTTCCCTTTATATGCTTTAAGTCTAAATGGTACTTGCTAAGCAAGGCCAACCATTTGGATTTCCTGTATTTAGATCTAGCTGATCAAATAAATACTTCAGACTCATGTTGTATGTATTTAGAAGATATAATTTCTTCCCCATGAGGTAGTGGCTCCACATCTTCAAGGCATGGATAATGGCTCTGAACTCAAGATTGTGGGTGGGATAGTTTTTTTTGTGTTCTTATAATTTTCACGACTTGTAACGGATCATGTAATCATTTTGCATGAAAAATCCTCTGAGTCCTTCCTTGCTCGCATCCTTGCAAACAACGAATTTCCTATCGGGATCCACAATTCATAGTATTGGTGCAGTAGTCAAAAGTTGTTTAAGGTTCTGAAAAATTTCCTCGCAGTTGGTCGTCCATAAGAACTTGTATGCTTTCTTTTGTAAGGAGGTCATGGGACAATAAATCCTCGAAAAGTTCGCAATGAACTTCCTGTAGTAACTAGCTAATCCCAAAAATGAACTAATGTCAGTGACATACGTAGGGGTACGCCAATACTCTATGGATTTAATATTTTTCGGGTCCACGGCTATCCCCTTCTCGAAGATGATGCGACCTAGATACTATATATATGGTTTGTAAAAATCACATTTACTAAACTTAGCATAAATATGGTGTTCCTGTAACACCCATAGTACTATGCAGATATTCTCCTCATGTTCCTGTTTACTCTTATAGTAACCTAGGCTATTGTCTATAAAGACCAATACAAATTTATCGAGGTATTTACTGAAGATATTGTTCATCATGCATATAAAATTCGTGGGTGTATTGGTCAACCCAAATGGAATTACTACAAACTCGTAGTGCCTGTATCGCATTTGAAAGGTCATTTTATGTATATCTTCATCGCGGATCCATACCTAATGCTATCCATACTGTAGGTCAATATTTCAAAATATCTTGTCTCCTCTGAATTAATCGAACAAGTCATTGATCCTAGGGAGTGGGAAATGGTTCTTCATCGTCATCTTGTTAATTTGGAGGTAATCGATGCACATACGCATTGTACCATCCTTATTCTTTACGAAAATTATAGGTTCTCTCAAAGGGGACACACTAGGTCGGATATAAAACTTCTCAATCAGCTCTTGTAACTACAACATGAGTTCAACCAAATATGGTGCGCTTATGTGGTATAGGGATTTTGAAGCTGAAACTGACCCTGGTGTCAGTTCTATTGAAAAATATAAGCCTCATTTTAGTGGTAATCCTAGTATTTCCTTGAGAAATACATATTTAAATTCTATGAGAACTAGAAATTCCTCAATGTGCTTCTCTCTCTCAACTTCTATATCCTTTATGTTTCTTGCAAACAATTTCCAACCCTTCTTAATGCACTTATTTTCTTGTAAGGAAGATATTTTCCTAATGGAAACCTTCTAAGGTATGCCTTGAATCCTAGTTTGATTCCCCTGGATATCTGTGCACAAGATTAACTTGTTTAGACAATCGAGCATGACATGGTGCTATCCCAAAAACTCCATGCCAATAAGTACATCATACGATCCTAAGGGTAAAATATTCAAATCTATTCTTGCAGGGAAACCGTTCAAGTTCACCTCACAATCACTAATTATTTTTAAAACCATTTGTTTCGTACCCAAGGATAATTGCACCAACCATAGTTTCTCATGTTTGACATTGTCTAGTGTACATGTCTCAACAATTTTAGGTGATACATATCTTTGTCAAGCATCGAGGTCAATCAAAATTAAAATAGAAGTGTTTGAAATCTTACCTTCTATTTCGACCATAGTAGCCTAATGGTTTTCTTTTTGACGATCCAAAGATGCATAAATCATCATTGTACTAGCTATGTTCTCTACCGTTGGGTCTTCTTATAGATTGTGCAAGCCTCCATTACTCTTGTTTTTACAATCTCTGTCATAATGGGGCCGTTAGCGTTTCCAGCATTTGATTGGCAGTGAGGCAGCATTGGATCCTCCATTTTCTATTGGTCTATTGGCATTTGGTGCTAGTACATTGGGATTTGTAGCTATCTTGTTGAAGTTCTTATTGGCTGGAAAATTGTTGTTCTATTTTAGGTAAGGAGGCGGGTTAAAGCCCAGTTTGCGGTTGTCCGAGAAGGTTCTAGACCTGTCTTGACTTTTGTTGATGTTTTCCTTCCTTATATGTCCATGATCATAGCAAATACTATCTTTGTGTAGGGTAGTGTCCAGAGTTTTAGGCATGTCAAATTCAATTCTCTCTCGAAAATTGGGAGGAAGACATCCAAAAAACTGTTGTATTTTCACTTTCTCGTCCTTTATGTAAGGTATGTAATGTAACAGATCCAAAAATATGTTAATGAAAGAATCCATGGTCAAGGAACCCATCCTTAACTCATGAAATTATTTCACTTTCCTATCAAAGAATATTTCAGACATATATTCCTCCTCAAATATTTTGCGAAAGTTACTCCATCAGATTTATTTTACCTCATCCTTCTTTGTATGCTTAAGGTCTCTCTACCATCTAGCTTCTTTTCCATTTAAATTATAAATGGATAGATGAGCTTTCATTTCACCAGAGTAGTTTTGTAATTGGAAGTATTTGTTTAAACCTAGAATCCATTCTTCAACTTTCTCGCCCATGTTCATCTCTCCTTCATAGGTTTGGGCTCTTATCTTTCTGAACTCTCCTTGGCGTTTGTCATCATTCCTTTGCTTCTTTCTACAAGGAGAAATAGAATTATCACTGGAGAAATGGAATTCATGTGTGTTTTCTTCTTTTCCTTCTTCTTTTGGGTTGTTGTCCCGTTTACGATAAAAATCTTTCTTAGATTTATTTGTTGAATGAGTAGGCTGTCTATGCAGGCTTCCTCCTGTCATGTTTCGAAGTAAATATTCATTGAGTGCTTTCTGCTCTTTTCTTTCAGTCATATTATCATACTTGAACCTTTGTAAGTCTACTTTCAGACTTTGTATGGTTTCTATTATATCAAAATTTAATCCAACCACCATTTTTCCTTCGACATGTGGGGGTATTCACTTTTCCTTGCCGGATGTTTTCTTCTTCTATATTCATGATCTGAATTGTTCTTTAATCCTGCAATTTAAAATATTTAGTAACGAACAATTTCCTGTCAGTTAACAAAATTTCAAAATACAGTTTTAAAATGTTTTATTTCTGCAACAAATGTTTTGGTATAATGTGTTCATTTTTATGGCATAATCATATGCCATCAAAACTTTAGAATGGCATGAAGTCGGGGGATTTAAGAATTATGCGATGGTGTTTGGTATACAATGGGACTTATTACATGAAGCAAAACTATAAAAATGAGGGTTTTGATCTAGTTGACAGTGGTGGATAGGGTGGCAAATTTATTGCACCTTGGGAAGTGCAGGAAACATTCCTCAAGCGTTGTGTATGGTTTTTTAGTGTTCATTTGGTTTTCGATGGTGGAGGAGAGAGTGGTCTCGTGCTTCTAGTGCAAGTTTCACTTCTCATGCTATGCTACCAACAAGCTTCCACGCTTTTGGAATAGGTATGCAATAGTGTGGATCTGTACTTGCATTGTTTATTTGGTTTTTGGGTTTCAAAATGCATACTTATGATATTTGTTTTGGGTCTGTGTAGGTTGGAAAGGCATGGCACTCGGCATGGCTTGAGGGGAGTGCCATAGGTTGCTTGCACAACCAATATCTGAGTAAGCCCCAAAATTAGCAATGGAATTTACCCTGTTGTTTGTTTTATCAGAGGATTCAAGATTTGGGTGGGGGAAATGCACCGCTGAGTTGCTTCATTGGTTGGGGTTTTGCTAGTTGCTTGGAAATTAAGGATGTGACTGTGTAGCTTATTCATGGATCTGCCATATGTAATGTTTGGATAAAATTTTGACTATAAAACAACTTGGCTCTGCTCTATGTATGTGTTTATTGTTTTGCAACGATCTGTAATGGGTTTTATTTAACTTAACGGGAAGCTCTATTTGGGTAAGGAATCTATGTTTATTCTTATGATGTGTTTATTTTTAATTTACAGTGCCATTGCTTGAAAACACACTAATGGTGATTTGACTATGTGAAATTATGCTTTGGTAGCAATGTGTGATGAATAACGTGGATGCGTTGGTTTGTTAATAATGTGGCTAGGTTTACCTTGCAGCCATAAGCATGAAGCTTGGCTCCTCTCTTAGCATGGATACGCAACCTCAGTTTATTTATCAAATTATATTTTATGTTTTTAGATTGTGACTGTGCATTTGATTTATAAGGAAAAGAGCATAGATCTGCATCATCGTTGTTTATCCAGTTGGTTACATATAAATCCTTTTTGAGAAGCCTAAGAGGTAAAACCATTAATGTATGATTTTGTAGTGTTTTTTGTTTGTTTATTGGAACCTACACAATTCGATCCTGGGTTGGTAGATAGATAAACGGATTTGTGGTTTTATAATGTGATTTCATGGTTTAGTTGATGGGATTCCACTATTTCAATGCATAGGGAATGACTCTGTCTTTATATTTTAAATATGTAATGGTTTGCTTCAATTCACTCTTAGAGTTTAATTTGTAGTTTATGAAATGAATATATAAAGAACCACATCCAATCCCGGAGAGGATTCAATGGCTTGTCTAGGTTAATGATTCTTAGAAATGTTTTAATGTTTCCATAGCATGGTTTGGATATGATTTATTTATCTTAGTTGTAACCCTTTTTTAGGCTCTCGGCCTTCTTGTTTCGAGTGAATTCGATGGCTATGTTTTCTTTCCAAAGTATGGATTGCAACATTAATTTAATGCACTGGTTGGCATAAGTATTGATGTTTATAAATAGTTATGATATGAAAATAAAAGATTTTTCAGTGGCAATATGAAATCTGTCAGCATTCTCGATTTTGTTTGATGTTTAAGAGATTTGATCTCAGATTTGTCGGTTTCTTTAAATCTAGTTATTAAATGTTTTTAAATGTTTTGGGAAGGGTTTGAATTAATGAGTTCAGCTATTTGATCTCTGGTCTATATATTTATAATTTATAAATGGTTTATTTAAATGTTTTGATGCAAAGTTTTTAATAATCTTTTAGTTTTAAATTTCTATTAAGGTTTACTTTACCTAGATTTATGAAATCTCTAGTTTAACTTTAAGTTAATATTTGAGGAGAATCCAGTAGCTAGTTATCATAATAACTAGGGTTTAAATCTAAAATATACTTGTTTGAAAATCTAAATCATTCTAGAACTTGTTTAAATCGATACTAAGATAATTTAAACTATAAATTCCTATCTAGGAAATAATGGATGAGTTTAAGTTTAAGCAAATAAATGAACCTGTAATATAAAATCTACCCTTGGAGTTTATATATAAATAGTTCATACTAAGTTTCTATAAACAAATGGAAACCTAGCTGAAGCATGCATTCAATGTGCAGATTTCCAATCAAAATTATAAACCTTGCATAGTAAAATATGTAAGAACTTAGAGACGGTAACAACTTAATACCTGCAATTTGTAGTTTATTAATGGTTAGAACCCTGCACACATAAACACACAGAATTAATAAGAACTTAGAAAATTATGACCTCAAATATGTCAATTGAATAGCTTGGGAACTACCACGTTCCACCCAACCATGACCCAAAATATTCCTGGTTTCAATCTGGATCCCCCTGAGATGGTTCTAACATGCAAGTACTCTAGAGATCCTAAAGTTAAGGCTTCTCCTATCTAGAATTCAGGTTCTAAATGTAACGTCCCTGAACCTCTTACTGGGGAAGAGGACGCAACCAAACCATCAAACATCCAGGCAATTAGCCCCATGAACAAGAATATGCATATAATGCTGAAATAAAATGCTTAAAATAGAAAACATGCAAGGATGCATAATTACTCAACATACAGCAGAAGCAAACATACATTCGAGCATTAACATGTTCATCATTGTTCATTAATAATAAATATAACTGCAGAGACGAAATGGTGAAGAATACTCATCTTGTAAGAACTACTCCCACAACCAGCTATGTCGCTACAATGTTCCACCCAACCATAGGCCAGCGTGCTCATCAATCTCTCATCAACACTGCCACCCTTGAGCTGGGCATGAATCCCCAAGGAATAAGGGACTAAGAAGGCTGCTTCATCTTTACTTGCTCAATTTCCTTTAATCCTTCATTCCTAGAACATTTCTTAATGGATTGCTTGGACGAATGTCCAATCATTGATCCACTTTCCTTTCCTTTTCGGATTTCTCCCAGAAGGATTTTTACCTCCTTTTGCAAACAAATAGAGTCTTGCAAAATATGGTGGTTCATCTCATTCTACCTTTTCTGTATCTTGAGCATCTCTCCAAGATTCTCTTGGGTCTTGGCAATCATTTGAAGGAGACTTCTAGCCAAATCCAACAGCTTTTGGTCTACTGCCATGGTCAATGTGCACTACTGGATTTCACTTTTCTCACCTGTGAAATGCATCATTGAATTTTTTTTAGACCAAGCATAATATAGGAATTAAAATCAGTCAATTAATTGCCTAGTTGGCATGACATTCCAAGTCTTTTCAATGAGACTTTCATACCCTTCATGCCTTCCGAACAAGCACATGAGCTCATTCATCTCCATTCTTGGGTTG
>LPNX010089730.1:419769-431373 GCA_001517045.1 Pseudotsuga menziesii | reverse complement strand
TATATATATATATAATAAAAAGGGAAAGAGAGAGAAGCAAGAGTTTTTCCCCTCTTTGTCTTGTTCCATCTTGGAACCCACACCACCATTGTGGTTTTCATGCTCTCAGCCTCTTTCACTTCACCATGAATGCTAGACCAACCCCTCTTGGTAATGACACTTAGTGTCTCCGGTCTATTTCAGACCTATTAACCATGGAGCCTCCCCACATGGTTTGTCTCGGCTGCTAGGACCTTCACAGTCTCACTAGAACCTTTTTCATTACTGCTCATTCTGAGCTCTTCAGGACAATCACATGTCCACATGCACCCCTAGGATTCCTTCATGGTCCTCGCTCCTAGTGATACCTATATTCAAACATTGAATAGATTCATATGTTTAGTTTATTCTCAATGGTTTTTATCTCTTAAACAAGATCTTAAAACATCATAACCAAATCATATACACATGTATATTCATAAGCAAGAAATTGCAAAATAATCCAATACTTATCTGTATTGTGCATTTCCTCTTTGGTCCACAGGATCCTACTTCACTTTGTAATCCTTGGGATTGCCTATGGACTTGGATGTTCGGTCAGCACGTAGGATACTTCACAACATACTTTTATATATATCAAGAACAGTCAAGCCAACCTACAGTTGGGTTTATCAGACCGTCCAGCCAGTACACCTTCATGCTGACTAGGCTTGGAACTTTACCATTACCATTTCTAGGTTTCATTTCTAGTAGTGAGCTCTAATTCCACTACCCCATACAACATAATAAACCACTCCCTTCTCTTCTCTTGAGTCCCTCAGGAATGTCTCCTTCTCTGTGATCTTCAGTAGAAGGGAGGATGAGCCCAAGCCATTGTCCATTTAGTGTGCAGCAGCAGACTGCATCTGTTTATCCTGACAACACAAGCAATATAAGCAAACTCATAAGCATTATTGCTCTAAAATTGCAGTAATATTTCACATCATTCACTATCAAGTATTGAGACACCAAGAGTGCCTCCACTCCCTAGGGTGTAATCAATATTGAAAAACCTTTCATGATCCGACATCGGGAAAGTGTGCACCCCTTTCCGATGTGTGCCATGTACGACCTACTCATACTCAAGCAATTTTCCATAATGGAAATAAAATAAAAACATGCTCTGCATATTGAATTTAACAATTTCACATGCATATTCTTAGCTAGGGTCACAGAACACTTATCCATTTGCCGAGGCAGTATTCCTTCATTAGGGAGGAATGGGGGATCCCTTCTCCGAGTTGACAGTCCCTCAGTTTTCCATCCCAAGTCCTTTTTACATTTCATATCCACACATGTTTTACTGAAATAATCTTTACCATCTCACTAATGTTGCTTACCAAACATGTAGTGCAGATGAGACATTTCCAAAATTTCCAATGGAGTTTCACCTGAAACCCATTTCCAAGATAGGGGAGAACCTCCCCATAAATTTTGGCTCCTTCAGGCCATCACACATAGTCTTCCTGCAATGTGTACCCCTGGCACATTCATCAAGTAGCCAAACAGTCAATCATTATCTGATAATACAATCCAAATTGATTATTCCATAACCAAGAAATGACATTAGTAATTAAATTTAATAAGAATTTGCAACTCTGTCTACTACAGAATTGATTTGCTTAGCAATGAGGTGATCCTCATTTGTTGGTCTCTTGTAAGCAGTACCACTATTCCCATTATAATTTATGCTTACTAGCACCACATGAACATCCACTTACAACACGACCCCCTGCCACAATTCTATGCAAGCCAATAGTGATTAGCAGTTGTCAGCAATTTCTCAAATCGGAAATTTACAAATTCAAATTGACAACTCATTCTGTATACAGACTATATTCACAACCATGAGAGTCTCATGATGTTTGGATCTTTCACATGGTAGATTCTGGTATTTGTCATGGTATTACCCACTTTTCCATACCCCAAGAAATCTACCTGAAATCTAAACTTCAATCAGCCAAACACTTGGTAAGTCTTGATGCATATAAATTTTTCCATTGCTGCAACAACCACTGAAGCATGCCCAGAATTATAAAATTCAAATACTTCCAGCTATTAGCACATCAATATTACGAAAACTCATTTACGTCACGCAATCATTATCATACTAAAATTGCAAGGTATAGTTACATCATTTATGCCAAAATGAAATGTTTAGATACTCCTTACTTCACTAGTGCATCATTTGTACCACCTTGCCCTTCCATAGAGCATTTCCAGTAGCTAATCGATCATGACTAACCTCTTCATGCATTTACTATCCTGCATACATAATAGCTCTTGAAATGGTTCTAGAATTATCATCAATTCATCATTTCAGCCATTAGTTATTCATAATGACACATGCACTATCTCGATGCATTCATGCATAAAACAACATTTGCACCAATACTTATGTATGCATATCTACAACATTTACTCATACGTTTCATATGCATCTATTCAATGCATAACCACAAGATTTATGAAATATTTTAATGCATATCCACTCAATGCTACCTTGCATTGATTCAGAAATGCTATGCATTCAAACATACCATGCATGGCCTAACCATGACCATCCGTACTTACTTTCTTTGCGCTACTAGGCTCATACCAACATATACAGACATGATACCTTTCTATATGGATATAGTATAAATTTTAAATTACCACATGGTATGAAACCTCTTGCTTTTACCACTCCATGTAAATGTCATAATTAAACCATTACCTGCATGGATCCTACTTACACCCTTGACATTACCAGTTTGGTTGGTCTCTTGGAGGAGATTGCAGAATTCTCTGACCAACTTTTGATTCTAGACTTGTTGCCTTATCCCTTTCTCCATAGGGTTTCTGGTCACATTCGTCAGCATCAACAACATATTCAGCCATTTCCATGTTTTTGTTGGTTTTCCCACTAATGCCAACACCAATGCAATAATTACCATTACTGTATAATTCTCACTACTCTTACCAACATGTAATATCCTATGCATGCAACGCATATCCTCATACATTTCATGTACGAAACTTATAAAATATAATTATAATTAGCAAGACAAGGTTTAAGGAAATTTCCCTTTTCAAGTCCCTCATCTTTGCATGGAACTCCTCTTCCACACAACAGCTGGTTTGACTTCATGGTCTTGCTACCTTTAGGCATGCAATTTCTGGATTTTTCCATATTGATACCAACACATTTCCTTTTCAAACAATCACTAGTACTTTTTAGCTCTGCATTGAAACTCAGGTGATTCCTCCTTGTTCCCTGCTGGATAAGCTTTCCAATGCCTATCCCCATGCTTCATTCTGACCTCAGCTATGAAAACCACACCACTTCTAAAATGATGATTTTCATCAAATTTAGGCAAAGTACACAACTGTATTTTGGTCTGAATTGCTAACTTCAGCCACCTAGGATTTTTCTTCCTTCTCAGCCTTGAAGCTGCTGAAAAACTACTGAGAATTTCACTGAAAAACCGCTAAAATATCTAAAAAATACCACTTAAAAACCCCCAAAATTCCTTTGCCAAATTGGGTCTCATCCCATCAAAAATTCCAATGTTTCGGCGGTCAGCACAACTAGTTTTCTCCATGGCTCATCGATGGTCTGCTCATCTATTTTACTTCGACATATCGGGTCCATAGTTGTCTAGGATTTTCAACTTTATCGGTGCTGCCAAAGACTGTTATCAGTCATCGGGACCGATAAGCACTACCGCATCACTGTATCGGCGATTGGATCCACTATACATCGGGTGGCTAGTTCCATAGGCATCCGCAACGGCGACTAACGAATTCTCTGTGGTTTTCGTGGGCCATAACCCTGTCAGTGGTTGGATCAATTAACCACTATCTGTCGGCAATCCAAAACTGAATGGGTCTGCTGTGTTGACGGCCCAAACCACTAAAATGTTCTGACATTGTGGTGATCCAAACAACAAACTACCTCTGATGTGTCAGCGATCAGAAACGTTACCCCCTACGGCATGCTGCATCGGCAGTCGGATGCACTATTCATTGGGTGAATAGTCCCTTAGGTGGTCGTAACAGTGGGCAGCAATCCCACTGTGGGTTCCGCAGACCCTAATACTCCATCAGCTATCGGAAGTTCTATTCACTATAGCATCGACAGTTAGTCCCATAGTCATCCACAATGGCAGTCAACAGATCCACTGCAGTGTTTGCAGTCCTTAAACCCGTTGGCAGGTCGGAGCTCTAAACATTAAGTGTTGATGATTGGAGCATCAACAGTTTAACCTTCTAACCATTGGAGTGATAGTCCTGTTAAAGGTCGCAACGATGGACTCACAAACGCCTAAATCTTCTCGACGTTCATCAACGGTCAAGATGACTCATCTCTCCCGATGCATTGTCAGTCTGTTCAACTAACTATCTCCAATGTATTGGTGGTCCAATATTCTAATATTTTCTGATGGTTTCATCACTTTGGAAAAAATATTCTTTCCTTGTTTGTCACCGCGTCGGCTCCTCAAACAACTAACCTGCACTGACATTTTGGCGGTCTTCGGGAGATATCCGCCGAAACTGCAGCTTTGCCTTCTACTAATTTCGGCCGAAACCTTCTCTTCTCTTTCGCCACCACATTGGAAACCTCATCCTCTAATTTTCGGTGATCCCATCTTCTATTTTTCTCTGATACTTGCCACCGCATTGGCTGCTGAAACAACTAAATTTTGTCGATGGTGGTGACGTTTTGGCGACTCCATCACCTAATCATTGGAGATCCAATCAACTAAACTTTGATAATCGTCAATGGTCTCATGACTTATAAATTTTTTTGAAATTTTTCTCTATATCTTCTTTCCACCGTCGCTATCAGTGGCTCCACCAACTAACTTCCTCTCTTTTTCGTCGATGTTGCAGCTATGCCATCAACTAGTCATCGACGATCCAATCAACTAATCATCGTCAATCACCAATGGTATTATCACTTAGAAATTTTTTCAAAATATTTCTTCTTTCGCATCGGCGCCCTATCTTTTATCTTTCACTGATATATCAGCACCCGGATCGTCTATTTTCCGCCGATCCTGTCAACTTCGCCGGAACTTCCTTTATCCTCCACCGATGTATTGACACTTCATCTTCTATCTGTCAGTGATCCAATCAAATAATCATCGCCACTACTTCAGTGATATTTAACTATACAAAGCCGATGTTTCAGCACTTTCGTCATCATTCTTCCTCTGATCCAAACAACTAACTGTCACCGCTCCAAACAACTAATTATCACTGTCGTTTCAGCAATCTTTAGTTTAAACTGAGCTGGCGTTTCAGTGTTTTCCTTGTCTTTCCTCTGCTACTATGTCATCTATCCCATCAGCTAATTTCACTGATGTATCAGCTTAGATGTCTTCTAAATTTCGTCGATCAAATCGACTAATCCTCATTAGTCGTCGAGGTCTACATCGGACGACATTTAGACTAACCTGTCCCCTGGATCGGAAGGGCTTCCGACTAAGTCTTCCGATGAGCCGACAGCCTGACACTTAGAAATTTTCAAAAATTCTTTTTCGCCTACCCCTCATTGGATGGCCTTCTAACTACGGTTTCCGATGTATCAGAGGAGCTTCTCACTTAGTTCTCCGATGACCCGACGAGCTCGACACTTAGGAAATTTTCCAACAAAATTTTTCAAGAAAAATTTTGTGTCATAATTTCTAATATTTGCTGGGAAGAAGGAAACCTACCTCTTCCAACTGGTTTCTCATGGCCCATTCAGGCCCATGATACCATACTGTAACGTCTTTGACCCTCTTATCAACGAAGAGGATGCTAGAGAACCATCAAACATCCGAGAAACTATCCCCATGAACAAGAACATACATATAATGCTGAAATAAAATGCTTAAAATAGAAAACATGCAAGGATGCATAATTACTCAACATACAGCGGAAGCAAACATACATTCGAGCATCAACATGTTCATCATTGTTCATTAATAATAAATATAACTACAAAGATGAAATGGTCAAGAATACTCATATTGTAAGAACTCGTCCCACAACCAGCTACGTCGTTACAACATTCCACCCAACCATAGGCCAACGTGCTCATCAACCTCTCAACAAATTTACCACCCCCGAGTTGGGAATGAATCCCCAAGGAATAAGGGACTAAGCAGACTTACACATAGCCAAACACAATATAGCCAAGTCAACACAGTTGGGTTTATCAGGCCATCAAGGAGCTAGGAAAGGCTGAATGCTAAGTTGGTGAGCTCATGGAATAACTAAGGACACCTACACCAGAGCTAGTTTGACTTCTAAGACACCCACACACACCCAACACCAAGAATCAATCCTTTCTCTGCTACACAGTCCCTCAGGCCCCGACTTCCCTTTCCAGTGCTATCCTAGGGTTGTGGAGAAGAAATCCATTTGTCTAACTCTGTCTGTGTGGCTCCCAAATACCAGGTTTCTCAAGCATACCCAGCCTTCAATCCCTCTCCACACAGTTCGAAGACCAACCACTGCATACCCATGGTAAAACAATTTAGTTCATAGCTCTACGAAGAAACAAAAGGAAACAGGGTGACAACCCAAAGATGGTGAACGTATTTCTATCCAAGCAAGTGATTCAGATTTGTTCTTGGCCCTAGCGTGGCCAAAACAACTCAGCGGAAACCCTAGAAGATAAATGCACACACTGCAACCCAAAACCAAGGGAAGAACAATAGCCCAATCTCACAATGAAACAACGGCAGCATTACACAGTCCACAAATGGGAAAGGAGCCAGACTCCCAGCATTGATAGGGGAAAGCATCAACACGAACCATAATCGGTATGGAGAAAACATATACGCAGACCACAAATCGGCAGGGGAAAATACATACACACCACCCAGAATGCGAAGGCTCATTCACTGGAAATCATGGGTGACAGTAATCTGTTTTTCCAACTCTGTGTGAGGAAAATGATGATGAATCCCAATTGGTGCGTGAGAGAACCAAACGTCCCTACATGAGATGGACAATGAAGAATTTCCGTGCGTGAGAATGAACAGAACGATGGAGAGTGGAGAGAGTGTTTTCCTTCTGCCCCATGCGACGTGAAGAGGAAGAGTCTGTGGGTGGAGTGGGAACATGAGCAAGGACTAGCAGTCCTGCCACACCCACCACTACACAGAAATAATTTCCCCAACTAACAAACAACAAAAGTTTAAATGGGTGGTTGACACATGGATTTTTCCCCCATAGGCTCAAGGTTTAACATTCCCCCCCCTTATCCTTAGCAAAATCATGCCCTTTTCATTGACGTTGCACCTTCATAGCTGGCTATAGGTTCATTTTAATTAATGTGCATATTTACATGATGCCAAACTATAATGTTCCAGTTAGCACGATATACCATCGGCAACGATCCCCCATTGCCGAAACATAACAAAACCAAATCGATGGTGGGGCTTTTGCCTTTAGCTCCACACCATGATTAATCACAATATATACATCATATATCTTCTAATGCAAACGGGGTCAAAATCAGGGGTATTACACTGAACTAGATTGCTTTTTCTTTTGGAATGCTCTCCAAAATTATTAGGAAACTAATGATTAGATCCCTAAGCCTTTGTTTGGCTTGGGTCTTTATAGACAATCTTTAGGAAAAAAGGAATTTAAACTTCAGTTAGATCAAGAATCATTTCATTTTCTTGAAATAATCGTTAATTTATTTATGTGAGATTAATATTGATTTAACTTAACTTAGAAACTCTTTGACTAGTTCCTATTTTGACTCTTTAGGTTTTAAATATTTATTTAATCATTTTAGTAAATAATAATACATAGTTTCTTTATTTATTATTTATAGTTACTATTATTTAATGAATACATATTCTTACTCTTTTATTCATAAGATATATAAACTATACATACATATACCATTATTAACATTTACTTTAGGCATCATATAGCATGATCACAATGACATGGTACTTTCATTAGCTTATGACCATTTCTTTTATTAAGGCCTTTAGCTAGGGTGGGTCAACTACGTTAGGAAGCTCTAAACCTCCTTGCATGTTGGATTACCTCGTATATCGTGGTAGGTATTCAGTACTTTATGAGAAGTAGAAATTCAAAATTTCATTTAATAAACTTAAATATAATTAAGATGAGGTCGATGTTTATCAGAGTTGTTTTCACTCAACACAATTAATTTTTAGTAACTCCTAGCGTTATTCAGAGCCCACGCTCAATGCTAAAAAACTGGGAGTTGCACTTAGTGCAATTCTAGAGCCTCTCGCTCAACACTAATGCTAGGATGTACTTGTATAATACACCTATGGATATAATTTCCAAGGATCCGATGTTCCAGAGCTTATGCTCAACATCAATTTGGAATCATCCAAGGCTAAGGCCCAACACTTCCAATTCTTATATTTCATGTGCTTCAGAGCTTATGATCAACACAAGCATTTCTTAACTGATGTGCTTGAGAGCTTCCACTCAACACAAACATTAAAACACTCATGTTCTCTAGAGCTCGCACTTGACACAAACATTTCATAACTCATGTGCTCCAGAGTTGGCGCTCAACACAAACATAAAAAAACTCATGTTCTCCAAAGCTCGCACTCAACACAGATATCGAATCACTCATGTTTTCCAAATCTCGCGCTCAACACAAAATCTCATCAAACATGTGCTTCAGGCTCCATGCCCAACACATACAATCGAATACATGCTAAATAAAACATATGCATTGTCTTACGCCCAATATATCTAACAAATCATCATATTGATGTGCAGTGGGGTCTTATGCCAAATATACAAAATATAAAAATCAAAGGAACATCATGTGCAATGGGACTTATGGCCATTAGTGTTATGTAAACATTTGGGATATTACAATGTGGGAATAGGTGTGTGAATAAGGAGAAGGTGGTGACTGGGATTGATAGAAGGAAATATGTGTGGGGAGAATGAATAATGGTGGGAAGGATAGGACTATAGGGGAATGTGTTCGTGCAAGTGTAGAGGAGTAGAGGGGGATGCAGTGGCGACTAAGAAAAGTAGGAGAAACTATAAGAAGCCTGGGTAGTCTATCTATAAGTCATAGATTAACAGAAACCCGAGGAAAGGTTGGCTCTGATACCAATGAAATAATATAATTGTTTCTTATAGGAAATTCCAATGTAAATAAGAAAAACACTCCATAAATAAATAATAATTAATAAAATGTATGAATAAATAAGAGATGTAGTTTACATTTACAAAAGTTGGAATTATATATGTCCCTTGTGCCTTTTTACCATAATGACATGACTCTTGACATCTTAAAAAACATTAATAATTTTAATATATATTAGTGTCAATATATAGATAATTTTATTATATATTAATATCAATATTATGTTATATTTTTTATATAACAAAAATAGCATATGCATCCTCTCCAAGGAGGATGCACATATATGACTAGTGTTTTCCAATGAAACGATTTATCGATTACGGGAATTCTATGTATGTCTTTGTTTCTATTGTGAGTTATGTTTTATGTGCATTAATATACATGCGTATTTTTATATATTATTCTAAATGAAGGAGTTTTTAATTATTTTCCACATTTGTGTGGACCAATTTGTACTACATTGTTAATTAATTATAAGAGGTGGGGAGGAATTTTAGTGGGTGTATTTTGTATTATTTTATACCTTTCAAGATGACACATGAATGTCTCACATATGCAATAGTTTATAATATTTCTCAAGCATTATAAATATTGGCATATCCCCCACAATAACCATATGAACATGATGTATTTATTTTTCCATACATATTGGGCCCACCAAAATCGAGGATTTAACCAAAATTTCATTAGAAATGAAATATTCACCCAGACATGAAAACTACCTTGTCTCTTGGGTATGGCATGATTCAAAGAAGGCCGGGAATCCTTGGCTAGGTTGTGCATTACCCATATTTTGCTTTCCTTTGAAGCTTATTCTACACTTGATGGAAGGGCTCCATAATGAATGTTCACTAGCAATAAACAACTTGGCATCCATAGGAATATACACATGTATCGTCTAGCAAGGTTTTTTTTCCCGGTCACTAAGGATTACAATCTAGACACCAATACATGATCATAGAAAGTTCAATCTCTACTACTTATTTATCTTTGCATGGTTTCTCTTTTAGGGAAGAGAGTAAGAGGCACGATTTGGGTAATGAAGAGCCTTTTAACATCATTGTATGATTCAAAATAATTAGTGTTGTTTAAATTTTCATTAATCTATGTTTCTTATAAGAATTCTATGATATCATCATATTAGAGGTAGAAAATATATTATATTATTAACAAGTAGATATATAAGATATATAGTTTTAAGTAGAAAAATGTAGATATATACGATATTATAAACAATTAGATATGTAGGATATTTAGGAGTGCACACTTGTTAGTAACGTGTGCACACTAATAATGTGCATGAATAATAGCGTACATGCACCATGAGCACACACACACTATTAATGCACACACTTTTATTATCTATTTTTCCCTCTTTTATATATATCAACCTTTCTCAATATAATCCCACGCCACCTCTCTATTTATAACACCACCTCCTCTCTCTCTCTCAACCCCCAATATAGATCCCTCTACAATAAAGCATAAGCCCCCCATCTCTCCCTATACCATAAATTATAATCTATCCATATCACTATATACTCTCTTTATTACTCTCAAACCTAACCCCCTTCTTTCTCTATTTCTCTAGTGTCCCCTCTCTCTTGTTCCCCTTATCTACATCTCTCTTTGTCTCTATCTCTAAATCACTCCCTTCTTTATACTAATTTTCCTCACCTCTCTCTCTCTCTCTCTCTCTCTCTCTCTCTCTCTATATATATATATATATATATATATATATATATATATATATCCCTATCCCCCCTACCCTTAACCACCCACTCACTCTCTCTCTTTTGATCTTTCACTTATTCCTACCATGAAGCATCACCCCCAGATCTCTCTCTCTCTCTCTTTCTAAACCCCTAACCCCTAATTTCTCTCCCTCTCTAATCCTCTAATCCCTAATATCTCTCTCTAAACTCATAACCCAACCCCCAATGTCTTTATCACTCTCTTTCTAAACCCGTAAACTCCAATGTTTTTCTTTTTCTCACTCTCTAAAACTTGAACCCCTAATATCTCTCTCTCTAGACCCCTAAATCCCATCTCTCTCTATCTTTAAACCCCAACCCCCGATCTTTCTATTTCTAAATCTCTCTCTCTCTCTCTCTCTCTAAACCTCTAACTCGCAATCTCTCTCTCTCTCTAAACCCCTTCAATATTTCACACTTGTTAACGTATATATATATAGGGCTTCCAAAACTTCATAGTAGATATTGTTAAGCTTCTGCATTATTCCCTTCAGTACTTGAATACTTCAGTCATTCATGTCTGATATTGTCTGTCTCTCACTTTATTACTCTAAACTTGTAACCCCTAATATATCTCTATCTCAATTCCTAACCTGCAATCTCTCAATCTCTATATCCACAGCATCCAAAAATTCATAGTATATATTGGTCAACTTTTGCATCTTTTCCTTCAAGAATTCACACTCT
>LPNX010089730.1:397839-416811 GCA_001517045.1 Pseudotsuga menziesii | reverse complement strand
TATATATCTTTGTCTCTCTCCTCCCTAAACTCCTAAACCCCCAACCCCCAATGTCTCTATCACTCTCTCTCTCTAAACCTGTAACCATCGATGTATTTCTTTCTCTCACTCTCTAAATACGTAACCACTAGTCTCTCTCTTTCTCTTTCTCTCTCTCACACACACATAGACACAACCTGTAACCCCCAATATCTCTCCGTGTTCAGGGACTCTAAAATGTCGTAGTAGATATTATTCATCATATACATATTTTCCTTCAAGAATTCACACTCTTTCATGTCTGGAACTCTCTCTCTCTCTCTCTCAACCCCTAACCCTCAATCTCTCTCTCACTCTTAACCCCTAACCCATAATTGGTATTTACATCATCTTCTCATGTGCGATCGATACTAAATTGTGATTTTAATGTTCATGTGAGGTAGCTTCAATTGTACAATCATTTTAGCTTCACATGTTTTTTCATCATGATAGAATGTAGTGAACATCCAGTTACCATATTGAATGTGGTGAATGCTTGTGGTGTAGGTGTGGTATTTAATGTCTATAGGGGAGCACACACATTAATAATGCACATGCACTATTAGTGCACATGCATTATTAACACATGCACATTGATATTATTTAAGAATGATAGGAAAAATCCCTTTTCATGATCTATTTCAATTTTTCTTGTTACACTTTAAACTCCTTCTGATTCACGTGATTTTAGTTTTCATATTATTCTATTCACACATTCAACTTCCATTCTTTGGTAAGATGGAATCATCTCAATCATCTTGGACACAACATCTACATTTGACAATTCTCAGAGCTCAATTTGGAACATTGGACCATTCTCATAATTGTTGCACACATTGGCGTTTATTCATTTTGCAATGCAAGAAAGGAGCTATTAAAGAAAGGTATGGTGACAAATTTTCTACATGAGTTGTATGAGTTCTCTCCACTTGTAATATCCAATGTTTGTACATTGTGTACTCATTCAAATTTAAAGATCATAAATTGTAAGATGTTTACATATTTGCTTGATTTTTGTTCAAACTGATCGATATATGAATGTTTCAATTCCAAGAATAAAATCCATATAACACAGGTGATAAGACATAACTAATAGGTAACACGTGTGTAAATAAAGACATGATTTTTGTTAGAATGAAAAATTTGCTATAGAAGTTCTTCCATAAATATGTTAATATGATGAAAAAGATATACTCTCATAATTGACGAAATAAAATGGAGATGTTAAAATTGTTTTCAAGATACGGGGATATATCACTTAGTAGCACCTCTTCCCCTTAAACATATTATATGGCCCAAAAGGTAGCATTACATGAATTTCACATACAACTATGAACCACAAAACCAATAGGCCACAACTTCCTTGAATTATTTTTCCTAAGGAGCTAGATGCAAATATCTAGTAGGGATAAATCCAATGGATTAGGAGTTGAAGGAACCTTCCTCTATTTGGAAATAAATTTCCAAACTTGATAAAAAAACATACCTTGGGTCTAATCATTGGTAGACATAGTATAATCTATCAGAATGCTCTATCCTTGTAAACCTTCAATAGGAAAAAATTCAAAATCCATCACTATTTGCTATCCAAGAATCCTAATATTCTAAGAATTCTATAAAGACACCCCACTACTAGAACCTAATACCAATATTTGTGATTGGAAAGATAAGATATCATCAACCTAGGATTGTGTTTTGACTTCCTTGGCCACTTGACTAGGACCAAGTAATGGTGCACTTATTTCATATGAGGAAATTGACGTTGCAACACCTATACCCTTAGAAGTCAGAGTAACTTCACCATGAGAAGCTGCAAAACTTACAGTACCTTGAGAATATATGGGAGGTGTTTTTTGTTGTGGGAAGTAAGAAATGAAGTGGCTAAAATCTTGCCGGGAAAAAAACAATTGTATAGATTTAGATAATGCACCTTCTACTGACAAACCCCACCCACTATAATAACTATAATAACAAGGGGAAGCTTCTTCACTATATCAAATTCTACACAAACCTTAGGGATGCCTTGAAATGAATTGTGTTAAACTAGTAGCAACAAGGAAGGTCTTACTCAATCCATGTGTTCTTACATGCAGAAGACTTAAATTAGGAAACCGGTTGTATTTAATTTACTTTACTTAAGTTTACTTTGGAAAATAAATTAAAGTGATCTAAATTAACTTTAGTGAACCACTAGTTAAAGTGAAAGTGAAATTAGGGTTTTTGCTTTTCCTAAAGTTATAAAAGAGAGATCAATTGGTGGAGATAACACACACACTTATTCTGAAAAAGACAGGATACAGAAAGAAAGAGAAAGTCAGCTAGAGGATTTAGCTGAGAAGACGGAGGAGTAAGCAGCAGGATCATCGAGATTCATACAGTTGGGCCGTACACTGACACAGGAGGTTGTTGAGGCTTAGCTTGGATTTTCCCAGTGATTCAGCCGAGTACCGCATTTGTTGGGTTTGGGTGAATTTGCATTGATTGTAAAAGTTCCATATTTTCTCATAATAAAATCTATATCTGACTACTACACCGGTTTTCCCTTCTTGAGTTTTTCCAGGGGTTTCCATACCCAAAATAATTGTGTCATTATTGTGATGTGATGTTGTGAGTTATTTCTCAGTTTTATATTGCACTGCATACTGTAAAACATATTCATGTGTGGTTATCAGTTGATATTTTGCATGCACTTTTTAGTCCTAGTTGAA
The DNA here is from genome assembly GCA_001517045.1 of Pseudotsuga menziesii. Taxonomy (NCBI): domain Eukaryota; kingdom Viridiplantae; phylum Streptophyta; class Pinopsida; order Pinales; family Pinaceae; genus Pseudotsuga; species Pseudotsuga menziesii. The sequence continues at coordinate 414,085 of LPNX010089730.1, read as the reverse complement.
TATTAAAGGAAAATTTACAAATTGTACCAACCATTTTGGATCAACACATTTCTAACATTATTCGATGAAAAGTCTGTAAAAGGCCATGAATAAACCAAAAGAGATGAGAACTCCAACTAAAAACAATATTGAACTTGTCCCCAATTCTCTATATTAAAATTTTTCCTCCACGACTAAACATAGGATAAGGAATTGGTGATTTTGCACATGCCATACTACAATCCCTACATAATTATTTCCTTATAATTGAACAACAAGAAAAGATATTTTAACCCCCATCTCAAATAGGAATCTAACAACACCCTTTTATCTTCCTGGTTTAGTAAGAACCATTTATTGAATGAAATTTCATATGACATTCAATGGAAAGATTATAAGATCACTCCCCGAAGCATTCAATGGATTGTATGGAATGATACTCAAGTTTTTTGCATATGTTTTTTACTTTGCACGGGACAAAATTTATCAACATATATGCCTTGGGTATAATTACTCATGCGCATTGTAGAATATATCATAATGCTCTATCCTTGTTAGCATTCAACATGTAGAAATTAAAAATCCATCACTAGTTGTGATACAAGAATCCTAGTATCCTAAGAAGACTGCCAAGACCTAAAAATACTATAACCTAATAGCAATACTTTCTATGGGAAATACAAGATATCACCAACCAGGTTGTGTTTTGACTTCCTTGGCTGCTTATCTAGGACCAACTAGTGAACCGCTTATGATGGATGAGGAAATTGATTGGTGCTTAATGTTCCGACCTGTAGGGAATTGCCTTCAGCCTGGATTATCCTAATCTCTTGGTTACTCCTACTCATCCCCTGATGAGACATGCTAAATCGAGGCTGGGTATCACAATTGGACTTCCCAAAATAAAAGACACAGACCGGAAAGAACTCGACTCTAATGATCCTATCCCTTTGCTTAGGCATATAAATAGTTGATCTTTTGCTTTGGTTGATGAAGCACTTAGTTCTGTGATTCCTCATTTGTTTCCAAATAGATCCTTGGGAAATAGCCACCTGACAGCGGAAAATTTTCCAGTACATGATCAAATCCCCTGCTCTGTAAGAGAGATTGGCCATGGATTCCTCCATTAAAGGCCTTTTGGTGCTTATCCTGCTCTGAAGGTTAGTTATAGTACCCATACTTGAATGCTTCCCACTAGTGAGCATGTGAGTACTGTCCTTTGATATTTTTTTGTACCTTGCGAGCCTGAACATGATCCATTTTAAATATAGGGCCATGCCCTATATGTGCCACCTCTTCTCGAACTGGCATGCCACCTTCCTCTTCCCGATCTTTCCCATTCTTCCCATCTATCCTTACCTCTTCCCCGAGTCTCGAGTAGTAAATGCCAAGTGGAGGATGCATCTCCTCATCATCCCTCACACCTGGAAGGGATGTTGCGTCTTCTGCATGGCTCATCACATGGCCATCCAATGGCATTCTCGAGAAAATAAGTGGGCCATGTGTGAGGGGTGAGGTTGCATGCGATGAGGTGGTAGTCATCATGATCTCACACCTGTCCTGTCACGGGGATTGGTCAGCGTCATCTCCACCGTCATCGGGCATCTGCCATCTCCTTGCATTTTTCCCAAATACTCTTATTCCTTTTGTCGACTTGTTCCTTTGCATGGAAAGAGATAGCATTGCCAATCCATTCGTTAGCAAGAATGTCTGCCACCCTATTACCTGATTGTATTATGTGGGAAAAAAGTAGTGCGAGGGTTTTCCTTAACCTTTCTCTTAGCATTGAAATCCTTCCTTCCCACATCCATTTTTGAGATACCTGGTTAATGGTCATGCCATGCATAATCCTTTTGGCAAGTTTGATGATCACCATTGAGTCCCCCTCCACAATAAAAGTGGTTCTCTGATTTTGAATCACCCAAGCCACTCCGTTTAGGAGACCATCTAGCTCTGCTAGGTTATTGGTACCTAATCCAAGGCTTCCCCAGTAGAGACTGAGGATTCTTCCATGAGAGTCCCTTATCAATCCTCCAAATCATTGACCAGAGGTTTCTACCAGAATTCAACGCTGTTCAATTGCGAGACTGACTTGCTGAGGTGAGAGTTGTTCATAAATAATTGACTCATTCCCCAATCTTGAAGGATTTGTTTTCCATTGCATCAACTTCTAAATATTCAAGCGACCATGCTATGAGATTTATAGTTTCTTTGTTATGTGCAACCAGGGCTGACCATATTTCTTCCACCCGGCAGTTTTTGTTGTCAAAGATTTTTAGATTACGGTTCTTCCAAATATCCCAAAACACGAAGCCCAGGTACAAATCCCATATTCTATTCATAATTTTTTTTTGAATTTGTTCTTGGGCCATTCAGCAATAGTTAGATCAGGTCTATCAGAGTGTCTGCCATTAGTTTTGAACAATCTGCTTCCTCTATCCCAAATCCCATAAGCTATTGGACATTCGTTCAGCAAATGATTAATGGTTTCATTACTGTTTTCACATAGGATGCATCTTGATGGACCTAATATCCCATGGAATTGAATGTTATCCCAGGTGAGGATTCTGCATTTGAGAATGAGCCAACATAAGGCCGTGATTTTGGGCCACCAATTCCCTCCCCATATTTTCATCCACTTGGCTTCTTTTTCTTGTCTGTAGGTTTCATTCATCACCCCAATAGCCTCTTTAATGTTGAATCTTCCAAGGTTGGAGTAACCCCACTAAATTTTTCCCACCCCTCATGCCAGGGGGTCCTTTTGGAACAAAGTTTTGAGTAGAAATTTTGAATGTCCTCTGTTGGTGCCAGATTTTTCCACCACTCTTTCCTTTTCCATATCTTGAACACCTAATTAGAGGACTCGAGGTCCCATAAATCCTTCACTGTCTTAATTCGAATGATCTAGGGGTGGTCTTGGAGAGTCGGTATATCCTCCCAATTTTCTATGCACTGCTCTTGGTTCCAAGCGTCACTAACGAATCGGGCAGAGTTTCCATCTCTCACCCCGCAAAAACTATTCCTTTGAATGAGATTACAGTTTTTCTGGGCCGATTTCCATATGATGGAACCCGGGAGGTCCTCTCCAAATCTTACCAGCATTTGTTTTGGCCAATGATAAGCATACTTGGCATTGCAGAGCTTAAACCATGGTTCATCCTCATACGTTATCCACTTCCACCATATCTGCACTCCCATGGCTTTGTTGGTATCTAGCGGGTCATGAAGACCCAGGCCTCCCACACTTTTGGGTTTTTAGACCGTTTTCCAGTCTACTAAACCCCATTTCCTGTTGTAATCATATCCTCTCCATAGAAAGTTCCTCTAGATGTTCCTTATTTGCTTAATCACCGATTTAGGAGCTGCCAAAACCGAGAACAAGTACAGGGGCATTGCCTGGAGGATAGTGTTGGGGCGCTCACCCTAACTGTCCTTAAGGTAGGTATCTTCGTGAGATAAAGGAGTTTGTAAGCGGAGTTATGACTCAAATTAGTCTTAGGGGTGTCGGGGCTAAGTCAAAACCCTCTTTTTGTAATTAACCCATGGTGCAAGTCTGCGGTTTAGGGTTTGCGGTGCCCATGGTTTAAGTGCATGGTTTTGTAATAGTGCGATATATAAATAGGCACTTTTGTAAATAAGAAAGGTTAGTTTTTTGGATGTAAAGAGAATTAAGGTGAAGCTAAGGCTATTTTTGTAAGGAAAGGTTAAGTCCCAGCTGTGTACATGGACGACCTCTGCAGCTGTGTGTGCAGAGGGTTTTGTAAGAGATTAAGGGAAATCTGCAGCTGTGTGCGTAGAGGCCTGCTGCTTTGTACGTGGCTTAAGAGACTTGAAGAGATCTGCAGCTGAGTGCGCAGATCAGAACTGTGATTTTGTAGAAAGTTGAATAAAACGCAGTTCTGTGGACGTAACCTTTACACTGGGGGTGAACCACATTATATCTAGTGTTTTGGTTCTTTGTGTTATTGTTTTCATGTTCTTGTATGCATTAATAATTAGATAAATTTGATAAGTAAGATCACTGCTAATAAATAGTTTCGCTGTGAATTCCCAGTAACAAGTTAAGCAAGTCACTGTTTGTTTATTTATTTGCGAAGTTGTATATATATATATATGAATGTCGGAGCTCTGTGGTTATTGATTATAAGTTATTAAAGGCTAAGGTACAGTAATATCATTCTCTGCTTGCAGAAACCTGATTCTGCGGCACCCCATAGCTGTTTCGGGTGAGATTGCAACCTGTTCGCAGGTTGTTGCCGAAAGGGCCAACACTGTGGGTCTTTTGTTGGTGCGAAGCAAAAGGATTAAAACCCGGGTCTGCCCTATTGCCCAACAAATTGGTTCCATTGCGAGTTGAACTCAGTATCTGCTCAAGAGGGGTTTACGTCGTACCTCGAGGGCTATGTTCTGGAGGCCCTCTATGAAGGAAATCGGTGATTGGCTTGATGAGACTTATCTGAAATTCGCTGAGCAAGAGAACACAAATCCGCGTCGTAGCGCAAGTGACTTTTTACAAAGGTATGTTTTTTGTGATGCTTATGAAATTTTCTTTGGTAGTATCCACATAGAGTTGCACCAGTGGTTATATAGGTTAGCTGAGAGAAGAACGAACTTCCGCGAGGGGCGGTTTTATGTTTGGACCCCACAAGAATTAATATAATGAAAAGCGTGAACAACGAGATCTCCCACGCGGTTGATTTCTGGACCACGCAGACTCTTGAGGCCTTTGTGACAGAGTTCGCCATCAACAAGAGCACTTCCTTTAGTGAAGCCGAGCGACGGTTCTTCCAAGGACCAAGAGGTAAGATTTTGAATTTATTTAGTTTGAGAATTAAAATGTTATTGGCTGAAAAAGGAATCTTGCTATTTGAATCAGACTGTTAGATTCTGTATTACTAACATATGTTTGCAAGCGACAACACCCTCGCTGAGCAAAGTGGTTTGCTGCGAAGTGGAAAAAGGTACAAGAGATATTTTGGATCCTATTCCTTAGGACAGGATACCACGCCTTCCCATATAAATCCCGAAGAGTTAGACCCTGAAGAAAACCCTTCGGTTGGAAACCCTCCGGTCACCCCACCGCGCAGCCCCCTTATCCCTGACATTTCGTCGCAGTCTAACAGTCAACCTAGCCTGAGTATTCCTGTCGTAGGTGAGTCTACCCCAGTAAATCCCCCCCGTCGACGTCCTGTCCCCCTCCCAACCCTCCCAGATCCACCATGGCCCACCTGGATGATGATATTAAGCTCCCTGTTTTCAAAGGATCTGGGTCGGAGGATCCAGAACAGTTTTGGTTCTTATGTGAAGCAGTGTGGAATGCTAGGAACATTATGGATCTAGCTAACAGAAGCGCACAGCTTGTCACTTCTTTCAGGGACCGGTCCTTGACCTGGTTCATGAAATTCTCCAGTACTCAGAGCCCTACTTTAGATGAGATTAAGGCAGCTATAATCAAAGAATTTAAGAAGCCCAAATCAGAATCGCAGTCTATCACCAAACTAAAAGAGATTCAGCAGCGGTGTGGCGAATCGGCGTGGGACTTTGACCAGAGATTCAAAGTTCTACTGGATCAAGTCAGTTTCACCATTGGACCTACGCAGCACAAGGAATGGTTTATTGCAGCATTATTACCACATATCATAACTCCACTCATGCAACAGAAGGTTGCTGACCAGCAAGAGGCTTTGGAAATCGCAATGAGGCTGGAGACCGCCCCTGTTGGAGATCATTCTAGTATTGCTCAAATCCAGGCGCAATTAGTAGTGATGGCCCTGGAGCTTCGCGATATGAAGAAAGATAAAACCAGTCGAGAGGAGGTTTGGTGTATGCAATGTCAGACAGAAGGCCACGACAGGGACCAGTGTCCTGTGGTCAGAACTTACTTGAATATGGGTGCGCCAAACAAATTCAACCCCGGTGTTCTATATTGTGAGATTTGTCGGACCATTGGCCAACATCGCCCTGAAAACTGCCATCTTCTCCAGAGATATGTACAAGTCCCCAACAACCCCTAATGCAAGTTTTGTAAGTCAGTAGGGCATAATGAAGAGGAGTGTCGTAGCTATGACCTCATGAGAGAGCGCACTTATGATGCCTACCGAGTGCAAAATGAAGGGCAGAGTAATGATGGCTATGGTTACCGGGGTGGTGCCTTTGGAAGGGGTGCTTTTGGAGGTCGTGGCCGTGGTGGGTTGGCCAGAAGAGGTAGAGTCCAGGTCATGTGTTACAACTGTAACCAAGCTAGGCATCTGGCTCGGGACTGTCGGAACCCCACTACAACCTGTTGGTATTTCCGCATAGTAGATCATGTGATTGAGCAGTGCCCCCAACTAATAACTAAGATTTAGGAAAACAATAGTGTCCCTACCCAAAATATTCAGTTGATTTCCATTGAGCAAAGACCTACCACAGCGATCAATGTTGTCACCCGGAGTGGAGCTTCGATGTACATACAGAATACACAGAAACAGCCTACCGAGGCATGCGTTCGTAAGGCCTTCGAGAAATTCCTAGCACTTGATACTGCGAGAGACCAAGAGCCAATCAAGGAGGCCCAGTGTGATATTGTTGACCCTAGCACAGCAGCAGTACCTACGCAGCAACCTCAGCAGGACTCGCAACTGCAAGATGCTTCGACGGATAAAGTAAGTACACTCTGCTCCTTTTTACAGAGTAGTATGCAACTCTTGAGCAATCAGAATGATTTAAAGGAGTTGGAAAAATTTCTTTCTTTCACAGACCCTCAGAGAAGAGTTGATCATGAGAAAACTTTTAATCGTGTCCGAAGAACTGGTAGGGAAATGAGATTGATTGTTCAGATAGGGGAGTATGATATGACTGATGTTATTTTAGATCTAGGATCAGAAGTTAATGTCCTAACCAAGCAAACCTGGGAAAAAATGGGAAACACTTCCCTAGCCTGGTCCCCTATACAATTGAGGTTAGCTAATCAGCAAAGGATTGTGCCCCTAGGGAGACTCCTTATTGTTCCAATAGATATTGATGGGGTCAGTACTCTGGTGGATTTTGAATTTATTGAGATCATTGATGACAATATTCCTTATCCAGCCCTGTTGGGAATCGAGTGGGCCATGGCAAATGCTGCAATCATCAACCTTAAGAAGAGATAGATGACCTTCGAAGGAAATGGTCTGCGCGTTATCATACCCCTAGACCCATCCCAAGGAGAAAGATATATAGAACCACTCAGAGACGACGACCAGGATGTTCTAGAGCACATTTATAATATCACAGCGAAGGAAGAAGATTATATTGATCCTACTGCCGAAGGTATTATGGATTGGCAGTGTGACAGGTCCTGTATGATGAATTCAGATGATGGTTTAGAGAACTGGAAGAATTGACTGTATGAGCTACATGGCCATAGATGCGCCAGAATTACCAAGTCCCTCAGATGGCTTAGTTCACAGACAAGAACCTTAACCTCTTTTGATGGCTCAATAGACCCACAGGAGTCCATTGTGCCAGTACCCACGCAGATGCTGGCGTCACAGAAAGTGGAGAATCTGGATTCAGCATTAGGAGTCACCACAGCTAGAAGATGGATTGCCCATAAGAAGTACCTTTCTAGCTAGGAAGCTTGTCAGACATCCTTCCACCTGAGATTTATGGCTCAGCCCCAGAGGGTGCACAGCAGGTTCAATGGGAAAAGTAGGCTGCAGGACCACTTGGAGCATTATTATGGGGCATGGACACTTGTACCTTAAATAGACTGGGTACCTAGGGTTAGTCATACCCAGGCACTTGCGGGAGAAACCCGGTACACGAAGGTTGCGCCTTGGCACGCTAATGTGTCTCGTGCTAAAGAAATAACCCAAGGCCGCCCTTGCTGGCCGACAAAAAACGCTACAGTAACGAAGCTCACAGTTTGGTCGCAGAACTTGTCTATATATGCCAAAGGTAATTATCCTAACTAAGGTCCTTATCATGATGCAGCTGTGGTACTAGTTGCGCCGCAGCATAAAATCTGGCCGTTGGAACACTGCCGATTTGGTGGCGCCGGTACTTTAATTGCCTTAGTTGCCTATCCTACGGGTATCCGCCAAAATTTAGTGCCGTGGGAGAAGGATCTCTGTCAGATTTGGAGCCTTCAATGCACATTTATGACCAATATGATCAATGGATTGCATAAGAAGACCCCCGGGCATCGGCATTTCACATTATGCAGTTTCACAATTGAACCTATGTCCTTCGATTAAAAACTTTAGGACTTAGTGAGAGAATTTGAACAGACAGGTCTGCAGAACATTGTGCACCCCCCACCTGCACCTGCAGCACATGAGGAAACCCTACCAGCACCGATTCCACCAATGCAAACACGGTCTGCTAGGAAACAGTTTAAACCTGAATTTTGTTCTAAGTGGAACGAAGACTGACACAACCAATCTGGGAAAACATCGCAGGATTCCGGAATGGATCCACCCGGTTCAGTAGAAATTCCAAGGGATGGGGAGGAGCATATTGCACCACGACGGCCACCATATTTCCCGCCTCTTCGACCAGGAGTTAAACCTCCTCGGTAGAGTAAGAAGTTCACAATAAGTACTCCTTCACTGCCACCGGGTGTGCATCTGGTTGGGTCCATGACAGGGAAGATAGACCGACTTAAGCATTCCGACCATGATACAAGTGACCGTAGCAAGTTTCCGTAGTTCACACCATAAACATATTTGCACTATGTCAAGTACGACGAGGCGACGTTGGTAGAATTCAAACGGTGGGCTGCCGGCTTGGATCGCACTGGTCTGCTGAAGATGCTTGATGTCCCCCACTTTGGTCACGGCCCACAGGTGACCATAGTGGTCAAACAGCTGTTGGCGTTAGTTCATGACGGCCACTTATGGATAGGAGACAAGAAAATCCATATCAATGGTGAGCTCATTCAGAGGATCAATGGTTGACCCAAAGCAGGGCCTAACCCGACGACCGAATTCCTGTCGAATCATGAGGATACAAAGCTCGCACAGACCATGAAGGAACGTTTCGGCCTGACAAAGGGAAAACGTGGGTATCACACTCTTGTGATTCGGGAACCTCACATCCACTTTGCAGCAGAGCTCCTAGCCTGCAAAGTCATGCGAAAGTGCAGGCCAACTGAAGTACCTGCCCCGGTTATCAGAATTGCTATGAACTGCGTCGAGGGTTACAACTACAACTGGGAAGACTATATTTCGAAGGAATTCCTGGAAGATGAGCACGATGTGCAAGAGAAAGGTAGGCCTTTCCATTACTCATGGTTACTTGTCCTTATCGCATTGGTAGGATGGCGAGAACCTCTTGAGACACAGTTCCCTGATGCTCCGGAAAACATGATTGGTGCAGCCAGGTACGCATCGCTATGGGTCTCCCAGGATAAAAAACACTAGCAGATGACAAAATATGTGTTTGCATTTTATATGATGGATATCCAGTTTCAGATGGAAAAAACCCCACGGCTCAGTCATACGTTATTCTCCCACTATCACGGTGCAGTCACCTTCAGTGCCGACATGCATCATACCTTCATCCAGGATCACGCAGATGAACAACATCAATGGTTCAAGCTACCATATGTAGTCACTGAGGGTGATATCTGGGCAGTAGTTCAACACTGGTCGGTTGAATGGTTGAAAGATGTAGGAAAGAAACCTCACATTCCAGTCCGCATAGTTACCAATGTGGGCGTAGGGCCTAGCAACACACAACAGCAAGCCCCCCTGCAAGACAGTGAAGAACAGACTGAGTCGGAGCAGAATGATAGAAACCAGGGTAGAGGAGAGGAAACAGAAGAGGATGAAGGATAGGACTCGGTCAAAACTACTCCAGGGCCTAATAGGCAGGATAAGCGCAAGATACCAGAAGTAGAGGAAGTGAACAAACCACAGCCTCGAAAGAAAGCGAAGGCGTTGAAGGATAAGAACATCGACGACACTATCGGCTTGACAAGTGAGGAGCTTGATGAGGCTTTGTCAAAATCCACCGAATTTCTTACCAAGAAATGGTCTGAATTCGCGGCTGCACACTTGCATGCCATCACTGGTGTCGCACAACACATATCAGAGCTGAAGGATTTAGCAGCACAATCGACGACCGCCACTGTCGCCAGCAGTATCCCGGTAAATGTGCAGCCTGATCTAAGGCAATGTCCAGCTCGAGAACACAAGGGCCAAGTATCAGCTGCTGCCCTTATCACAACTGACATAGCGTCTTGCACAGAAATGACCATGACAGTCGGAATTGATTACACCAAAATGTCCATGGTAGAACTATATCTCTGCCAGTCCGCTATCGCAAAGGAAATTCAGGCTTGAGATCATTATTCCCAAATCCAGTTGGATGACATCAAGAAGCAGAATGATAGCCTCGTAGTGTAGCTGGAAGCAGCAGAACAACGAAAGAGGGACACAGAACGTAAGCGGATTACATTGGTCCGAGTGCTGGATGAAGCATGTCAGAGTCTCCCTGACTTCGACGTGCAGCTGGTGGAAGAACCAGAGAAAAGACTTGCTAGGTTGAAAGACTATGCGCATCAGTCCCGCAGTGAAATTGAGAAGCTCAAAGTAGAGCATGAGACCCAGATCGCGGAGCTTCAACTCCGCATCCGTCCAGAAAGTCCACCTGATGTCAAATACCAACGCCGCGCAGACATTCAAGCGTCCGCAGCAAAAATTTCAGATATTGTGGGAAGCGCATCAAAGCTATTAGAAGACAGTGTGGAGATTTGGACTACCATGCAGGAACATCCAAGAATTGGGCAACTGCAAGAAACCATTCGACAGAAACAGGCAGAATTGGATGCAGTAAAAGCCACAATTAAGATTCTACCACCCATGGAGAAAATGATCAAGGTAAAGCACACCAGCGAACTCAGCAGGAAGTTGAATTATGCAGAGAAAACGCAATAGATGTGGAAAATGCTATGCAGCCACCTATTAGTGAAGCATTTGAGTTAAGCACTGCTGCAGACACCCAACTTAAAGTCCTGAAGGAATACGATGCATTTGCACAGCAAAGGGCTACCGAAACATTAGCTGAGGTACTGTAGGATTTGGTGGAAAAGGAACAGGCCGCTGACAGTATCATCCATGGTATCAACAAGCAGTATGCTATCCTTGCTGATAAAGTTCGTCTGCCAGAAGAGCCGTAGAGTGTCCCGGGACGGGACACTGGTGAGTCTTAGGGGCCTGTTGGGGCATGCACCCTAACGGTCCTTAAGGTAGGTATCTTTGTGAGCTAAAGGAGTTTGTAAGCGGAGTTATGACTCAAATTAGTCTTAGGGGTGTTGGGGCTAAGTCAAAACCCTCTTTTTGTAATTAACCCATGATGCAAGTCTGGGGTTTAGGGTTTGCGGTGCCCATGGTTTAAGTCCATGGTTTTGTAATAGTGCGATATATAAATAGGCACTTTTGTAAATAAGAAAGGTTAGGTTTTTGGATGTAAAGAGAATTAAGGCGAAGCTAAGGATATTTTTGTAAGGAAAGGTTAAGTCCTAGCTGTGTGCGTGGACGACCTCTGCAGTTGTGTGCGCAGAGGGTTTTGTAAGAGATTAAGGGAAATCTGCAGCTGTGTGTGCAGAGGCCTGCTGCTGTGTGCACGGCTTAAAAGACTTGAAGAGATCTACAGCTGAGTGCGTAGATCAGAACTGTCATTTTGTAGAAAGTTGAATAAAACACAATTCTGTGGATGTAACCCCTGCACTGGGGGTGAACCACATTATATCTGGTGTTGTGGTTCTTTGTGTTATTGTTTTCATGTTCTTGTATGCATTAATAATTAGATAAATCTGATAAGTAAGATCACTGCTAATAAATAGCTTCATTGTGAATTCCCAGTAACAGGTTAAGCAAGTCACTGTTTGTTTATTTATCTGCGAAGTTGTATATATATATATATATATATATATATATGAATGTTGGAGCTCTGTGGTTATTGATTATAAGTTATTAAAGGATAAGGTACAGTAATATCCCTCTCTGCTTGAAGAAACCTAATTCTGTGGCAACCCACAGCTGTTTTGGGTGAGACTGCAACCTGTTCGCAGGTTGTTTCCGAAAGGGCCAACACTATGGGTCTTTTGTTGGTGAGAAGCAAAAGGATTAAAAATCGGGTCTGCCCTATTTCCCAACAGATAGATTTCACTAGAATAAGTCTGCCTGGAAAATTAAGGGCTCTGAATGTCCAGACATTGAGTTTCTGCTTGAGTTTATTCAGAAGTTCATTCAATGAGACCTTCATGATGGTCGATTCTTCCACCGGAGCTCCTAAGTATTTGGAAGGGAGCCCACCCTCCGAGAAGCCCAAAATTCTTAAAATATTCCTTTCTGTTATTTTTGGTGTATTAAAGAAGTACACTTGAGATTTGGTCTTATTTATTTCCATTCCACTGGCCTCCGAAAAGGTGTCCAACCCCTCCTTGATACCACGAGCCTCTTTAACCATGGACGGTCCCATGAGCATAGTGTCATCAACGAACTGCTTATGGGTTTGGTGTTCTAGCTCCTCGATGATGGTTAGATATTTGATCTTATTTTCCATTCGAAGGTTCACAACATTCTGCCTATTCCTTCCACCGCTATGATGAATAGAAAAGGGGATAATGCCCCCCGTGTCTAATACCTCGAGAGCATTGGAAGGGTGAGGCAGGAGATCTGTTAACCAAAATAGAAAAGAAGGTTGAAGATACAAAATTCATGACCCATCTAGTCCATTGATCAGAAAATGTGAATGCCTTGAGGATACTTGCTAGGAATTCCCAGTTTAGTTTATCATAAGCTTTGGAAATATCTAGATTAAGAATAATACCTGGAATTTTCCTGATTTTGACTGAGTGAATTGTTTCATGGATTAGGATGATACCATCCAAAATTTGTTTTCCTTCAACAAACCTCGCTGATCTGAAGAGATGACGAGGGCAGAAGAGGATGCAATCTACTGGCAATGATTTTGGATATAATTTTGTAAATGAAATTGTAGAGAGCGATCGGTCTGAGCTTCCCACGGTTTTCATTTCCTAACTCTTTGGGGATAAGTGTCAGGAGAGTTTCATTTAGAGCTTTCAAAATATTACCTGACTTCGTGGAGTCCTCCACTAGTTCCCATACTTCTTCTTTCAGACAGTCCCAACAAGTGTGGAAAAAGTTAGTAGTGAATCCATCAAGTCCCGATGCTTTATCCTTCACCATCTACTTGACCGCTTCTTTGAATTCCTCCATCTCTATAGGTTTCATCAGGAGAAGGTTGTGTTCTTTCATTATGACCTAGGGGATATGCCTTAGGACCTCTCTCTGGGAGGCTTCTCTGTCTCCATTTGGTTCCTCCAAAAGATTAGAAAAAAATGAGTTTAAGGTTCGTTCCAAATCTTCCTGGGATTCAACGATTGGGCCTTCTTCAGTTCTCAACCTCATGAGGCGGTTGCTTTGACGGTGGTCGATTACCGATTTATGAAAGAAGCTAGTATTTTGTTCTCCTTCCTAGAGACATTTCATGGCTAATTATGATCTTGAATAGTTAGAGAAATGAGAATAATTTGTTTTGGAACAATATGTGCTCACTATTTACTTGGATTACTTTAATCATAATAATACATCCACACATAATTTATCCAAGCAATAAGAGTGTATTTTACCAAATTTTATTGTGGATCTATTAAAAATCAAATATAAATAGCTTTAAAAACAAACAAACAAATTATCTTTAAACTAAAATCAATTGCAAATTAGTTAAATTTCAATTGGTTTTGATTTCTTTCTTTCTTCAAATAACAAATATTCCTGGACAGTAATGAATTGACATGCTTCCTTCATACAGGTTGAAAACGTGGTACAATGTCATCAGGCTCAAGTCTTTTTGTTTGAGTTACACGTCCTCCTCTGTGCAATGAGAAAAGGAAACCCAATGTTCAAACTAGATACAACCCAAGTAAAGGTAACTAAATTTTATTAATTCCCTTGATTGCAATAATAAAAGTAGATAAAGTGGGTGGTATTCATTGAATATTGTGAATGGCACAAATCCAAGCTATGCACATGATCATTCGGTGTTATTGGAAAGTAAGAGGAAGTTTTCTATGCTAATTTGGGTTCAAACATCAATGATATTTTTTTATAGAAAGGTAGGGAAGTCCATCCACAAAAGGGTTTCAATCTTACATTTTTATGGAGTTTAATTTATTAAGCTTATAAATTATGTTTTCTCTTGTAATACCCCCAATTTTGACTTGGCCCTGTATTTAATCAAAATTATGTAAATGGTGTAATTATGCTATTATAGGTTCCTAGTGCGGAGGTCAAATCCAAGGCCCAACTAGTGAATAGGTAGGCATGTATAATGCACGTATAATGTATATATTTTTATTTGGACCATATGATTGGATTATCATGCCAATTTGAAATGTGTGTAAATATTATGTTGGAAATTAATAAAATGATCCAACATGGCTATGTAAAGATCACTAGAGGGACTATGATTCCACCATAGGGGAAGATGAAAGCAGGCCTATGGAGAAACTAAATCCTATATTTCCAAGTGTCAACCTTAGAATTTATCCAAAATCATCCATGTTCTTTAAATGAGCCAATTAATTACGTTTGAATATTAACCCAATTATTGACTGCATTTGTGAAGTTGGTGGGAAAAGTCAATTCATGTAGTTATTCAAGCATGGGGGTTGCGATAATTATGTCTTCTATCAGTGGTCCTTTTATTCTATGTTTAGAAGCTATTTCAGTTGTCTTTCCACCATCATCTCATATCCCTTAAAGTCAACACTTTTTTATCAATATCTCATCCATGTTCTATACTACATAGGCATAGTTTCCTATTTTGATTCATGTCCATTACAAGATTGTGCATAACTCAGAAAATTCAAATTTGGAGATAGAGTTGAATTTTTGGAAAGGAAAATCATGTATCATAGGAGATAAGAAATATTTGGAAATCTAGGAACCCTTACCCATTGAGTTCTTCTAGTTTTGGGTGTTGGAGAAGCCATGAGTTAGTTGTAGGAGGTTCTCCAATAGCATACAATATGTTGGACTCTTACTACACACATTGGTAATCACTTTAAGGGTTGGATTTCCTAAGTAAACTATGGATTAGTGAAGGGAAATATTTTCCTTATGTTTTTTTGGGAAGTTGGTGTTTATTGCACAACATCAAGAGTAATTCTCCGAGACTTATGTTGTATCAAGTCATATATATGTCCTCATGTATTGAGGTTGGATTCATGTATTGTGATCTTGTGTTGTGTCAAGATTGGAATATTGCATTGTATCAAGACTGGTCTTTTGGTGTAGCAAGACTATGGACTTGTGTTGTATCGAGTATGGAAGTGTTTCATTCATTTTAATAGAATCTGAGTTTATTGTATCACTATGCTTATTGCAATATATATGTTCATGTGAGTATATATATATATATACTCTTTCATTTTGTTCTCACATAAATCCAGGTAATTGACACCTCACATTACAACCCAACGTCACTATATATTCACATAATGCATGTTATTTGAAATTAATTTTCATTAGTACTAATTATGCTAATGTGCATTGTTGTTCATCTAAGTGGATTGTAGAACTTTGTACATGGCACCTTAGCATCTAAAAAGAACAAACCAAGAATGCCTTTTTTTTACAAACTCTCATCTTAAGTATAATACATTCAACTTGTTTTTGTTATTTGTATCTTATTTTTCTTTGGTAAATATACACGCTATCATGTAAATAATGATTGCAATATTATTTCATGCAAGTTTGGAGTCAGTCATCCTGTTAGCTAGCACATTTCTTGATTGTTCTTTTCTCAAGTCTTCTATTATAAGTAACCACCAAATATTTTTCATTTAGCAAATTGTTATTATAGTTTATCATGTGTAAGTCAATGGTCTGATTTCATGATTTGAATGGTTGTTTTACAGGCCTCATTGTCACCTCAACCACTCGGATGAGCGGAGGTGGAAAACTATTTTGCAAAATAAGGTACCTAAAGTTCCATTTATGTCGAGGGAATTGGGTTTTGTTTCTGTTCATTATAGTTTTTATAAATTTAATTACTGTATTTATTCATTTAAAAAAAATATACAATCAATATCATCATAATAGACTCCATGATTGAATGCAAACTTGTCCATACACTGCAAGAAAAATGGCATTTTAACGTCACATCAAACTGTTATATATTAAAATATTATAATTATGTTTTTATTGATTATACATATATATATACATATATGTATATACATATATGTATATACATATATGTATATGTA
>LPNX010089730.1:357726-397178 GCA_001517045.1 Pseudotsuga menziesii | reverse complement strand
TATATATATATTCCCAAGCAATCTCAATCCTTGATAACTAGTGTTGAATTTTTATGGGAGTTACAATTGATTTATTTTAAGAATTTAGATAGGAAATGAAGAGCATTGACTCTAATTTGAACTAAATTTGATCTTGTATAGATAGAGAAATGAGATTAATTTGTTTTGGAAAAATCTTTGTACACTATTTACTTGGATTACTTTAAGCATAAGCATATTTATGCACGTAATTTATCCCAACAATAAGAGTGTTATTTTACCATATTTTACTATGCATGTATTAAAAATCACAGATAAATAACTTTAAGAAAAAAAATTATCTTTAAGTTAAAATCAATTGCACATTAGTTAAATTTCAATTGGTTTGGATTACCTTCCTTCTTCAAATAACAAATCTTCCTGGACCATAATGGATTCACCTCCTTCATTCATGCAGTTGGAAAAAGTTGTACAATGTCATCTCTCCACTCTTTTTGCTTGAGTCACACATCCTCCTCTATGCAATGAGAAAATCCAATCGAACATTCAAACAATATATAACCCAAAAAAGGGTAACTAAATGTTGTTAAATCCCTTGATTGAAAGAATACAAGTAGATAATGGGGGTGATTCATTGCATATTGTGAATGTCACAAATCCAAGCAATGCATGCTATCTTATGCTGTTACCAGAAAGTAAGAGGATTTTTTCTATGTTAATTCGTGTCCAAACATTAATGTTGTTTCTTTATAGGAAGGTAGTGAAGTCCATCAACAAAAGGGTTTCAATTTTACATTTTTATGGAGTTTAATTTATTAATCTTATATAAAATATGATCTCTCTTGTAATACCCCCAATTTTGAATTATAATGTATTTAATCAAAATTATGTAATTATGATATTATGCATTCCTAGTGAGAAGTGTAGTGGTTCATTCTTTTGGTCTTCAATTTCAAAAAATAAAATTATAACTGTCTGTTTGTCTTTCTTTTAACTCTTTATTTGTTGGATTAAATAAGTCTGGTTCTTTGTATCTATGTACATGGAAAAGGGCAGCCATATACATGTATCTACTCTGTGACAATTTAATAATTGTCAATAATCATTTGCATCTTTAATTAATAGAGAATAGAAGATATATCTGAAAAACATGTATAATTAATATAGAATAGCATATATATATCTAAAAAACATGTATAAGGGGATTCCTAAACACTTAGGAAAGTACCTAAATATGAGTAGTGCTTGTAGTTTTCGTGCCAAAGTCTTACCTTTAGTAGCTTTTCTCTTGAAGTGAAAAGAAACCCAAGTGACCAAACGGGTCTTCCACCCTTCCTGCTAGGAACAACCTCATTGACTCCTTATATTCAAGAAACAATGTCCCTTGAATCCCCTGAGCCCAAAATCTGAGTACTCACAGTCCAGTTAGTGCTATAAATTCCCTTCCGCATTTCATGAAATCCAACCTCCTCTGATGTCTTTCTCCCAAAATATATGCGACCGCCATCACCTCCATCTCCCTTCTTTTTTATCCCCCTCTTTACCACCTCCCTTCCTCCATTAATAAGCTTATCCCCCATTCATGAGGTCTCAACCACCTTCTCGCCTACCATGTTAAGATCAATAAATTCAACTCAATTAATTTTATTTTAACATTTCATTAATTAATTATTCACCACTCTTTACACGGTTTACCTACAACACTCTCAGATTAGCACTTTTAATCTTAACAACATGTTCAATTAAATCCTAAATTCACATTTCGTTTCCTTTTTTGAATACTATAACAAAGGAAACAATGTTAATTCTTCACTATTGCCTCATATTACTATTAAGACTGATTTTAATCATTGTTTAATAAAATTACTATTTAATATATATTAATACTTGTTTAATACAAATAAACATTAATTAATATTTATTAATCAATCTAATAATAATCTTTTATTAGTAATAACACTATTAATACTTAATAAATGTTTATTAATCAATTTTAATTTACCTTAATTAGAATTATACCTTTTTACTAATGATTACACACAATTGTATTAGTTCACAACTTAATAAGTAATAAGTAGGATGTAACTAATTACAATTTCAAAACATCAAGGCCCAATAATAACATCATGACAAACAATTATAAAAACATATATATATATATATATATAGTCGAGTTATGTAAACGTAGATAATGCTTACATACATCATGTAGGTACACTAATAGTACTAAAACCACATATCACACATCACCCATAATCACATAGTTTACTAATAGTTTATGCATAGTTAAACACGAATTTGCAATTCTTATTCACTAACTCTCGTCATAACAAGCTACTAAGAACAACACAATATACTAAAACACAATACAAGAATCAAGCAAAGTGTTTTGACACACATTTAATCAATTCCCCTACCAAAAATTCCACGACATTCCTATCTACCTACTCCCTTCTATGTCTTTCACAAATAACTTCCAAATCCTATCCTTCCTCTATTGGACTACCTTGGATTGTCCACTACATGACCTAACTCTAGTTAGAACCCATAAGAGGAATTGTCGACTCCATTGACCAAGGTTCCCTAGCAGGAACCCACTTTTAGATTTTTATCATTCAAGCTACCATTATGATCTTAGGATCTTTAACTGAGAGAATAACATGCATAACAATAAAACACAAGCACAATACAAGAGACAAGATACACAAAGCATTTTCCTCGGGGAAACCATAAAGGAGAAAACCCTACAACCTCCTCAGAGATAGAATCAACAACAAAAGGTAAAACCCCAAAACAGTAAGATGATCTCCTGACAGCAGTAGTCTCTCTCTCTCACACTGAGAGAGATTTTCCTCTCTCACTCATGTGCCCCAATGAGTGAGTGTGTGTATCCTAAATAGATATACTCACTCTCTATTTATATTCTTTCATTCACTTGGAACCCACTCCATCATGTCAGCCTCACTTAACAATTACTTACTAGATCTGACATCTCTAGGAATGTCTAATAACCCTAGTGCCCCACAACTTTTGGGGACTTTGCCTCCTCCAACCAACAAGGAGGTTTATCCTTAACAAAATGGTGGGGACTATTTCCCCAACTTACAATGACTCACCTAGGGTCAACTTCACTAGGATAGTCTAATAACCCTAGGACCCCACAACTGTGGGGACTTAACCCTTGACCAATAGGAGGGTTACCCACAATGAATTGACATGACTTTCTCATTATATAAACTTCCCAGAATAAACATCGGGGTATGACATGACTCAAATACATTACAATACATCCCTGAATAAACATCAGGTTACAATACATAAGAAATACAAGTGAATAAATTCCGAAGTTACAAATACATCAACACTCCCTCTTAACTAGGAAGGTATTCTCTTGACACAATTTATCAGCACAAGTCTTCTTCTCTGTATCATCTGGTCATCTGCATATTCAAGTCATCTTCATCTGGATCTAGATCATCACTCGATCTGTATCATCATTACTGAATCTAGATCATCACTCGGTCTAGATCATCGTCACTGAATCTAGATCATCACTCGATTTGGACCATCATCATAATTGGATCTAGATCATCACTGCTGGATCTAGATCATCACTCAATCTGGATCATCACTGCTGGATCTGGATCATCACTCGATCTAGATCATCACTTTAGGATCTGGATCATCACTCGATTTGGATCATCACTGTTGGATCTGGATCATCACTAAATCTGGATCATCACTGGATCTGGATCATCACTCGATCTCATCACTGGATCTGGATCATCAATGGATTTGGATCATCTCTCGATCTGGATCATTACTGCTGGATCATCATCACTAGATCTGGATCATCACTTGATTTGTATCATCACAGGTGCTATCTCATGATTCTTTTCATCACAAGAATTTCTACAGAGCTAGCCCTTTCTCATGTTGGTTGTAGGCCTAGCCTCCATGTAGGTCTTCTTCAGCACTTATATCTAACCTACTTGTCAGAAAGGCATAGTACTCACATCCATCCAGGCTGGAACCACATCCTACAACAATGATGGAAGATCTCTGTTCTTCCATCTAGGCCGGAACCACATCCTTCTCATAATGATGGAAGAGTTATGTACTTCCATCCAGGATGGAACCACATCCTACCACAATGATGGAATATTTTCGTACTTTCATCCAGGCTGAAGCCACATCCTACCACAATGAGGGAATATCTCTGTTCTTCCATCCAGGCCAAAAACACATCCTGCTCACAATGATGAAATACTCTCATCCAGGCTGGAACACATCCTGCTCACAATGATGAAATATTTCTACACTTACATTCATCCAGGGGGGAACATATCCTACTCACAATGATGAAAAGGCTCCACACTTACATCCATCTAGGAAAAAACACATCCTGATCACAATGATGGAAGGGCTCTGCACTCATATTTGATCTTGTAGGAACCAATCCTACAGTTACATCAGAATGGCCCCTAGTCCTTGACTGAGCTACCTGGTAATTGAACAGGTGCCTCTATTAGACTCTTAGAGAATGGTAGTTTCCCTTACATCTGACCTGCTCGTCAAAATGGCCAACACTCACATCTGACATGGAAGGGACCTAATCCTTTAGCCATCACAAAATGGTTCATCCCTTACATCTGATCAAGTGGGAACACATCCCTCTATCACATCTGAATTACTTCTCAGTCCTAGACTGAGTTTTCCTGGTAATTGACCAGGTACCTCCATTCCTAGAATGGCAATCTCCATTACATCTATCGTACTCGATAGAATGTCCAGCACTCATATCTGACATGGAAGGAACCAATCCTCTCACCATGAAAGAATTGCTCAGCCCTTACATCTGACCATGGAAGGAACCAATCCTCTCACCATGTTAGAATGGCTATGGGACTCATCACTTTCCCTTGGAGGAAACTTAGACCTAGAGAACACCAAGCTTCTCCCTGAAGTACTTAAAATTCACCCCGGTTAATGGCTTCATCAAAACATCAGCTATCTATTCCTCTCTCGTAACATACTTGAGCTTCACTGCTCCCTTCTGCACCATATCCCTGAANTGCTTCGACTTGTCATGGAACACTAGATTCTCTGACAACTTCACGCAACTCTGGTTGTCACAATGTATACAAGTAGCATCCATCTGGAGATCAAATAAATCCAATAGTAGTTTTCGTAGCCATACTGCCTCACAACTAGTTGAACAAGCTATGACATACTCTGCTTCAGCTGTACTCAGTGCCACATAGGATTGCTTCTTGCTAAACCAAGAGATCACACCTTATCCCATATTGAAGCAACACCCTGAAGTGTTCTTCCTATCGATGGCACTACCTGCCCAATCTGAATCAACATAACCCTTGAGGTTAATCTTCTGATTCATATCGTACTTGAGCCCATAATCAATTGTACCCTTCAGGTACCTTAGAATATGCTTTGCAGTGATCAAGTGAACATGTCTTGGATCTATCAAGAACTGGCTCAAGGTGTTCATAGAAAAGCAAATTTTTGGTCTCGTGTTTTTCAGATACATCAAAGACCCAATCATCTGACGATACATCGTAGCATCAACTGTCTCTAATGAAGCATCACTTAATAGCTTGAGGTTCGATGCCATAGGTTTGGTCATGCAGTCCATCATCTTGAACCTATTCAGGATCTCTACCACATACTTCCCTTGTCCACACCTCCATGCCTAGACAATAGTGCATCGAGACATAACAGGAGCATCATTGGTCTTCCGCCTTCAACCTTGAGGCAAAGGTTATAATCCACTTTACTCTTAGTAAAGCCTAGAGTCATCAGTAATCTATCCATTCCATCGTACCATGTCGAAACAAAGGATCTTCTACAGTCACTCCCTTTGAAGCATCATACTCCCTCTATCTTCTGTACTCTATGCACTGAAACATTTTGTACCTTAGTGATAAGTATCTTTGTATGCTACTAATATTCTATGTATCCATCTAGGATCAGTGGATACCAAGATCCTCTATCTTGAACTTTTTCAAAAGTTCATATCGCACCCATCTGTGAGTTTGTCATCCTCTATCAACGTTGTAGCAAAGGTTTAGATCTTCATCAAGCTCCTCATGAATGTGTTATCCCATGGGTGTCTTCTGAGCTCGTACAAGGTGTTCTTTCATTGACAGACATGATTAAGCCTGCCATGTGTCTCAACTCCCACTGGCTGCAAATGTCTCTTTGAATCTTGCCTTGTATCCCATAATGTTTCCATCTATTGCATAATGGAACTACGAACTTCCCTTCATGTATCGATACTGCATCCTAGACATCATTATTCTTGAAGTAATCTTCCCTTTCTTCTTGGAATATTTTGCACCAATGATGTCATTGTATTTGTCATATTATTTTTCATCTTTGAACTATCGTCACTTGTTCTCCGGAACAAGTCTCATTCTTCTTTGCTTGTAGGCGATTATGTACGCCATCTTTCCTACAAGTCAAATGCATTTGTATGGTTAGAAACCTTTCATAAGGAATATTCATACGGGAAAGTTCATATGCATAAATATATGATCATGCAACTACTGTAGCCAATACAACATTCATCCATATCTCACTGAAACTTTCTAGGTGCCTTCCATCTCTACCAGGACAACATCAAGATTGTGCACTAATCCAATATGTCAGCAAAGAGGTTTCAGTCTAGATAAGTAGCAATGGAGAGTTGTATAGCACCATGAGCTACTTACCCATCACATGCATATTAGTAGTATACTTTCATTATTGCAAACATCCTATCATGCATAATACATTAACTGAATATAAACAAATGCATAAAAAAACAATATCAAGAAATGACAATTGAATACTTATCTTTATTTGTTTCGTGGGTAGACTCCTTCTTGAGCCTTCAGCTTCATCATATTCTTCATTCATGATAGCATCATTTCTTATGCAAATGCTAATGTGGATAAGAGGTGCTTTAAGAGTTGATTTCTTCATATTCCTCATCATTTGAGGGATCGTCTTTAGATGGTGAGAGCTTGATCTTCCATTTCTCCCATCTTCTCTTCTCTTCTTATGAGTGGAGCTTCTTTTTATTCCTAGAGTCTATTGAAAGTAATCACTTCCTTCTGGAACACATTCCTTGAATGAATGAATACTGTGATCCTGGGAGGCCATTCAAGGTGGCCATCACCACTTCTTCATTCTTCACTTCTTCTTTTACTGCTTCAATTTGTTCTTTGATTTGAGAGACCCTTGTAAAGGATGACTGTATGGTCTCTACATTCTGGATCTTCACTTCCTTCAACTGGTTTCTTAAGGTCATATTCTGATTTATGTTCTTCCCTTCAAATATCTTGGTCAAGGAATCAAACATCATCGATGTATTTAGGAAAGACACTCGCGGTACAACTTGACCCGTGACTGAATCAACAATCATTTTCTTGTCCTTGACCAAGTTCTTCTTGTGTAAGGCTTCTAGCCTCATCTCCCTCTAGAACTAGAACCTCTCTACTCATGTAGGTGTCCAATTCATTTTCTTTAAATACATCATATACTTCCATGCTTGGAACTTTTCAACTTGACCAATCTTATCATCAAGCTGATGTGATAGATCGCTTTGAAATGAGAATGAAAATAACAAAAGATTAGATCTTACCGATTTAAGGTATCTATCCTGGTTCTGGAGCTGGCTGATCTAGGGTTTGTTAGAGAAACCCTAAATTTTGAAACTTGGAATCTTTCAGATATGATTGGATAGAAATATAGATCTCTTCAAATGGATCTGTCCAATGTACTCATTTTATGAAAATAGTGGAGGGAAGCTCCCAGAACAGGAAGCCCTGGTTTTCCAATTTCTTCTGCAAAAATTCATGTCACTGTTTCTATGATATATTTGATATTACTACTCCTCTATCTCTAAAATTTCACAATGAGGTAACCTCACCTATCCCTGATCTAACACCATAGGTTTAATCAGAATTGGTTTCACCAATTGGGATTTATGATCCTTTTCCCAAGGTGACCTGTTATAGCACTATTTAGAATAGTGAAGTTGTATAGACGGCCACATGTTACTAGTTCATATTTTGAGTCTAAATATTAGATAAAAAAATGTATTGTCCGTTCCCTATCTGGAAAATATTCTGAAATCTCATTTGGACCTATGTAGCCCAAGATATAGCAATTCTCCCTAGGTGTCTTGTTTAGGGATGAATTATGGAAGATGATAGAACCTTAACTTGGAGGGATCATATCGCCCAGAATATAGCGAATCTGAAGCCAAAGTTTGGATACAGTGTAAATCAGGATTTTATCTTCATCCTCTGAAATTTTTCATGCCTGAGACTTCACCAATCTTGGGATATAGTGAATGTACCAAAACTTAGCAATTTTTGTATTTAGGGTTTTTTTAGCTAGGGGTCAAAACAGGGTTTGACTTTCTTGGAGTTTCACCCAACCAAATTTCTTGGTCCAAGTCTCTAAAATTTGATTTTTATGAGGAGAACAATCCTATGCTGAGCTCACTCAAAAATTCCTCTTCTGTAGAAAGCCCTAATTTCCGCATTGAAAACTGAAAACACTCGGAATTGAATTTTGCTTCAATAGAATGATGTGCCCTTCAATGGAGAGTTAGCCTAGCATGCTTTTGCTGATGGATTGTAGAGAGAGACCTAAAAAATAAGAATCCCTAGCTTCTACAACTACACAATGTCTTATTCTCAGGTTATCTCTGATACCATGTTCTATTTTTATCATTCAAGCTACCATTATGATCTTAGGATCTTTAACTGAGAGAATAACATTCATAGCAATAAAACACAAGCACAACAAAAGAGATAAGAGACACAAATAATTTTCCTCAGGGAAACCATAAAGGAGAAAACCCCACAACTTCCTCAGAGATAGAATCAGCACCAAAAGGTAAAACCCCAAAACAGTAAGACGATCTCTCGACAGGAGCAGTCTCTCTCTCTCACACTGAGAGAGATTTTTCTCTCTCACTCATGCGCCCCAATGAGTGAGTGTGTGTGTCCTAAATAGAGAGACTCACTCTCTATTTATATTCTTCCACTCACTTGGAACCCACTCCATCATGTTGGCCTCACTTAACAATTACTTACTAGAGCCGACATCTCTAGGAGTGTCTAATAACCCTAGTGCCCCACAACTTGTGGGGACTTTTCCTCCTCCGACCAACAAGGAGGTTTACCCTTAACACAATGGTGGGAAATATTGCTCCGACTTACAATGACTCACCTAGGGTCAACTTCACTAGGATAGTCTAATAACCCTAGAGCCCCACAACTGTGGGGACTTAACCCTTGACCGATAGGAGGGTTACCCACAATGACTTGACATGAATTTTTCATTATAGAAACTTCCTGAAATAAACATCGGGGTATGACATGACTCAAATACATTACAATACATCCCAGAATAAACATCGGGTTACAATGCATAAGAAATACAAGTGAATACATTCTGAAGTTACAAATACCTCAACACTCCCTCTTAACTAGGAAGGTATCCTCTCCACACAATTTCTCAGCACAATTCTTCTTCTCTGTATCATCTGGTCATCTACATCTTCAAGTCATCCGCATCTTCAAGTCATCTTCATCTGGATTTGGATCATCACTGTTGGAGACATTTACCACCACACACACTCTTTTTGGTCAAATTGGCCTAGTTAAACCACTATCGTAAGTATAATTGACATTAATTGACATCAGTGGAGCATTAATTGCCATCATCTAGTCACACCCATGCCTACCTACAGTCAAGGAGGCTAACTAGAGCACTTCAGGGGTGATCTAAGTGATATTAATGCACCTAATTGCTAATTGGTGGTTACAATCAGTTCAACCAGTCAGTTAAGATGCCTCCTCTCATTAAATATATTATCTGAATGATTATTTATTATTATTTAATGATCTGGATTCAATAGGGACGCCTCCACAAACTTTTGATGATCAGTTCAGATTCAGTTAACCTCATCGGGGTTCATTGAAGTCATGGAGCACTAGCACTTGATGGTTGGCTTGATATGACATGTGTTTGATCTCCTTCAGTTGAGATTTAGTCATTTATTGCACTCTGACTTCAGTTAGGGTTTGGTGAGCCAATTTGGGTTTTGGTTAAGTGGTTAACTGAGTGTGAACCGATGGTTTAGAGTCAGTTAAGCTAGACTCACTCATTTATTTCAAATTGCCTCCTTAGGTATTCAAATTCCTCCTGGATTCAAGCTATTGCTTGACATTGTTATTGTAACCATTCATTTTTTATTAAATATACATAGAGGAAACCAATTTCGGTTCCGATTAACACCATTTCATGAGTTATTTGTTGATTATTCTTTAATGAGATTGATGCTTTGTTCCTAGGTCAATGTGAAAGAATAATATGGTATCAGAGCTTACAGCGGGACAAATATCTATCTCTAAAATACAAGTTGTTTGATATATTTCTCCATGAAATTTGAGCAATAGCTCAAAAATCTAGCACTGTACCAGAAGCCAAGGCCTACCACTTAATAACCCAAGTAAAGAACTTGTTGATCAAGCTTGCTTGATTGAGTATGCTGGGTGTGATGAAAGCCTAAAATGTGCAAGCTGTCTGACCTTACGGTGCCCCTTTTGTTTTGATTTGCAGGTTTTAACAGGTACAACTTCGAATGGACTCATCAATCCCTCTTCTCACCCCATTCACAAGCTATTCGGAATGGATGTTGAAGATGATTGCATCTCTGAAGAGATGAGGTCTCTATGAGGTGTCTATTGGACTTGGAAAAGAGTCTTATGAGAATGATAATGACTGGCTAAATGATGGTGACAAATCTTTTGGAGCAATATGTCTGGCCCTTTCTCCTAGCTTGCACTACCTTATTGGTTCTGCTGAATACCCAAAGGATCTCTGGAAAAAATTGGACAGAACCTTTGGCAAGCACAATGAGGATCATAATAGCACTTTGGATATCACATCTATCCCCAAAATAGTTCTTTACTCAAAATTCTCAGCCTCTACTCTCTTTGATGAAGTTGTTCAAGATGAAGATGAAGTAGAATCTTCTACACAGTCAATTCGAATTGAAGAAAGTCTCCATGCAGTGACTCCTTATCCTGATGCTCCGGAAGTTCATGAAATCTATGATATCTCATCTCCTCATATTTCTGAAACAAAATAAGAAATTATAATCTATGATATTGAAGAAAAATAGTGCTGCACTTTCATGCAAACATTCACCGGTGATTTTCCTTTGAATTCTGTGTAAAATTTACCAGTAATTGCTTCCAAAAGTGAAGAGAAATTTGATTTTTCTCCCTCTAATGTTGCTGATGGTGTGAAAATATGTAAAAAATTGGATATTTTGGAAGAAATATCAGATTATAAGAGTGACACATTCGCTCCCCATGATCTAGATCTTCTAGCAAAATCCTGCAGGATTGCATGCACCAAAATTCAGAATTTTGAAGAAAAAGACAACTGTGCATCCACTGTCTCAGTTGACCATAATTTTGGATCTGATATGAAACTTATTGGATCTGATATGATCTTATTTGGACCTGATCTGATATTTATTGGTTCAAAATTTCAGGTTCATAAACCTTTAGTACTGCTTGTAGCTGTTCTCATCAACGGTGTGAAGAAACAAGTACCGCAAGTCTCCTTCAAAACTGCTGCTGGGGATTTCATTTCATTTCATAGTTTTGGATCTGTTGTGAACTTATTTAGATCTGATTTACATTCTTATATGATATTATTTTTTTCATATTTTAAAATCCAAGATCTTTCAGTCATGCTTGTAGCTGCTCTCACCAATTCCGGCGTGAAAAATCAAGTACCGCACTTTCTCTTCAAAACTGCTGATGGGGATTTGGTGTTAGTTTCCTCATATGAGGTTGCTGATATTTATTATGTGATTCATTATATATTTTAGAAGCTATATCATATTATGGATCTCAATCATTCACTCTCCAGAGTCCTAGGGCTTCTCTACCTTTGGTCACATGCTCATCTCCTAACAGAACTAGTAAAGAGGAAGACATTCTGCATCCGCTTGGACACTTGCTCCTAAAAATTGGGGCCGATTTTACCACTCATGGTTTTATGTTCAAGGCTGAAACATATCAGTTTCTTGAGTGTTCCACACATGGTTCGAATCCTCAACAACCTCTGCTCTTTCTTCAGATGATTTCAGCTGCTCTACATGGGTCCAGTTTTCACCGTGCAACTGTTTATATTTCTGATTTAGTTGAGTGCATTGTTCTTATTCCAAAGTGGAAGATTCCTACAAAGATATTCATTTATTTTGGATTCATAGGTTCACATGCACTGTCTCAGTATGCTATTGCATAGAAGAACCAATTCTTGATTTGTTGCTTAGTTTGAGGGGGGTTGTTTTTCCCATGAGGTTTCCCTATTTCCTTGGTTATATTAAGCAGTTACTTTATTGTACAGAGTGACCTATGGCCTTTGTTGCTGGGGCCCTAGAATTTTTATGCATTTATTTTTTCTAACTCTTCCTGAGTATAGCTTAAGGGGGGTGTTGGAGACATTTACCACCATACACACTCTTTTTGGTCAAATTGGCCTAGTTAAACAACTATCCTAAGTATAATTGACATTAATTGACATCAATGGAGCATTAATTACCATCATCCAGTCACATCCATGCCTACCTACAGTCAAGGATGCTAACTTAGCCTTCTCCTACAATCAAGGAGGCTAATTGGAGCACTCCGGGGGTGATCTGAGTGATATTAATGCACCTAATTGCTAACTATTGGTTACAATCAGTTCAACTAGTCAGTTAAGGTGCCTCCTCTCATTAAGTATATTATTTAATGATTATTTATTATTATTTAATGATCTGGAGTCAACAGGGGTGCCTCCACCAACTTCTGATGATCAGTTCAGCTTCAGTTAACCTCATTGGGGTTCATTGAAGTCATGGAGCACTAGCACTTGATGGTTGGCTTGATATGACATGTGTTTGATCTCCTTCAGTTGAGATTCAATCATTTATTTCACTTCGAATTCAGTTAGGGTTTGGTGAGTCAATTAGGGTTTTGGTCAAGTGGTTAACTGAGTGTGAACCAATGGTTTAGAGTTAGTTAAGCTAGACTCACTCATTGATTTTGAATTGCCTCCTTAGGTATTCGAATTCCTCATGGATTCAAGCTATTGATTGACATTGTTATTGTAACCATTCATTGTTTATTAAATATACAGAGAGGAAACCAATTTTGGTTCCGATTAACACCATTTCATGAGTTATTTGTTGATTATTCTTTGATGAGATTGATGCTTTGTTCCTAGACCAATATGCAAGAATAATAATCACTTGATATGTATCATCATCAATGAATCTAGATCATCAATCAATATGGATCATCATCACTAAATATAGATCATCACTCGATCTGGATCATCATCATCACTGGATCTGGGTCATCACTGCTGGATCTGGATCATCACTCGATCTGAATCATCACTGCTGGATCTGGATCATCACTCGATCTAGATCATCACTGCTGGATCTGGATCATCACTCGATCTGGATCATCACTGGACATCATCACTAGATCTAGATCATCACCCGATCTCATCACTAGATCTGGATCATCACATGGCATCATCACTGGATCTGGATCATCTCTCAATCTGGATCATTACTGTTGGATCATCATCACTGGATCTGGATCATCGCTTGATCTGGATCATCATGGGTGCTATCTCATGATTCTTCTTGTCACAGGAATTTCTATAGAGATAACCCTTTTTCATGCTAGTTGTAGGCCTAGCCTCCATGTAGGTCTTCTTCAGCACTTACATCTGACCTACTCATCAGAAAGGCATAGTACTCACATCCATCCAGGATAGAACCACATCCTACCACAATGATGGAAGATCTATGTTCTCCTATCCAGGATGGAACCACATCCTGCTCACAATGATGGAAGAGTTTTGTACTTCCATCTAGGATGGAGCCACATCCTACCACAATGATGGAAGATTTACATACTTTCATCCAGGCCGGAACCACATCCTACCACAATGATGGAAGATATTTGTTCTTCCATCTAGGCTGGAACCACATCCTGCTTAGAATGATGAAAAGGCTATGCACTTACATCCATCCAGGCGGGAACACATCTTGCTCACAGTTATGGAAGGGCTCTGTACTCATATCCAATCTTGTAGGAACCAATCCTACAGTCACATCAGAATGACCCTGAGTCCTTGGTTGAGCTACCTAGTAACTGACCAGGTGTCTCCATTGTCCTAGAGAATGGTAGTTGCACTTACATCCATCTTGCTCGTCAAAATGGCCAACACTCACATCTGACATGGAAGGAACCTAATACTTTAGCCATGAAAGAATGGTTCAACCCTTACATCTAATCAAGTGGGAACACATCCCTCCATCACATCAGAATGGATTCTCGGTCCTAGACTCAGTTTTCCTGGTAACTGACCAGGTACCTCCATTCCTAGAATGAAAATTGCCCTTACATCTGTCCTACTTGACAGAATGGCCAACACTCATATCTGACATGGAAGGAACCAATACTCTCACCATGAAAGAATGGCTTAGCCCTTACATCTGACCATGGAAGGAACCAATCCTCTCACCATGTCAGAATGGCTATGGGACTCATCACTTTCCCTTGGAGGAAACTTCAATCTGGAGAACACCAAGCTTCTCCCCGAATTACTTGAACTTCACCCTGGCTAATGGCTTCGTCCACACATCAGCTATCTGTTCCTCCGTCGCAACATACTGGAGCTTCATTGCTACCCTCTGCACCATATCCCTGATATAGTGATACGTGATCCCGATATGCTTCGACTTGTCATGGAACACTAGATTCTATGACAACTTCATGCAACTCCGGTTTTCACAATGTATACAACTAGCATCCATTTGGAGATCAAATAATTCCGACAGTATCTTTCGTAGCCATATTGCCTCATAACTAGCTGAACAAGCTGTGACATACTCTGCTTCAGCTGTACTTAGTTCCAAACAAGATTGCTTCCTACTAAACCAAGAGATCACACCTGATCCCATATTGAAGCAACACCTTA
Source organism: Pseudotsuga menziesii (assembly GCA_001517045.1). NCBI lineage: Eukaryota > Viridiplantae > Streptophyta > Pinopsida > Pinales > Pinaceae > Pseudotsuga > Pseudotsuga menziesii. The sequence goes on along the minus strand of LPNX010089730.1, from coordinate 382,118 downwards.
AAGTGTTCTTCCTATCGATGGCACTGCCTGCTCAATATGAATCAAAATAACCCTCCAGATTAATCTTCTGATTCGTATCGTACTTGAGCCCATAATCAATTGTACCCTTCAGGTACCTCAGAATATGCTTTGCAGTGATTAAGTGAACATGTCTCGAATCTATCAAGAACTGTCTCAAGGTGTTCACAGCAAAGCAAATTTCTGGTCTTGTGTTTGTCAGATACATCAAAGACCCAATCATCTGTTGATACATCGTAGCATCAACCATCTCTGATGAAGCATCACTTAATAGCTTCAGGTTCTATGCCATAGGTGTGGTCATGCAATCCATCATCGTGAACCTATTCAGGATCTCTACTGCATACTTCCCTTGTCCACACCTCCATGCCTCCAATATAGTGTGTCGACACATAAGAAGAGCATCACTGGTATTCTGCCTTCAACCTTGAGGCAAAAGTTGGAATCCACTTTCCTCTTAGTAAATTCTAGAGTCATCAGTAATCTATCCATCCCGTAGTACCATGTCGAAACACTGAATCTTCTGCATTCACTCCCTTTGAAGCATCATACTCCCTCTATCTTCTGTTCTCTATGCACTGAAACATTCTGTACCGTAGTGACAAGTAGCTTCCTATGCTACTAATATTCTATGTATCCATCTAGGATCACTGGATACCAAGATCCTCTATCTTGAACTTTTTCAAAAGTTCATCTCACACCCATCTATCAGCTTGTCATCCTCTATCAACCTTGTAGCAAAGGTTCATATCTTCATCAATCTCCTCATGTATGTGTTATCTCATGGGTGTCTTCTGAGCTCGTATAAGGTCTTCTTTCATTTGCATACATGATTCTTCCTATCATGTGTCTCAACTCCCACTGGCTGCAAATGTCTCTTCGAATCTTGCCTTGTATCCCATGATGTTTCCATCTATTGCATGATGGAACTACAAACTTCCATTCATGTATCGATACTGCATCCTAGACATCATTCTTCTTGAACTGATCTTCCCTTTCTTCTTGGAATATTCTGCACCAATGATTTCATTGTATTCATCATATTATTTTTCATCTTTGAACTGTTGTCACTTGTTCTCTGAAACAAGTATCATTCTTCTTTGCTTGTAGGCGATTATGTACGTGATCTTTCCTACAATTCAAATGCATTTGTATGGTTAGAATCATTTCATAAGGAATATTCATACTGGAAAGTTCTTATGCATAAATATATGATCATGCAACTACTTTAGCCAATACAACATTCATCCATATCTCACTGAAAATTTCTAGATGCCTTCCATCTCCACCAAGACAACATTGAGATTGTGCACTAATCCAATATGTCGGCAAAGAGGTTTCATTATAGATAAGTAGCAATGGAGAGTTGTATAGCACCATGAGCTACTTACCCATGACATGAATATTAGTAGTATACTGTCATTAATGCAAAAATCCTATCATGCATAATACATCAACTGAATATAAACAAATGCATAACAAAACAATATCAAGAAATGACAATTGAATACTTATCTTTATTTGTTTCGTGGGTAGACTCCTTCTTGAGCCTTCAGCTTCATCGTCTTCTTCATTCATGATAGCATCGTCTCTTATCCAAATGCTAAGGTGAATAAGAGGTGCTTCAAGATTTCAGTTCTTCATATTCCTCATCACTTGAGGGATATTCTTTGGATGGTGAGAGCTTGATATTCAATTTCTCCCATCTTCTCTTCTCTTCTTATGAGTTGAGCTTCTTCTTCTTCCCAGATTCTACTGAAAGTAATCACTTCCTTCTGGAACACATTACTTGAATGAATGAATCCCATGATGCTGGGAGCCCATTCAAGGTGGCCATCACCACTTCTTCATTCTTCATTTCTTCTTTTACCGTTTCAATTTGTTCTTTGATTTGAGAGACCCTTGTAAAGGATGACTGTATGGTCTCTGCATTCTAGATCTTCAATTCCTTCAACTGGTTTCTTAAGGTCATATTCTAATTTAGGTTCTTCCCTTCAAATAGCTTGGTCAAGGAATCAAACATCATTGATTTATTTAGGAAAGACATTTGCGGTACAAGTTGATCCATGATTGAATCAACAATGATCTTCTTGTCCTTGACCAAGTTCTTCTTGTGTAAGGCTTCTAGCCTCATCTCCCTCTGGAACTGGAACATCTCTACTCATGTAGGTGTCCAATTCATTTTCTTCAGAGAGATCATATTCTTCCATGCTTGGAAATTTTCAACTTCACCAAGTTTATCATCAAGCTGATGTGATATATCACTTTGAAATGAGAATGAAAATAACAAAAGATTAGATCTTACCGATTTGCAGTATCCGTCCTGGTTCTGGAGCTGGCTGATCTAGGGTTTGTCAGAGAAACCCTAAATTTCAAAATTTTGAATATTTCAGATCTAATTGGATAGAAATATAGATATCTTCAAATCGAGCTGTCCAATGTACTCCTTTTTTGAAAACAGTGGAGGGAAGCTCCCGGAACAGGAAGCCCTAGTTTTCCAATTTCTTTTGTAGAAATGCCTATCACTGTTTCTGTGATATTTCCAAAATTGCATCTCCTCTATCTCTGAAATTTCGTACTGAGGTAAAATCACATGTCCCTGATCCAACAACATAGGTTTCATTAGAATTGGTTTCAACAATTGGCATTTATGATCCTTTTTCCAAGGCGACCCGTTATAGGAATGTTCAAAATAATGAAGTTGTATAGACCGCCACATGTCACTGGTTCATTTTCTAAGACTGAATCTCAGACCAAAAAAGTTAAATTTCGTTCCCTTTCTGGAAAATATTCAGAAATCACATTTGGACCTGTGTATCCCAAGATATAGCAATTCTCCCGAGGTGTATTGTTTAGGGATGAATTCTTGAAGAGGCTGGAACCCTAACTTGGAGGGATCATATCGTCCAGAATATAGCGAATATGAGGCCAAAGTTTGGACACAGTGTAAATCAGGATTTTATCTCTAGCCTCTGCAATTTTTCGTGTCTGATCCTTCGCGAATCTCGGGATATAGAAAATGTACCAAAATGTAGTAGGTTTAGTAATTAGGGTTTTTCTAGCTTGGGGTCAAACTAGGGTTTGAATTTCCCAGAGTTTCACCCAACCAAATTTCTTGATCTAGGTCTCTAAAATTCGATTTTGATGAAGAGAAAAATCCTATTCTAGGCTCACTCAAAAATTCCTCTTCTGTAGAAAGCCCTAATTTCTGCATTGAAAACTGAAAACGCTCGGAATCGAACTCCACTTCGACAGAAAGATGTGCCCTTCAATGGAGAGTTAGCCTAGCATAATTTTGATGATGGATTGTGGAGAGAGACCCAAAAATTAAGAAGCCCTAGATTCTATAGCTGCACAATGTCTTGTTCTGAGGTTAGCTCTGATACCATGTTAGATTTTTATCCTTCAAGCTACCATTATGCTCTTAGGATCTTTAACTAAGAGAATAACATGCACAACAATAAAACACAAGCACAACATAAGAGACAAGAGACACAAAGAATTTCCCTCAGGGAAACCATAAAGGAGAAAACCCTGCAACTTCCACAGAGATAGAATCAACAACAAAAGGTAAAACCCCAAAATAGTAAGATGATATCCTGACAACACCAGTCTCTCTCTCACACACTGAGAGAGCTTTCCTCTCTCACTCATGCGACCCAATGAGTGAGTGCATGTATCCTAAATAGAGAGACTCACTCTCTATTTATATAATTTCATTCACTTGGAACCCACTCCATCATGTCGGTCTCATTTAACAATTACTTACTAGAGCCAACATCTCTACGAGTGTCAAATAACCCTAGTGCCCCACAACATGTGGGGACTCTGGCTCCTCCGACCAACAAGGAGGTTTCTCCTTAACACAATGGTGGGGACTATTGCCCTGACTTACAATGACTCACCTAGGGTTGACTTCACTAGGATAGTCTAATAACCATAGGGCCCCACAACTGTGGGGACTTTAACCCTTGACCAATAGGAGGGTAACCCACAATGACTTGACATGACCTTCTCATTATAGAAACTTCCTGGAATAAACATAGGGGTATGACATGACTCAAATACATTAAAGTACACCCCGAAATAAACATTGGTTTATAATACATAAGAAATACAAGTGAATACATTTCGAAGTTACATATACATCAACACTCCCTCTTAACTAGGAAGGTATTATCTCGACACAATTTATCAGCATAATTCTTCTTCTCTGTGTCGTCTGGTCATCTGAATCTCCAAGTCATCTTCATGTGGATTTGGATCATCACTCAATCTGTATCATCATCACTGAATATATATCATCAATCGATCTGGATCATCATCACTGAATCTAGATCATCACTCGATCTAGATCATCATCATTACTGGATCTGGATCATCACTACTGGATCTGGATCATCACTGCTAGATCTGGATCATCACTACTGGATCTATATCATCACTGGATCTAGATCATCACTGGAAATCATCACTGGATCTAGATCATCACCCGATCTCATCATTGGATCTGAATCATCACTGGGCATCATCACTGGATATGGATCATCTCTCGATCTGGATCATTACTGCTGGATCATCATCACTGGATATGGATCATCGCTTGATCTAGATCATCATGGGTGCTATCTCGTGATTCTTCTCATCACATGAATTTATACAGAGCCAACCCTTTTTCATGTTGGTTGTAGGCCTAGCTTCCATGTAGGTCTTCTTCAGCACTTATATCTGACCTACTCGTTAGAAAGGCACATAAATCAAATCCATCCAGGCTGGAACCACATCCTACCACAATGATGGAAGATCTCTATTCTTCCATCTAGGTCGGAACCACATACTGCTCACTGTTGGGGCGTGCACCCTAATGGTCCTTAAGGTAGGTATCTTCGTGAGCTAAAAGTGTTTGTAAGTGGAGTTATGACTCAAATTAGTCTTAGGGGTGTTGGGGCTAAGTCAAAACCCTCTTTTTGTAATTAACCCATGGTGCAAGTCTAGGGTTTAGGGTTTGCGGTGCCCATGGTTTAAGTCCATGGTTTTGTAATAGTGCGATATATAAATAGGCACTTTTGTAAATAAGAAAGGCTAGGTTTTTGGATGTAAAGAGAATTAAGGCGAAGCTAAGGCTATTTTGTAAGGAAAGGTTAAGTCCCAGCTGTGTGCATGGACGACCTCTGCAGCTGTGTGCGCAGAGGGTTTTGTAAGAGATTGAGGGAAATCTGCAGCTATGTGCATAGAGGCCTGCTGCTGTGTGCGTGGCTTAAGGGACTTGAGGATATCTGCAGCTGAGTGCGCAGATCAGAACTGTGATTTTGTAGAAAGTTGAATAAAGGACAGTTCTGTGGATGTAACCCCTACACTAGGGGTGAACCACATTATATCTGGTGTTGTGGTTCTTTGTGTTATTGTCTTCATGTTCTTGTATGCATTAATAATTAGATAAATCTAATAAGTAAGATCACTGCTAATAAATAGATTCGCTGTGAATTCCCAATAACGGGTTAAGCAAGTCACTGTTTGTTTATTTATCTACGAAGTTGTATATATATGAATGTCGGAGCTCTGAGGTTATTGATTATAAGTTATTAAAGGCTAAGGTACAGTAATATCCCTCTCTGCTTGCATAAACCTAATTCTGCGGCACCCCATAGCTGTTTCGGGTGAGATTGCAACCTGTTCACAGGTTGTTGCCGAAAGGGCCAACACTGTGGGTCTTTTATTGGTGTGAAGCAAAAGGATTAAAACCCGGGTCTACCCTATTGCCCAACAAATTGGTTCCGTTGCCGGTTGAACTCAGTATCTGCTCAAGAGGGGTTTACGTCGTACCTTAAGGGCTATGTTCTGGAGGCCCTCTGTGAAGGAAATCGGTGATTGGCTTGATGAGACTTATCTGAAATTCGGTGAGAAAGAGAACACAAATCCGTGTCGTAGTGCAAGTGAGTTTTTAAAAAGGTATGTTTTTTGTGATGCTTATGAAATTTTCTTTGGTAGTATCCACATAGAATTGCACCAGTGGTTATCCAGGTTAGCTGAGAGAAGAACGAACTTCCGCGAGGGGCGGTTTTCTGTTTGGACCCCCGCAAGAATTAATATATTCAAAAGTGTGAACAATGAGATCTCCCGTGCGGTTTATTTCTGGACCACGCAGACCCTTGAGGCCTTTGTGACAGAGTTCGCCATCGACACGAGCACTTCCTTTAGTGAAGCCAAGCGACGGTTCTTCCATGGACCAAGGGGTAAGCTTTTGAATTTATTTAGTTTGAGAATTAAAATGCTATTGGCTGAAAAAGGAATCTTGCTATTTGAATCAGACTGTTAGATTTTGTATTACTAACCTATGTTTGCAATTGACAACACCCTCGCTGAGCAAAGTGGTTTGCTGCGAAGTGGAAAAAGGTACAAGAGAGATTTTGGATCCTATCCCTTAGGAGAGGATACCACGCCTTCCCCTATAAATCCCGAAGAGTCATACCTTGAATAAAACCCTTCAGTTGGAAACCATCCGGTCACCCCGTCGTGCAGCCCCATTATCCCTGAAATTCCGTCGCAGTCTGATAGTCAACCTAGCCTGAGTATTCCTATCACAGGCCAGTCTACCCCAGTAAATCCCCCCCTGTCGACGTCCTGCCCCCCTCCCAACCCTCCCATATCCACCATGGTCCACCTGGCTGATGATATTAAGCTCCCTGTTTTCAAAGGATCTGGGTCGGAGGATCCAGAACAGTTTTGGTTCTTATGTAAAGCAGTGTGGAACGCTAGGAACATTACAGATCCAGCTGATAGAAGCACGCAACTCATCACTTCTTTCAGGGACTGGGCCTTGACTTGGTTCATGAAATTCTCCAGTACTCAGAGCCCTACTCTAGATGAGATTAAGACAGCTATAATCAAAGAATTTAAGAAGCCCAAATCAGTATCACAGTGTATCACTGAACTGAAAGAGATTCAACAGCGGCACGTCGAATCAGTGTGGGACTTTGACCAGAGATTCAAAGTTCTACTGGATCAAGTCAGTTTCACCATTGGACCTGCACAGCACAAGGAATGGTTTATTGCAGCATTATTACCACATATCAGAACTCCACTCATGCAACAGAAGGTTGCTGACCAGCAAGAGGCTCTGGAAATCGCAATGAAGCTGGAGACCTCTCCTGTCGGAGATGATTCTGGTATTGCTCAAATCCAAGCGCAGTTAGTAGCGATGGCCCTGGAGCTTCATGATATGAAGAAAGCTAAAACCAGTCGAGAGGAGGTTTGGTGTACGCAATGTCGGACAGAAGGTCACGACAGGGACCAGTGTCCTGTGGTTAGAACTTACCTAAATGTGGGTGTGCTAAACCAATTCAACCCCGGTGTTCTATATTGTGAGATCTGTCAGACCACTGGCCAACATCACTCTGAAAACTGCCATCTTCTCCAGAGATATGTACCAGTCCCCAAGAACCCCTACTACAAGTTCTGTAAGTCAGTAGGGCATAATGAAGAGGAGTGTCATAGCTATGACCTCATGAGAGAGTGCACTTATGATGCCTACCGAGTTCAAAATGAAGGGCAGAGTAATGATGGCTACAGTTACCGGGGTGGTGCCTCTGGAAGGGGTGCTTTTGGAGGTCGTGGCCGTGGTGGGTTGGCTGGAAGAGGTAGAGGCCAGGTCGTGTGTTACAACTATAACCAAGCTGGGCATCTGGCTCGGGGCTGTCGGAACCCCACTGCAACCCGTCGGTATTGCCACGCAGTAGATCACGTGATTGAGCAGTGCCCCAAGCTGATAGCTAAGATTCAGGAAAACAACAGTGGCCCTACCCAGAATATTCAGTTGATTTTCATTGAGCAGAGACCTACTGCAGCCATCAATGTTGTCACCCGGAGTGGAGCTACGACACACATATAGAATACGCAAAAACAACCTACCGAGGCATGAGTTCGTAAGGCCTCCAAGAAAGTCCCAGCACTTGATACTGCAAGAGACCAAGAGCCAGTCAAGGAGGCTCAGTGCGATATTGTTGACCCTAGCACAGCAGCAGTACCTACGTAGCAACCTCAGCAGGACTCGCAGCCGCAAGATGCTTCGACGGATAAAGTAAGTACACTCTCCTCCTTTTTACAGAGTTGTATGAAACTCTTGAAGAATCAAAATTCTTTAAAGGAGTTGCAAAAAGTTCTTTCTTTCACAGACCCTCAGAGAAGAGTTGATCAGGAGAAAACTGTTAATCGCGTCCGAAGAACTGGTAGGGAAATGAGATTGATTGTTCAGATAGGGGAGTATGATATGACTGATGTCATTTTGGATATAGGATCAGAAGTTAATGTCCTAACCAAGCAAACCTGGGAACAAATGGGAAAACCTGCCTTGGCCTAGTCTGCTATACAATTGAGGTTAGCTAATCAGCAAAGGATTGTGCCCCTAGGGAGACTCCTTAGTGTTCCAATAGATATTGATGGGGTCAGTACTCTGGTGGATTTTGAATTTATTGAGATCATTGATGACATCAATCCTTATCCAGCCCTGTTGGGAATCGAGTGGGCCATGGAAAATGCTGCAATCATCAACCTTAAGAAGAGACAGATGAACTTTGAAGTAAATGGTCTGTACGTTATCATACCCGTAGACCCGTCCCAAGGAGAAATATATACAGAACCACTCAGAGATGACGACCAAGATGTTCTAGAGCACATTTATAATATCACAGCGTAGGAAGAAGATTATATTGATCCTACTACCAAAGGTATTATGGATTGGCAGTGTGACAGCTCCTGTATGACGGATTCAGATGATGGTTTAGAGAACTGGCAGAACCAACTGTATGAGCTACATGGCCATAGATGCACCAGAATTACCAAGTCCCTTAGATGGCTTAGTTCACAGACAAGAACCTTAACCGCTTCTAATGGTTCGACAGACCCACAGGATTCCATTGTGCCAGTACCCACGCAGATGCTCGCATCATAGAAAGTGGAGAATCTGGATTCAGCATTAGGAGTCACCACAGCTAGAAGATGGACTACCCATAAGAAGTACCTTTCTAGCTGGGAATCTTGTCAGACATCCTTCCACCTGAGATTTATGGCTCAGCTCCAGAGGGTGCGCAGGAGGTAGAGTAGGCTGCAGGACTACTTGGAGCATTATTATGGGGCATGGACACTTGTACCTAGAACAGACTGGGTACCTAGGGTTAATCATACCTAGGCACCTGCGGCAGAAACCCGGTACGTGAAGGTTGCGCCTCGACACGCTAATGTGTCTTGTGCTAAAGAAATAAACCAGGCCCGCCCCCGCTGGCCGACAAAAAATGCTACAGGAATGAAGCTCACAGTTTGGTCACAGAACTTGTCTATATATGCTGAAGGTAATTATCCTGACGAAGTTCCTTATCATGATGCAGATATGGTACTAGTTGTGCCACAGCATAAAATTCGGCCGTTGGAACACTGTCGATTTGGCGGCGCCGGTACTTTAATTGCCTTAATTGCCTGTCCTACGGGTATCCGCCAAAATTTAGTGCTGTGGGAGCAGGATATCTATCATATTTGGCGCCTTCAATGCACATTTATGACCAATATGATCGATGGATTGCATAAGAAGACCCCCGGGCATCGGCATTTCACATTATGCAGTTTCACAATTGAACCTATGTCTGCCGATCAAGAACTTCAGGACTTAGTGAGAGAATTTGAATAGACAGGTCTGCAGAACATTGTCCACCCCCCACCTACACCTGCAGCACGTGAGGAAACCCTACCAGCACCGATTCCACCAATCAAAACACGGTCTACTAGGAAACATTTTAACCCTGAAGTTTGTTCTAAGCGGAACGAAGACCGACACAAGCGATCTGGGCAAACATCGCAAGATTCTGGAATGGATCCACCTGGTTTAGTAGAAATCCCAAGCGACGGGGAGGAGCATATTACACCACGACGACCACCATATGTCCCACCTCTTCGACCAGGAGTTAAACCTCCTCGACAGAGCAAGGAGTTCACAATAAGTACCCCTTCATTGCCAGCGGGTGTGGAGCTGGTTGGGTCCATGACAGGGAAGATAGATCGGCTTAAGTATTCCGACCATGATACAAGTGACCGTAGAAAGTTTTCACAGTTTACATCAGAAACATATTTGCGCTTTCTCAAGTACGATGAGGCGACGTTGGTAGAATTCAAATGGTGGGCTGCCGGCTTGGATCAAGTTGGTCTGCTGAAGATGCTTGACGTTCCCCACTTCGGTCACGGCCCACAGGTGACCATAGTGGTCAAACAACTGCTGACATTAGTTCATGATGGCCACTTATGGATAGGAGACAAGAAAATCCCTATCAATGGCGATCTCATTCAGAGGATCACTGGTTTACCCAGAGCAGAGCCTAACCCGGTGACCGAATTCCCATCGAAGCATGAGGATACAAAGCTCACACAGACCATGAAGGAACGTTTCGGCCTGACAAAGGGAAAACATGGGTATCACACTTCTGCGATTTGGGAACCTCACATCCGCTTTGTAGTAGAGCTCCTAGCCTGCAAAGTCCTGCGGAAGTGCAGGCCAACTGAAGTACCTGCCTCGGTTATCAGAATTGCTATGAATTGCGCCGAGGGTTACAGCTACAACTGGGCAAACTATATTGTGAAGGAATTCCTGGAAGACGCTCACGATGCGCAAGAGAAAGGTAGGCCCTTCCATTACTCATGGTTACTTGTCCTTATCGCATTGGTAGGATGGTGAGAACCTCTTGAGACACAGTTCCCTGATGCTCCGGAAAACACGTCTGGCGCAGCTAGGTACGCATCGCTATGGGTCTCCCAGGATAAAAAACACCAACAGATGACAAATTATGTGTTTTCTTTTTATATGATGGATATCCAATTTCAGATGGCAAAAACCCCATGGCTTAGTCATACGTTATTCTCCCACTATCACGGTGCAGTCACCTTCAGTGCCGACATGCATCATACCTTCATCTAGGCTCGCATAGATGAAGAACATCAATGGTTCAAGCTACCATATGTAGTCACTGAGGGTGATATCTAGGCAGTATCTCAACACTGGTCGGTTGAATGGTTAAACGATGTAGGAAAAAAACCTCACATTCCAGTCCCCATAGTTACCAATGTGGGCGTAGGGCCTAGAAACACACAACAGCAAGCCCCCATGGAAGAGAGCGAAGAATAGACTGAGTCGAAGCAGAATGATAGCAACTAGGGTGCAGGAGAGGAAAACGAAGAAGAGGAAGGATAGGACTTGGTCAAAACTACTCCAGACCCTAATAGGCAGGATAAGCGCAAGATACCAGAAGTAGAGGAAGTGAACAAACCACAGCATCGAAAGAAAGCGAAGGCATCGAAGGATAAGAACATCGATGACACTACCATCTTGACAAGTGAGGAACTTGATGAGGCTTTGTCAAAGTCCACTGAATTTCTGACCAAGAAATGGTCCGAGTTCGCGGCTGCACACTTGCATGCCATCACTGGTGTTGCATAACACATATCGGAGCTGAAGGCTTTAGCAGCACAATCGACGACCGACACTGTAGCCAGCAGTACCCCGGTAAATGCGCAGCTCGACCTAAGGAAATGGCCCGCTCAAGAACACAAGGGCAAAGTATCCGCTGCTACCCTTACCACAACTGATGTAGCGTCTCGCGCAAAAATGACCATGAAAGTCAGAATTGATTACACCAAAATATCCATGGCAGAACTGTATCCCTTCTAGTCCGCTATCGCAAAGGAAATTCAGGCGTGAGATCATTATTCCCAAATCCAGTTGGACGACACCAGGAAGCAGAATGATAGCCTTGCAGCGCAGCTAGAAGCAGCAGACCAGCGAAAGAGGGACGCAGAACGTAAGTGGATTACATTGGTCCGAGTGTTGGATGAAGCATGTCGGAGTCTCCCTGACTTCTACGTGTAGCTGGTGGAAGAACCAGAGCAAATATTGGCTAGGTTGAAAGACTATGCACAGCAATCCCGCAGTGAAATTGAGAAGCTCAAAGTAGAGCATGAGACCCAGATCGCGGAGCTTCAACTCCGCATCCGTCCAGAAAGTCCACCTGAGGTCAAAGACCAACGCCGCGCAGACATTCAAGCGTCCGCAGCAAAAATTTCAGATATTGTGGGCAGTGCATCAAAGCTATTAGAAGATAGTGTGGAGACCTGGACTACCCTGCAGGAACATCCAAGAATTGGGCAACTGCAAGAAACCATTCGACAGAAACAGGCAGAATTGGATGAAGTAAAAGCCGCAATTAAGATTCTACCACCCATGGAGAAAATGATCAAGGTAAAGCGCAGCAACGAACTCCAGCAGGAAATTGAATTATGCAGAGTAAACGCAACAGATGTGGAAAATGCTATGCAGCCACTTATTAGGGAATCATTTGAGTTAACCACTACTGCGGACACCCAACTTAAAGTCCTGAAGGAATATGATGCATTTGCACAGCAAAGGGCTACCGAAACATCAGCCGAGGTACTGCAGGAGTTGGTGGAAAAGGAACAGGCCGCTGACAGTATCATCCGTGGTCTCAACAACTAGTATGCTATCCTTGCTGATAAAGTTCATCTGCCAGAAGAGCCGCAGAGTGTCCCAGGACGGGACACTGGTGAGTCTTAGGGGCCTGTTGGGGCGCGCACCCTAACAGTCCTTAAGGTAGGTATCTTCGCAAGATAAAGGAGTTTGTAAGCGGAGTTATGACTCAAATTAGTCTTAGGGGTGTCAGGGCTAACTCAAAACCCTCTTTTTGTAATTAACCCATGGTGCAAGTCTAGGGTTTAGGGTTTGCGGTGCCCATGGTTTAAGTCCATGGTTTTGTAATAGTGCAATATATAAATAGGCACTTTTGTAAATAAGAAAGGTTAGGTTTTTGGATGTAAAGAGAATTAAGGCGAAGCTAAGGCTATTTTGTAAGGAAAGGTTAAGTCCCAGCTGTGTGCGTGGAGGACCTCTGCAACTGTGTGCACAGAGGGTTTTGTAAGAGATTAAGGGAAATCTGCAGCTGTGTGTGCAGAGGCCTGCTGCTGTGTGCATGGCTTAAGGGACTTGAGGAGATATGCAGCTGAGTGCAGAGATCAGAACTGTGATTTTGTATAAAGTTGAATAAAGCACAGTTCTGTGGATGTAACCCCTACACTGGGGGTGAACCACGTTATATCTGGTGTTGTGGTTCTTTGTGTTATTGTCTTCATGTTCTTGTATGCATTAATAATTAGATAAATCTGATAAGTAAGATCACTACTAATAAATAGCTTCGCTATGAATTCCCAGTAACGGGTTAAGCAAGTCACTGTTTGTTTATTTATCTACGAAGTTGTATATATATGAATGTCGGAGCTCTGAGGTTATTTATTATAAGTTATTAAAGGCTAAGGTATAGTAATATCCCTCTCTGCTTGCAGAAACCTGATTCTGCGGCACCCCATAGCTGTTTCGGGTGAGACTGCAACCTGTTCGCAGGTTGTTTCCGAAAGGGCCAACACTGTGGGTCTTTTGTTGGTGCAAAGCAGAAGGATTAAAACCTGGGTCTGCCCTATTGCCCAACACTCACAATGATGGAAGATTTATGTACTTCCATCCAGGCTGGAACCACATCCTACCACAATGATGGAAGATTTCCGTACTTTCATCTAGGCCGAAACCACATCCTACCACAATGATGGAAGATCTCTATTCTTCCATCCAGTCTGGAACCACATCTTGCTCACAATGATTAAAGACTCTTATCCATCCTAGAACACATCCTACTCACAATGATGAAATTTTTCTGCACTTACATTAATCCAGGTGGGAACATATCCTTCTCACAATGATGAAAAGGCTCTGTACTTACATCCATCAAGGCGGGAACACATCTTGCTCACAATGATGGAAGGGCTCTGCACTCATATCTGATCTTGTAGGAACCAATCCTATAGTCACATCAGAATGGACCCCAGTCCTCGACTGAGCTGCTTGGTAACTGAACAGGTGCCTCCATTCTATTAGAGAATGGCAGTTGCCCTTACATCCGGCCTACTTGTTGGAATGGCCAACACTCACATCTGACATGGAAGGAACATAATCCTTTAGCCATGAAAGAATGTTTCAACCCTTACATCTGATCAAGTGGGAACACATCCCTCCATCACATCAGAATGGTTTCTCAGTCCTAGAATCAGTTTTCTTGGTAACTAACCAGGTACCTGCATTCCTAGAATGGAAATTTCCCTTACATCTATCCTACTCGACAGAATGGCTAGCACTCATATCTAACATGGAAGGAAATAATCCTCTCACCGTGATATAATGGATCAGCCCTTACATCTGACCATGGAAGGAACCAATCCTCTCACCGTGTTAGAATGGCTATGGGACTCATCACTTTCCCTTGGAGGAAACTTTGATCTGGAGAACACCAAGATTCTCCCTGAAGTACTTGAACTTCACCCTGGATAATGGCTTCGTCAACACATCAGCTTTCTGTTCCTCCATCACAACATACTGGAGCTTCACTGCTCCCCTCTGCACCATATCCCTGATATAGTGATACTTAATCTCGATATGCTTCGACTTGTCATGGAACATTGGATTCTCTGACAACTTCATGCAACTCTGGTTGTCACAATGTATACAAGTAGCATCCATATGGAGATCAAATAAATATGACAATAGCTTTCATAGCCATACTGCCTCACAACTAGCTGAACTAGCGTAGATCCAGTTTCTAGGCTCTATCAAGCACCAAGATGGATCAAATCTCTCAAGCTGCAAACCTCTTCTTAGGTATCCATTGATTTGATTCAAACCAAAAGACACATCTTTTTATTTAAGGCGTGATATAATTTTATTGTTATTAATATTTAATATTATTTATGGCCAACATATAATATTAAATATAATGTTAGGAACGAACATTGCATCATTTCCTCACACATGGTTTTAACACCATATGCAAGGCCCTCCTACAATCATGGGTTGTTTAGGAGGCCTTGCACATGGTCTTAAAACCATTATCAAGGCCCTCCTAAACCATGTACAATAAAACCATGGGTTTTTTTAGGAGGCCTTGCACATGGTTTAAAAACCATGTCCAAGGCCTCCTAAACTATGTACAATAAAACCATGGGTTGTTTAGAATGCATTTCACATGGTTTAAAACCATGTGCAAGGCCAACATTTTTTTGCCAATAATTCAATTTTGTGTTTTTTTCTTGACCCACATATTTTTTTTTACGGATAATTAAATTTTTACTTTTTTATTGTTTTGTTAGGTAGGAAGATTACAACATCTCCCCTATATTAGATTGTTTTTGTGGCCGACATTTATTTTGGCCTATTAGAAAATTTATTTTTTATTAATAAAATAACTTTACAGAAGTGATATTATATTTTTATTTTGTGTTACAAAATCTCTCCCATAATATTCATTATCACTATTATTTTTTGCCGACATGTTACAAACATTACATCACATTACAAGATCTCTCCCATAATATTCATTATCACTATTATTTTTTGCCGACACGTTAGTAACGTTACATCACGTTACAAGATCTCCCCCATACTGGGCTGTAGAGCGCCTCTCGACGCAACAAGCTATGACATACTCTGCTTCAGTTGTACTTAGTGCCACACAGGATTGCTTCCTGCTAAACCAAGAGATCACACCTGATCCCATATTGAAGAACACCCTGAAGTGTTCTTCCTATCGATGGAACTGACTTCCCAATTTGAATCAACATAACCCTAGAGGTTAATATTCTGATTCGTATCATACTTGAGCACATAATAAATTGTACCCTTCAGGTACCTCAGAATATGCTTTGCAACGACCAGGTGAACATGTCTCAGATTTATCAAGAACTGGATCAAGGTGTTCACAGCAAAGAAAATATTTGGTCTCGTGTTCGTCATATACATCAAAGACCCAATCATCTGATTATACATTGTAGCATAAACAGTCTCTGATGAAGCATCACTTAATAGCTTGAGGTTCGATGCCATAGGTGTGGTCATGCAGTCCATCATCTTGAACCTATACAACATCTCTACTGCATACTTCCCTTGTCCATACCTCCATGCCTATAAAATAGTGCGTCGACACATAACAGGAGCACCATTGGTCTTCCACCTTCAACCTTGAGGCAAAGGTTGGAATCCACTTTACTCTTAGTAAAGCCTAGAGTCATCAATAATCTATCCATCCCATCGTACCATGTCAAAACACAAGATCTTCTGCAATCACTCCCTCTGAAGCATCATACTCCCTCTGTCTTCCATACTCTATGCACTGAAACATTTTGTACCAGAGTGACAAGTAGCTTCCTATGCTACTAATATTATATGTGTCCATCTAGGATCACTGGATACCAAAATCCTCTATCTTGAACTTTTTCAAAATTTCATCTCGCACTCATCTATACTGAAGAAGAACTAGCCTCCATGTAGTTCTTCAGCACCCATCTCTACAGAAGAAGACCTATCCTCCATGTAGGTCACATATAAGTGGTGAAGAAGACCTACATGGAGGCTAGGCCTACAACCAGCGTGAAAAAGGGTTGGCTCTATATAAATTCCTGTGAGGAGAAGAATCATGAGATAGCACTCGTGATGATCCAGATCAAGCGATAATCAAGATCTAGTGATGATGATCCAGCAGTAATGATCTAGATCGAGAGATGATCCAGATCCAATGATGATGCCTAGTGATGATGCCGATCTAGTGATGAGATTGAGTGATGATGCAGATCTAGTGATGATGTCTAGTGATGATCCAAATCGAGTGATGATCCAGATCCAGTAGTGATGATCCAGATCGAGTGATGATCCATATCCAGTAGTAATGATCTAGATCGAGTGAGGATCTATATCTAGCAGTGATGATCCAGATCCAATGATGATGATGATACAGATCAAGTGATGATCTAGATTGAGTGATGATGATCTAGATCGAGTGATGATCTAGATTCGGTGATGATGATCCAGATCGAGTGATTATCTATATTTAGTGATGATGATCCAGATCGAGTGATGATCTAGATCTAAATGAAGATGACTTGAAGATGTAGATGACCAGATGATACAGAGAAGAAGACTTGTGCTGATAAATTGTGTTGAGAGAATACCTTCCTAGTTAAGAGGGAGTGTTGATGTATTTTTAACTTCAGAATGTATTCACTTGTATTTCTTATATATTGTAACCCGATGTTTATTCCGGGATGTATTGTAACGTATTTGAGTCATGTCATACCACAATGTTTATTCTAGGAAGTTTCTATAATGAGAAAGTCATGTGAAGTCATTGTGGGTAACCCTCCTATTGGTCAAGGGTTAAAGTCCCCATAGTTGTGGGGCCCTA
Organism: Pseudotsuga menziesii; assembly: GCA_001517045.1. Lineage (NCBI taxonomy): Eukaryota > Viridiplantae > Streptophyta > Pinopsida > Pinales > Pinaceae > Pseudotsuga > Pseudotsuga menziesii. The sequence goes on along the minus strand of LPNX010089730.1, from coordinate 364,776 downwards.
GGATTATTAGACTATCCTAGTGAAGTCGACCCTAGGTGAGTCATTTTAAGTCGGGGCAATAGTCGCCACCATTGTGTTAAGGATAGACCTCCTTGTGGTCGGAGGAGGCAAAGTCTCCACAAGTTGTGGGGTGCTAGGGTTATTAGACACTCCTAGAGATGTCGGCTCTAGTAAGTAATTGTTAAGTTAGGCCAGCATGATGGAGTGGGTTCGAAGTGAATGGAAGAATATAAATAGAGAGTGAGTCTCTCTATTTAGGACGCACACACTCACTCATTGGGGCACATGAGTGAGAGAGGAAAATCTCTCTTAGTGAGAGAGACAGAGACTGCTGCTGTCGAGAGATCATCTTACTGTTTTGGGGTTTTACCTTTTGGTGCTAATTCTATCTCTGAGGAAGTTGTGGGGTTTTCTCCTTTATGGTTTCCCCAAGGAAAATTCTTTTTGTCTCTTGTGTTGTGCTTGTTTTTTTATTGCTGTGCATGTTATTCTCTCAGTTAAAGATCCTAAGATCATAATGGTAGATTGAATGATAAAAATCTAACACCCACTAGTCATCATCACACACCTTAGGGAGCATGCTGTAGCACAACACTTCCATGACTTAGTGTTTTGGGAGAAAACGGTGGGTAATGCCTCCACCCACCCTAATGGAGAAATGGACTATGTCTACATTGACATAGTGCCTATGTTGAGACTGTCGTACTCATATTTTGTCATCGAATAACCAATTTGGGTAGTTACATTTTCCTGAAACCCTCCACCTGTCCACACATCATGATAATAACAAACTAATCATACATTACCATAATAATTACTTCTCATACCACATCTCTTTTGGAAATAATTCCATCGAGGTAATTTTATTTTGTGGGACTCAACTGTGCCTCGGCTCTTAAACCTGTCGGTTAGTCTCGTAACAAAATGCCATGTAATCATCAACATGTACATAGATAATTTGTTAATACTAACAACAACAATAGAATAATTTACACCATGCATCTGGTGTCTTAATGTTATTCTCTCAGTTAAAGATCCTAAGATCATAATGGTAGATTGAATGATAAAAATCTAACACCCACTAGTCATCATCACACACCTTAGGGAGCATGCTGTAGCACAACACTTCCATGACTTAGTGTTTTGGGAGAAAACGATGCGTAATGCCTCCACCCACCCTAATGGAGAAATGGACTATGTCTACATTGACATAGTGCCTATGTTGAGACTGTCGTACTCATATTTTGTCATCGAATAACCAATTTGGGTAGTTACATTTTCCTGAAACCCTCCACCTGTCCACACATCATGATAATAACAAACTAATCATACATTACCATAATAATTACTTCTCATACCACATCTCTTTTGGAAATAATTCCATCGAGGTAATTTTATTTTGTGGGACTCAACTGTGCCTCGGCTCTTTTAAACCTGTCGGTTAGTCTCGTAACAAAATGCCATGTAATCATCAACATGTACATAGATAATTTGTTAATACTAACAACAACAATAGAATAATTTACACCATGCATCTGGTGTCTTAATCATTTACTTGAACATAACATAAATCGACATCCATGTACCATTATCTATTGAATTTGCATGCCAAAGGCGTAATAAAAAAGGATAATAAGTCATAATATTAAAATCACACACATATATATAAATTCTGCAAATAATAAATCCATATGTCCGCAATGTCATCTACTGAAGAAGCTCCACAATAATAAGAAAATACATCCAGTAAGGATAGTCTAGGTAATAAGGTCAAAATGGTGCATTACACAAAGCTCAAAGCTAATGCTCGACTGGTGAATGGGCAGGAATATATGATGTTATATTTTTATTTGGACCATATGATTGTCTTATCATGCCAATTCAAAATGTATGTAATATTATGTTGGAAATTAATAAAATGATCTAAGATGGCTATACAAAGATCACTATAGGCGATATGATTCCACCAGAGGGGAAGAGGAAAGGGGTCATATGGGGAAACTAAATCCTATATTTCCAAGTGTCAACATTAGAACTTATCCGAAATATGCAATGTTCTTTAAATAAGCCAATTAATTACTTTTGACTATTAACTTAATTACTAAATGCATGTGTGACATTTGTGGGAAAAGTCAGTTTATGTGGTTATTGAAGCATGGGGTTGTGATTGTTATGTCATCTCTCAGTAGTCCTTTTCTCATATGGTTAGAAACTATGTCAGTTTCCTTTTCAACATCATCCCATATCCCTTAGAGTAAACACTCTTTTGATCAGTATCTCATGCATGTTCTATGCTACATAGGTAGAGTTTCCTATTTTTATTCATTTCCATTACTAGACTGTGCATAACTCAGAAAATTAAAATTTGGAGACAATGTTTAATTTTTGGAAAGGAAAATAGTTTATCGTAGGTGACCAAAGAGGTTAGGAAAGCTAGGAACACTTACACATTGAGTTCTACTAGTTTTGGATTCTTTAGAAGCCATGAATTAGTTGTAGGAGGTTATCCAATAGCATACAATAGTTTGGACTCTTATTGCACACATTGGTAAGAGCTGTAAGGGGTTTATTTTTGAACAAAAGTATGGATCAGTGAAGGTAAATTCCTTCTTTGTGCTATATCAGGAATTCGGTGTTGATTTTACAACATTGAGAATCATTCTCTGAGACTTGTTTTGTATCAAGACCTATCTTTGTCCTCATGTATTGAGTTGGGATTCCTATACTGTAATCTTGTTATGTACCAAGATTGGAGTATTTTTTTATCAATACTAGTATCATGTCATAGAAAGACAATGGACTTGTGTTTTATCAAGGATGGACATGTTTGGTATCAATTCAATGATTCTCATAGACGATACCCTATGAGATGAATCTCCAATTGTGGATATGATCTTGTGTTGTATCAAGATTGAAGTATTGTGTTGAATCAGGAATGTAGCTTTGTGTTGTATCAATGTCTAGAATTCTGTTGTATCAATTCATGTGGTTATACTATGTTATATATTTCTATTCATGGTCACTGAGTGCTATAAGTCTCCTTTAGGGATTAGCTACCCCTATAGTGAATTACTTTAGCATATGGCTATATGACCTAGGGTAATATATACGATCAGTAGTATGGAACAATTGTTCTAATTATAACTAGATAATATAGATAAATAAATATACATGTGTGCCATGCAGTAAATAATAAATGATAAGAAGATATGAATAGAGAGAAAATGAATTTGAATTCCCTATGTATTCCTTCATTTGAACTCGAATTGTAAAGGAATTAGTTAAAACCTTAGTTATAAATAAATAATGTAGCACTTAATAAGGAATCTCTCTTAGATCAACCTGAAGATAAAAATAGTAAATAATGTAATTGAATTAATAAAGACTTATGTGTTTCAGTTAATTAAAAGAAACTTATAGAGATCCATGCAATTGTTTTGCATTAATTGCACTAAGAGTAAATCACTAATGAGACTTATGTTATCTTTTTAACCAAGTGATCAACATTCAATTAACTAAGAAGATCCTTGGATAAGTTACTAATGGAAATTATGACACTAAATGTGAAGCACTAGAGGCATTTAGTTAGCTTCATAACTTTATGGTCATACATTCGGTTAAATATTAAAAGACTTAGTTCAATCCAGTCTACATTCAGTTAAAAATTAATAATGAAAGAAACAGTGTATATCATTGTGCATGCCAGGTTTTTTGTGATATTATCGATATCCTAGGAATATACCAAATTCAATACAATTAATTATAGTGTTGTATTGGATCTCTCTTCTCTACTGCTGATGTGACATCTCTTATCGAGAAATATGCTTATGTGTTGTAAACCATTCTCTATAAATATATCTATCATACTCAAAGAATTGCTTGGTTTTTCATCCTCCATGTTTGGAGGGGTTTCTCATGGTATATCTTGTCTCTTATGGTTGAATGATTTATGTCGTTGATTTGTCTTATCAGATTTATATATGCATTGATTAATTAATAAAACATTTAAAGTTCAAGCATATATGATTTTTCTCGGGAATTTACATGGTACTAGAGCATAGGGCATGAAAGATATAATTTTTTCTTATCAAAATAAATCCGAGATGATCTTGAGGAGTTGAGAAAAATATTAGAGCCATGACATCGATCTTAGTTCGATCAAAATATTGTCTCGAGGACACTTCCAACTTAAAACATATGGAAGGTGAGAGTATTGAACACTCTTGAGTAGAATTACCTATATGGATACATATCCATGGTGGTGGAGGATCCTTCATCCGATGCAGGGTGAATCTAGATCAAATTAGTATACGTCATTACCATCACTATTCCATGTAACAAAATCCGTGAATAATTTATGATCAAACCGTGAGGGATTAGCCAAAATAGTTCAAAACCCACTTCCCAAATTGGCTTATTTAGCTTAATTGGGTAATAATTTAAAAAATTCAAAATGGTTTGAGAGATATGATCATGTATTTGAAGATGAATATTTTTATAATTTTTGTTATGAACGCCTTTCCAGTATAGACGAAATGGTTGAATGACCAATGGATTTGTGGATTAGATATTCTTCTTCTTCAATGGATCTTCTATGTAATGAGATTATATTAGATTTAAATAACTCATCTGAAGATGAGGATTATGATCGTTGGAACAATTTTTTCTGAAGAAGATTATTTCTTTAGGTTGCATGGGATCCACTTCCCCCATGTAGATATTCACTACCTCTTGCATGAACTCAAATTTGGAAGGAGATAAAACCGACAGACTCCATTAATCTTCACAAGGAAGTAGAGATCAAGAGGGAGCATACAAAATAATAAAAGATAAGTACTTGTATTTTATTCTTTATATCTATATGCTTTTGAATATGTTTCATTATTGTCATACAAAGATATATATTCTTGATATTATGAATTGTGCTATGAGATAACATGTTGAGAATATATGTTGATTGTATTTCTTTTATTGGAAAATAACAAAATTCAGAAAGTAGACATGCATTATTGTTTGATTACCATATTCTTTGATAAGATTATATTTAAAGGTTTTTTAATGTATTACTGGTATTGAAAATGATGTTATGCTATAACATGATCAAAATATTATGTTACAATACTTCTATGTATTGGTAAATAGTAAAAATCATGATATGTTTAAATTAAGAAGAGTATAGGGTTGTATGATTGTTCATGAGAAGTGAATATAAAGCATGCATATTTGTTCATGAGATATGAATATAATGTGGGAATATAGTAAAACCAATTCATATCTTAGGAAAAACTATTTAAACAATTTTGATTAATTTCCTACCCACTAGCCTTGATAGTTTCCATCCACTTGCCTCACATGGTGAACACTTGCCATATATACCCAAGGAGTGCTTTAATCTTGATTCCGGGTTGATCCTATATACTTTATTGACTGCAATAATTATTATTTGCACTTTTCTGTATGTTCTATCTTTTATTTCCTTATTCCAGATTTTCAGTGGATAAGGTAAAGCTAGTCAATTAGGAAACTACTATCTTTTGTTGCCAACCCATTCTCCATGATTTTATATCCATATTCTAGGATTAGCATGTTGTTTCATCATACATGAAAACTCAATCATGATTTTTATAATGTGTGGTCTTGGAATTATTTGGGAATTTCTTTAGCCACATATGGTTGTTTATCATATTTAGTAAGTCTATATTTCTGAGCTTGATGAGTTGTCTCCAATACAACTTGACTTTACGTATGAGGGATGTACTATTTATGTACACTATTATTCATAATTATTCAATAGAATGATACACTCCAATATTCCTCTCTTCATTCATGTGATTCGATCTCTATTCTTCTCTCTATTTTCTTGTGTATGCTTGTGAGAAGTATCTTACTAGCAAGACCTACTTCTTGTGCTTCTTCTTAGCATATTTACTCATAGAATTAGAGCTTGTATTTCTACATGGTATTATAACACAAGGTTTTTTAAGTTAAAAAAATTTGAGGAGCTATATTTTCTTTCTATCAAAGCGCATATAGTCTCCTATCCCTCTGTGAAGAAGAGCTTTCTTTTAAGGTTACAAGATTTTCTCCTAGTTTTATTTGTGCATGTTGAAGAGAGTATCTTCTTGAGCTCATCAAAATCATAGTATGGATTATTCTTCAACTATAATCATAAATCCCTTCAAATTTCATGAATGGAAATCTAAAATTGGTATTCTATTGCCTAGTAAGGGACTATATAGAGTTACTCTAGCTTTGGAGAATGGGCCAAATGTTGTTGTTGAGAAGGCTAAGTGGCATAATAGGTTGGATGACGCCTATGGATTTCTTTTCCTCTCTATTCATCCTAATGTACTCTTTTATCTATATGGTTTGACCACTGCAAACCAAGTATGGATGGAAATTGAGTCTTTCTTTGGAGTTCAAGATGAGTTAAAAGCACATCAGTTCGATATTGAGTTATTCTGATTGAGTCGAAGACTTTTTGATTCTATTGATGGTTTCTTCACCAAATTCAAGTCACTTGTTCTAATGCTCAAACATTGTTAGATTGAGAATAAATATGATGAATTAATCCTTTCCATTCTATCCAAATTCAGTCATGAATACTCGATTTTTGTGTCTACCTTTCATGCTATTAGGAATGTTGTTTCTAATTTGAAAATGACTTCTTTGTGCAGTTTCTTTGATTCACTAAAAAAGGAGCAAGATAACAATACGAAAAATTTTAGTTTTAAGGAGGGTTGTCTTCTGCCTCCGAAAGTCACTTTTGGGGGCGTTTTTGTCTTTGGATGTGGTCTTTTCAAAACCTCCCTTAATAGCGCCGACACTAAAAGTTTTGAGTTTTAGGGGTGGTTTTGGAAGATATCAAAACCACCCCTAAAAAATACTTTTGGGGGAGGCTCTAAACCCTCCCCCCCAAAGAAAAAAAGTGACTTTTAAAGGAGGTTCTAAACCCTATCATAGAAACCTATGTGGGCGGTTCCAATGCCCCTCCCTCCCCCCCCCAAAAAAAATCCTTATTACAAACCTTTGGGTATGGTTAGAGACCCC
>LPNX010089730.1:347495-357707 GCA_001517045.1 Pseudotsuga menziesii | reverse complement strand
AAAAAAACTATTTACCAACCTTTGGGGGTTGTTATTAACCCCCCTCGTAGTGGCATATGAATTCAGTTTAGAACCACACTCATAGCCAGAATAAATAATCATAAAATATATTTTATTAAAAATATCAATATTGGAATATCATTAGCACACAAAGGAATAGAACCTTCAACCTCATGCTTGTAAAGCAGGCACTCTTCCATTGAGCTAGAACCCTTTAAGAATTGGGGAAAGGGGCAATATTAACACCAAGATTGCATCATTTGTAATTCCAATAAAATACGAATAATTCTAACTTTTTTTCAGACATGAGAGACCTAAGAAAGTAGTCTAAAGGCTCCTTTCCACTAGAGAAATATGATCGTCAAATTAACTAAGTAGTGTTTGTTTTGTGCATATTGAGTGCAAATGTCAATAGGAAGTTCTTCATTGAGTTTGAGGAATTACCTTTTTATATACTTGTAGTACAAACTTTCAAGAATGCTTCACATTATATTTAGAATTTCCTGCAGAGGAAATTGAGGGATCATGTTTTTAATGAGATGTTATGAGTTCAAAAGACCCCATGAGCAAGAAAGTGCTATAAATTAGAGTTAACATAGGTAAACAAAGCAAAGGGGAAAACAATAACTACATATGAGATACCAAAGAAACCTTTAATGCATTCAATCTCAAATCCTCTTTTGAAGAAGTTCCAAAATTCAGATAAAAAGGACCACTTGAACATTTATTATTTTGAAAAGTTGAATATAGCATGCTTCAACTTATATTTTGTTTTAAGATTTTATCCAAAGACAACAATTGCCTCCCTTAATTTAGAATTTACTTAAACAAAAACTTTGTTTAATCCTCGGGATACACTAACATGCATGTAAAAAATATTTTAAGAAACATCAACATGCAATCACTTGTAATCTCATAGGCTGAAATACGCTTGCCCAACTATGTGTCCCATACTAATTTTTGAATTGATATGTATACTTCATACCTTTCATACAAAAAAGCCATGGTATGGTACAAATATCTAGAATAAAGTACCCTTATTGTTGCTATAGTAAATATTGCATAAGGTGGTCCATTCCTAAAGTTATATGTTTGCTGAATTTTAACCTTTAGGTTCAAAATGCAATGAAATTCAACCAAAAGTAAAACTTGTTCTTTTCAGGTAATAAGTTCGTTGATTCTAACACCATAGTATTATTTTGAAGGGAGAAATCATTTTTTCCATTACTAAAAAGACAAATGAAAATACTTAAAATTAAACCTTACCTAGAATGTAGCTCGACACATGACCTACTATTGCACTATAATATTGAGACATATATCAGCTTTGTGGGTTTCGTGAGTATTTTCAAAGCACCATGCTTTATCTACAAATCACGACTTCTTTGATTTTTGACAATATGTCCAAAATATTTACAAGAATTCATTAGCTCCACACTTGTATCATTCATATGGCTCATCTTTCTCACCAATATTGACAAGAAAACAAGACACTATTCACCAAACACACCAGATGGCATATGCTTTGCTCTCTCCATGGTTCACGAAGCATATCCAGTAGCATTTGCTCCTCTTACACCTTTGCTTATCTTTTTTTTAATTTTGTAATTATGAACATATGTATGTATATGTTTAATGATCGTATTGCATTTTATCATGATTTATAGTATTAAATAGCATTTTATCATGGTTTACATATGATATTTTTAATGATGGTATTAGATTTTATACTAAAAAAAAGACTATTAATCCCAACAGTGTTTTTGACTCGAGAGACCTAAGAAAGTAGTCTGAATGGATCTGACCTTTTTAAGATATATGCTAACCAGTTCGATTCATATTATGTAATCAAGATAATGTAGATGTTTGCTAGGAAATTCACATTTAGACTCTTAAACATATAATTATGCATCCAATTGACCTCAAGTTAGAATTTAAAAAGAAGAATATTATGCCACCAAAGAAGACACTCAGTTTGCTTGGTTATGATCATGCCATTGTATAACACATAAAGTAATAACAAATAAATGCGTTTTGGAGCTCTATAGATTTGAATATTATGTTGTTTTATGACGAAATGTTGTATAAAATTTTACCTTCTATGTAACAAGATTAAGCTGGGAAGAATAGGGGGACTGGTGCAATCATCTATGGTTATTTTAGCGTTGTATTTATCTATTGCATAATACGGTTTTGTTCACAAATATATTGAATACATAAATCTTGTTTGTCATTATTTCTATGCTAATGTGATTTGTTTCTAGGGGATTGGTTCATGTTATTTCAATGACAAAGCCCAATAAGAAATTTGATTATTGAAACTCTTGTCTAATATTATTTCACTAGATTTCTTTAACATGAATAACATCACTCCATTTCTTAAGATAACAAGGCACTCATGTATATAGGAATGGGACTCCTGCATATACTATGTACAGAGGAAAATAGGTCTCAGAAGGAATTCTCAAGCCAACTGTAAAGGTCATGAAGCTTCCTAAAACAAAAAGTATTCATTCCATGACAGAATCAGAAATACTACTCCATCAACTCAAAATTTTTTACTCAGTTACAAAGTATCTTTTCATGGTCAATGTTATTCTTGAAACCATTTAGGGCATAAAGTCGTAAAATGCAGAGATGATCAAGTTAGAGCTAGAAATGGTTACCTAGATTTAAATAATGTTCAATGTTACAAGTGTCATTTCTATGGTTTTTTAACAAGAAATTATGCAAGTATCATGTATCACAATGATGAGTGTTTCAAATTTCACAACTATGGACATATTGCAAAAAATTGCGGCATGACAAGGTCTCCTAGGCCAAGACTCGTGAAAGTATGGAAAAGTAAATCTGAAGTACAAAGCAAGAAATATGAGGAAAATATTGAACATGAATTTAATCTAGAAAATGAAAAAAGAATGTCAAAAGAAGAAGGATTATTTGTTGCACGCCTATTTTAGACTACTCACATTAATCAAATGAGGTAGTCCTGAGCAATGAAAAAGGTTCTCAAAGATAGAGCATAGTACAAATATGATCTAAAATAAAAGGAAGCGTGAATTCAAATATGAAAAAGAAGGAATAGGCAAATAGACGAAAAAGACACAATAGACTAGCTATTATCAATGAGGTGTTTGATTTTTAAAAAGGAATTATGCATCGGGACTGAAATTCGCTATGGACAATATGTGACTCACTGGTTTCTAAGGGTCTATTTGAATATTAGAGGTGAAACAAACCTTATGTACTTCATGAATTTATCACAAGAGTACGGTCACCATGTCCGGTCCTTGGATGAAGACTCTTCAATGGCAGCATCTAACATATGACTGCTTTAGATTTTATTTCATAACTTCAACATCAGGGATCAACAGTCATGTATCAACCTTTCTATCTTATCCTAAGTATAATAAGGATTGTACAAAGAATCTTAGTGTAAAACTTCAACAATTTGAAAATTTCCTATAAAATAAGCTCAAGGAGAACTATTGTTCTTGCATTAAGGGAAATCGAAATTCCTTGTAGTGACCTATTAAAGACAGGGATCAAGAGTTTCTATGATCATGAACCCAAGAGAGAATTTCTAAAAAGAGAAAATATTTCCTGAGAAATGCACACCAACTGGGGGAGCTGAGTCTGTTTAGGTGTAGTAGTCAAGACTAAGTAGATCTCTAGCAAAAGAAGACAATTTTTCTTAACAAATAGGAGTATTTTAAAAATCCTTATAGCATGCAGCAAGGATATGAAACTATAGGATTGAAAGTCCAAATACATTGCATGAGTAAAGAAATCATTAGAAGCACATTTGACAATGGCCATGAAAAAATATAATTGCATCCCAAACACATATTGTAGAACATTCATTACAACAACTACAATAGTGTCCGAAACAACGCAATGTTTCATACTAAAAATAGAAAAATTTAATGCACCGTACCTTTTGGTCTTGAGATTTTCTCTTTTTGGTTTATATTTTGACCATTTGTGGCCAATTCCAATTCATGTGTTCCCAAAAAAATCAATATATATTTGTTTCCTTCTTGATACTTTATGGAGTAGAACATTTTTGACCATCTATTAGTGGATGAGATTAACACAAAAACACACATGGTTTGGTGATTTATTTTCTCTTTGGTTTCTTCAAAGTATGGTCCTTTGATATTACTTGAATTATATTGTTCTTTACGTTTTAAAGATTGACTCTGTGTTGGTTTCTATAATCTCTATGATATATTGTTGTCATAGTAACTGTTTATATAAAATTTGATGCATTATGTGCATTTTTCTCTATAATATTGTCTCTAGTAATAATATTAATCTATGGTGGTTATTTTCTGAATATTCTCCTATGGTGCATACATGATGACAATGATGAGCTTTGAATATCTCCTGCTACACCAGATTTTACTGCACCGAAATGTTGTTTAGGTGAAATATCTCACCTTTTCTTGATTGTCTTCAACGCTGAAAATATTGGGTGAATCAATGTGCTATTATGATAGAAGTGAGCTTGAATTATTTAGGATTTTCATGCATGATTACTTATAAAAAAACTATTTTCTTTAAATGCGTAATTGTCTTCCTTTTGGTGGGTATTGTCTATAAAATACAAAAAACATGGTTTCACACTATGGTGTCATGTTCTCATTTTGACAGCACCATGAAGCAGATAGAACCCCATGGATCCTAGTGAGAGATTGAATTAAATAATTAATGACGGGTTAAGATGAGGCAATTAATTAATTAGGAGTGTGCACTTAAATTTATCCATAGTTTCTACCCACTTGGAACAAATAATTATGGATCATTTAATATTATTGGTGCAATTAAGATTTTTATTTGTTATGTTGAATAAATGGAGAAATTGGCCCACCAATTTGAATTAGCAGATAAGGTTGGAGGAATTACTTGGAGTAGAAGTCAAGTAAGCACTAGAGTCCAAAAATGATGCCAAAAATGAGAAAAGAGGAATATTTCAAGAAAAGTAGCATAAATCCAGAAAGTAGGATAAAATAGGAAAAGTGTGAATGTATGAAAATCAGGAAAGTTCAAAAAAGAAGGAAAGTCAGAAAAAGGAGGAAAAAGAAGGAAAGCCAAAGCAAAGAAAAGAAAGGAAAGTATTTCCACTCATGGGTGAACTATTCTCACAGGTCACCAAGCCAAGTAAATTGCTCAATAGGTCAACATTAATTCTATAAAATAAGTATTCCAACTCGCTTTAACTTCTTTTGCTAGTTTGAGAAATGTTATGAATGCATTTGTGCATTTGAGAATTGGGAGATGTGACCCTAGTCAAGCATGTGAGATGTGCCCTAGCTTTCTATGAGAGGATAATGGAATTAAGCCATTGTCATTGATTTTATTTTCAATTCCTATATCTGATCAAGTCTAATTTCAAAATCAAGAAATTCATTATCCAGTTCAGATATCAAATCCACCCTCCTTCCTCTTTTCTCCTTCTCTCTATTCTATGGACTTCTAGCAATTTTGGAGCTATGTAATGGATATTTCGACATATTTATGATTCGATATGTATAATTATGTATAATTTAATTTTCAATATAATATCCGTATTAGCTTCAGATCATTCCTAAATTTCGTGAGATTCAACGATCGAAATTCTTGGGTTTCCTAGCACCAGAGTCATAATTTTGGAGTGGTAGTATGAGAGGTGAATTATGTGAATATTATGAATATTATTTAGAACCTCATGGCTCTGACATAGTATTATTTTCTAGTCTCTGTAAGTTTCATAACATTCTGATCTGTTTTGACTGAGTTTTGTATCAATCTTTTACACCCTACCTAGAATCCATGGCTAAAATGACTAGTTTTCCATTCGAAGCATTTTATGTACCTAAAAAATTCCATTTGTTTTAATTTATGTTCTGAAAATTATTTGACACCAAAATTATGATATTCCATGTTTAAAACTGAATCCGAGTACCTCTCCTATTTCCTTTGGAAAGCGTTGAATCTTGACTAGTTGCACAATCCTAGTAACTAATTTTCATAGTTACACCCTTAATATGCCTTGTGACTATCCATAATTTATTAAAACATGAATATAAATTTATATACATGTATTATAACTTTATTACCAATCCAAATAATTTCTCCAAAGCCTCTGGTTGTGGATATGAGAAAAGTGCTTCCTAGTTTTACGATTAGGTGACCTAGCAGCATGGAAATAGGTTTATGAGGAGAAGAATACAAATAATAAATGGTCCTTGATCTAAATGTGTTAGTGAAGACACTCTATCAGTCCAATTATTTCCTTGATTTCTTCCCTCTGCCCTATGACCAAAAGTATTAGTCATTTTCCCTTATCTGCTTAACTTCCAAAGTCGACTCGTTCTTTGAAAGTTTTATTTTAAAACATTAAGCTAATTTGCAAAAAGTTAATATTTTGATATGAATGTCCGAATAGGGATATTACATATGGAATATGTTTTCATTATGCACATATGATGGAAGATGTTGAAAATATTGATATCTTTTTCAATTCAGTGGAACATATATAAGTTCTGAAGAATAAATTTTTAATGTATCCATCAAAAGGATAACCCTAGGGATTTTAATTATCATCGATGATTAATACATATAAAAAATGTATATAATTTCATCGAAATGATCAAATCAAATGGTTGGGAATCTGAGTGCCAATTTTGGTTTATGAAATATTCTCACAACGACCAAATTCCATGGAATGCTTTAACTTGAAAAGGGTGAAATCATGAATCTCGGTGTCTATTCCGTCAGAATGTTTTTTTCAAATCCATATTCCATAACGTTTCGGCCAAAAACATAGAACTAACTTTCATCAAAAAAATTTGCTTGGTCGAAAGGTAAATTTAATGATATGCCTAAATTCAAAAACTAACTTTTTAGATTTAAACTTTAACGGTATCCATTAAAACTAATTTTCAGCCGAAATATTTGTTTGACCGAAAACTTGTAAATATTCAGAAATGGTATTCCATCCCATTTCTGAGTCTTCTTCCAATTTTAGAGAGATCGGATCATATTAAATAGTTAGAATTCATCTTCACAAATAATACCATTAGTTACATAATTCAATCTACTTTCTATAGATGTGAATATTATTGAATTTGGCGTGATTCACTAATTTTATTTATTATTTTTCTTAGAAGGTGTCTCGATTGCTTCAAAATTTAATAGAATTTAGTGAAATGAAAATTCAATAACTTCATAAAGACGTGATGCAAAAATTTGGAAAATCCATCGTATAAAACACGGATGTGTTGTCTTCAAAAGGGTACTTTCATTTTTTTGTTTTGAAATGGAAATTAGGGAAGATGTTGTGTCAAAAAAACATCTCAGTTCTAAGATACTTTTTCAAATTGATCCACCTAAAAAAATTCTAATAATTATTTTATGCGGGTGTTGGATACAAACTTATAGGGAGATATTAGTAAAATCTGTCTAGATCATCATAACATATTTGGTTCTTAATGAATAATAGTTTAATAATGAAAAAAATGTGGTCTAAAACATGGTTATTTATAATAATTTCATTAATTAAGAACATACTATCAAACATCTACAAAAATGACATATCAATTAATGCTAATACAAAAATCTAAAAAATAACTGATAGAAAGCTAACACAATTCTATACAAGTTTTTTTTTACTACAAAATGAAATTCTAAACACAACTCTAATTTTTCTTTGCTCGAAGTTGACAAACTTGCAAAAAAAACACTGCTTTTATCATACCCTCGTCCAAAAAAAAATAGACACCCACATTCATGATTTCACCCAAAAAATGATAGCAAAATATAGTGCACTTGTCAGAATAGTGTGGTATAGGTACTGCCTAAAGGTAACATGTTTCCTCTCTCACTTTGGTTCTCTTTCTCATTTAATAACATTCCTAACTACACCCACAATTTAGCAATTAAAATATTGGAATATATATGGCTTCTCTTTAGGTACAGTTTAGGGTTTCTTTATGAAATAAGCTTTGAACACCTTTGAAATATGATTTTGATACGCTTGACATACCATGGTCAAGTTGTTGATGTCTGGGAATTGAGTGTGACACTTTATTGTCTGAAGCTGGGTCGATATCCTTTTATTGGTGAAACACTGTAGGATGCTTATGATAAGGTATTGATCCTTTTTGTAGTTTCTTAAATTTAGTTCTTTCAAGATCTAATGATAAGTTTGTATTAAATTAATAGTGAGCGTTTTTGTTGCATCTAAATATGGGGTGTAGTGTATTGTTTCGTTATGTTTATGTTGGAACCAGGGACTTTCATGGGTTGGAAACTATCACAAATGTTTTCTATATTGTTTTCTCTCACACCAAGCATGATGTATTGTTGTCATTTGTAGTGATGCAAAACATGTTAGATTCTATTTTTTTGTGTTTCTTCCCCAATAACATCTTTAGTATATTATTCAATTTAGTTGACCCTCTAGGGAATTCAGAATCTATTGTGTGAACTTATAAACCTGTTTGTATCTGTAATGTTTGATATATTCATATTCGTCAGTAAATATCATGCAAGCACTGCTAATACTTTATGAAGAGTATTATGGTCTAGTTGAACTGTTGAACCTAGGGAAAAACTATCATAATTAAATAAAAATGATAGAAAATGTAGTTTTTCATTATTGTAGTAATGTCTTTGTAATATATCCAATGGAAGAGTTTTGGAAGTCACATATGTTCAATTAAATATAGCATACACTAAATTATATGATTAGGATTTCTCACAGACACACATACACACACACATAATCTTTCGTGAAATACATATCTTGGGGAAACCTGTTAGGCACCTCCTCTCATCCCAAGGATGCTACTTAAGGTAAACTAATTTTTTTAGAAGTTGTGAATTTGTCAACAAACTGAAGACCATTACAACAATATACTCTTTCTTTATTCATTATTCCACAACTGTAGTTTTTTTAAAATGAGGAAATCTACGGTGGTAGTTTTTGGTTTCTCGACAGTTTCAGACCCAGAAGCAAGTTTATCGTTAGGAGAAGCTTCTTGGAAGCCTTCACGGATGTAAGCTCATCAATTTTTTTAATTAATATTTGGTTATTATGATGCGTAGGGATTTTGTCGCAGTGTTGTCGATTTGGTGTCCATGATAATTGAGATTTTTTAATGTTTTTTATTTTCTTTTTTTGTTAATGTTTCTAATTTATTAATTTAAGAATTTTTAATTTTTAATTATTAATGTTAGTATTGTTGGTTGTTTAATTTTCTTTTCAACTAATTTTGTTTAATGTTTATTAATTTTAGAATAAGTATGTTTAATGTTTTTGTTATAATTTAATGTTTAGGTTAATGTAATATTTAAGGATAATGTAGTGTTTAGGTTAAGGTATTTTATTCTGTAAATCTTGATTTAAATTGTTTTTGTTTTAATATTGTAATATCCCAAATTTTGACCTAACACTTATGGGCATAAGCCCCATGGATTATGATGTTTCTTTGATGTTTTATTTTGATATATTGGGTCTAGGACCCCACTGCATATGAACATGATGATTTGTTTGAGATATTGGGCGTAAGCCAGTTACATATGTTTTATGTATGATTTTATGTGTTGGGCATGGACCGTAAAGCACATGATTGAGGAGATGTTTTGTGTTGAGTGAGGATCTTTGGAGAACATGAGTATTTAAGATGTTTTGTGTTGACCAAGAACCTCTGGAACACATGAGTTTTTATGTTGTGTTGAGCGAGAAGCTATGAAACACATGAGATATAAAAACCTTTGTGTTGAGCAGGAAGCTCTAAAGCACATGAAAATATAGATTAGAAGTGTTGGGAATAAGTCCTGGAACCTTCCAAGTTTATGTTGAGCATAAGCTCTGGAACATCGAATCTATGTCCATTGTATCCCTAGGTGTATCCTACAAGTACATCCTAGCATTAGTGTTGAGCGAGGAGCTCTGGAATTGCACTAAGTTTGTAACTTCCTATTTTTTAGAATTGAGTACTGGCTTTGGATAAGAGCTAGGAGTAACTGAAAATAATTAATGAGTTTGAGTGAAAAAGACTCAAGGAAAATAGTGATCTTATTTGACTTATTTACAAGTGATTAAATGAAATATTGAATTTATGTATCTCCTCAACTACTGAAGAACTACCATGTTATACGAGGGAATCCAACATGCAAGGATGTTTAGATTTTCTTAGCCTAGTAGACCTAAACACCTACCTA
>LPNX010089730.1:266897-340013 GCA_001517045.1 Pseudotsuga menziesii | reverse complement strand
TGTATCATCCCTGGACTTTAAGTCCAAAAATGATCCAAAGACTTTCTGTCTTTGAGTTGTGGATTGCAGGTTGTTGCTGATGATGATGATGTCGTACTGATTGAAAGATCAGAGTATGATGATGATGACGTACTGATCGAAATATCAGAGTATGATGATGTACTGATCGAAATATCAGAGTATGATGATGATGACGTACTGATCGAAAGATCAGAGTATGATGATGATGACGTACTGATCTAAAGATCAGAGTATGATGATGATGCACTATGATTATGATGTTTATGATTGAAAGATTAGAGTATGATGATGATGTTTCTGATCAAAAGATCAAAGTATGTTGATGATGTTTCTGATCGAAAGATCGAAGTATGATGATGATGTTTCTATGTTGATGATGTTTCTAATCGAAATATCAGAGTATGATGATGATGTTTCTGATCGAAATATCATAATGTGATGATGATTATGATCGACAGATCAGAATATGATGATGATGATGTTGCTGCTTATCGAAAGGGCAAAGTGTTGATGATGATATTGCTGATCGAGAGATCAAAGTACTGAAGATGTTGCTACTGATCGAAAGGTCAAGGTGCTGAAGATGTTGCTGCTGATCAAAAAGTCAAAATGTTGAAGATGTTTCTGATCGAAAGAACAAAATGTTGAAGTTGTTGTTGCTGATCAAAAATTCAAAGTACTGAAGATGTTGCTGATCGAAAGGTCAAAATGCTGAATATGTTGTTGCTGATTGAACAGTCAAAGTGTTGAAGATGTTGCTGATCGAAAGGTCCAAGTGCTGAAGATGTCGTTGCTAATTGAAAGATCAAAATGCTGAATATGTTGTTGATCAAAGATTGAAGATGTTGCTGATGATGAAGACTGAATATTGAAGATGAAGACTACACGATGTTGAAAATATTCCAATGATTTATAGATATGTTACCCTGCTGATGTTGATGATGTCCCCTATCTCTACTCTTGTTGTTGTTGATGTTGCTGTAGAATACCCTTCTCGTTAAGGGGGAGTGTTGAAATATTGTAACTTTGAAGAATATTCTATATGTATCTTTTTTTGTTCCTTGATGGTCCTACCGAGAGAACCACGTATATTACATTGTACCCCAATGCTCCTAATCAAAAGAACTAATAAGAGTCATGAGGTAGTCCCCTCTAATTGTAAAGGTGGGTCATCAGTACCCCAGTTTGGTTACTTGATCCTACATGTGTAACTCGATCCTACATGATTTAACTCGAGCCTACATGTCAAATGAGTTAACTTAAGTGAACGGATGAATATAAATAGAGGTGTGGTGCTCCTCATTTGTCACACACACACTCTCACTTGTGTAGTGCATTAGTGGAGAAGAGAAGTAACTGGAGAAGGAGGAGGATCAGGCTTTGATCTCCTTGCTGGTTTTATCTTTTATATTTTTGGGGCATCTATATTGAGGAAGCTTTTGCTGGGTATTTTCCCTTTCGGGTTTTCCCGTGTTCCCTTTTTATGGTTGTGCTTGTCTATCTTTCAGTGATCCTGTTTATATACTTTTGTCATGAAAATGAAATGAAATACTGATGTAATAGCTAAGCATATGAAATTTCAACAATCATTTCCCCCATTAACTAAATAAATCCATGAATTGAGTGCGCAGACAAATTAACGAGACCATATAATGGTCTAAAGTTTATGTGTAAAATAAATAAGAATCAACATACATCTGTTACATTCATAATAAAATTAACCCCATCGTTATGCACAATACCCATTAAACAACATAACATAAAATAACCAATAGATCACAGGATCGATTCCTAATAATTTAACCATAATTCTATGCACAACACTCTTATAAAAAATGTAGCATAAATACATAGAGGTCACAGGATCAATTCCTATGGAGTGGTTTTAATCACAAGTCATCCTATCGAATCCTGTAGGATTCGTTTTGATTCCACTGAACATTGTAGTGTTTCAACTATCAACCAAATAGAGCACATTGACCTTAAATCCAATTCACATAAATCGCTACATAGAGGTCAAAGCCCTGAATTAAAATTATACACTGTCACTAATTCATGGCCCTCAGCCTTCACATAAAACAAAGCATTTAAACTTTATCATAAACCCTTTTATCTCCAACCCTGTCAATGCTATGCGAATAGCAATGACACCCATGGAAGGATTACCATCCATAGTCATGACTCTTATACAAAGAGTATTCATTAATCATGAATCAAAATATAGAACAGTTTTTCACTTAATCAACACACAGTCGCAACCATAAATGGCATGGATTCCATTGCCATCTACGACATGGATCCAAAGGACAAACAACACAGTAATAAATTTATATAAGAACTTAAACCAAAATTGTGAATCCACATAGTCCATTAATAAGACTTATAACCACATAATCAACATAGTATGAAAATGTTATATATATATATATATATATATATATATATATATACAAAATCATTATCAAAACCATTAAGAATTTGCACAGTCATTTAACCTCGGCCTTACACCATTGCAAGAAATGGTCCTACCACTCTATGCAAAACATATTTACACATTTACAATAACGCAGAGCCTGTCAAGTTTACCAAACCATATCACTATGAAGAGTTATCTTAAAACAAAAACCCCAAATGCATTTAGTTCTAGCCCAAAGGCTCTAAAACCCTAAGTATTAACACATCTATGATTCCTTATAGTTCATTACACAGACAGTCCCTTTCCCAGAATGCAGCCATTAAAAAAAAACAGAGCCAAGTATTCAAACCCATGGCGAGTTCAAACTCGGTCACAACAACCACATGAGAGAAGGGCAATTTTTAACTTATACAAGTAGGGATTACCCGAATGGGTATGGCATTGACACAGGGAGACCAATGAACCATGATTTCCTTCATACCCTGAAACCTGCAAACACAAGACAAGCCATAATGAGGAGTATGGATTGTAACAAATTTGAGTAGAAAAAACAACGGTGCTAAACTAGAGTGTGAACGTACTTGTTAATCCATCATAGCTTAACACAACCATACCATGTAAAGGAATAGCTCATGCAACCCTGCTGTGAATGACCAAACCAACACAAGAGCCTAAGCCCTATTCTTGGAGGCCTTGATTTCCAAGGTGAATTTATGTCTCCACCTTGGCCTCCATTAACACCATTCCAAACCCATATCGTATAGCTCATGCGAACCCTTAAACCTTGCCAAAAACAATGTGCATCACAAAACCCCAAAAAATGCAATGAATACATAGGGTTTAAGCCATAATCCACGGCATATGAAATATGCCATGGAGGACTATAGGCAAAGGTATTACAATCATAAACCAACTATATTAAAACCATACACTAAGACTATGTTAGAGCATGAACCAATTTATAGAGCCTTTATACCACAGTAAGTATGTGCCACGTAAATAATAAGTGCAACATTGACCAAGTCACTATCGTAGAGTCTATAAGGATAACAATAATAACCTGCGAAACATAGGATAGTAAACCATCCATCCTGGTATAAATATCATCTAACAACCATGATATTGTCACTAGGATAGATCTGTAAAACTGAGTGCTAGTGACGAAACAGACAAGATGTCCTGTTCAGCTTTTATAAGCAGTTTCCATCACCAAGTTCACTTGCATGAAACATGGAAATAAATGCGTTACTTCATAAGAACTAAGTAATCCCATTATGATAAGTAGAAAACAATTACCTCTCAGGTGTTTACAAGCAAAAACAAGTCCCGCCACTCCACCCCTTTTTCAATAACAAGTTAAGTCATAATTGTTCATACAACAGTAATCGAAACAATTAACATACATGTAAATGTGTAACCATAGATAAAAATAGGAATCAACATCATGACAACATAAGTATTACATTAATAACGACATTTGGAAATATGAAAGTAGGACGTAAGAATATATTACAACATTCAGTACAACAAACAAAGTATGACACATTCAGCAGAGTTAAATAATGTCCAGCTCAGGTAGTAAATGACTAGCCTAATATAAAAAAAAAATTGTTTCAAATTTTAGGTACATTACAAATATAGTTATTGTTTAGGTTAATGTAATATTAACCTAAACAATAACTATATTAAGGGAAGCGCTCGAAATTGAAAAATACCCTAACAACATGAAGCGAGATGATGGTCTAAAACTAAATGACTCCTACTTTAATAACCAAAATATTAACTATATTAAAAACAAAATTAAAAACTTTATTCAACAACACAATAAAATACATTAGCCTAAACACTACATTAACCTAAACATTAAACTATAACAAAAAAGTTAAACATACTTATTATAAAATTAATAAACATTAAACACAATTAATTGAAAAGAACATTGAACAAACAACAATACTAACATTAATAATAATAAATTAATAAATTAGAAACATTAGCAAAAAAGAAAATAAAAAACATTAAAAAATCTCAATTATC
Organism: Pseudotsuga menziesii; assembly: GCA_001517045.1. NCBI lineage: Eukaryota > Viridiplantae > Streptophyta > Pinopsida > Pinales > Pinaceae > Pseudotsuga > Pseudotsuga menziesii. The sequence goes on along the minus strand of LPNX010089730.1, from coordinate 335,539 downwards.
ATTCACACCAAACCCACAACCCTATGGAAAAAACCCTGCGCATCATAATAACCAAATATTAATAAAAACAAAATGATGAGCTTACATATGTGAAGACTTCCAAGAAGCTTCTCCTGATGATAGACCTGCTTCAAGGTATGAAACTTTCAAGAAACCAAAAAATACCACCACAGATTTCCTCATTTTCAAAAAGCAATATACTCATTAAGAGATCAACATGTCACTTGCAAGAATTGAACTTGGGTGGGGATGATAACACTTCTCCTTACAATTTCTTGGGATACATATAATTGAGTATGTGTGTGTGTATATATATATATATATATATATATATATATATATATATATATATACAAGGAAAACCTTGGAGGATTCCCCTTGTCCCCAAATTTTTAATGAAGGGTGGCTCAATTGTCAGCTGTAATAGTTGTTGGTAACCTCGAGGGACTTAATAAAATTTGAACCTATGACCTAGGTCCTCTTTGTTGACAACATGCCTTGGCTTATATTATGTTTTCCAGGTAACATATCCTGAGGGAACCCGCCTAGGAACTTTGCCTCATTTCAAGATTGTACCTAGGGTAAACCCTAGATTCTTCATGTCCTTAGGTTATGTCATGAAGTCACGAATAGATCATATATATCTCATCAAAATTCAGCACACTGATAGAAAACATGTCAAAAAGTGGGATTTGAATGTGGTTGGGGAGGGTAATAACGTTTCCTCACAACCACTCGAGCTACACCCAATTGATGTCTTGGCTTATATATATATATATTTTTTTTTCTGCAATTTTCTTCAAGGAAAACCTCATAAGGAAATTTTTGGGCTCTTATCGATTTTTTTTGGATGGTACCTAGTGTAAACTCATCATTGTTGATTAATATTCTTGGTTTGCAAAGGCATTGAAGGAGGTGACAATAACGGAAGAGAATTCATGGGACCAACCTTGAGACGTCTTGCATGCAGCCCATAACCCTCAATCACTCTAGCTACCCCCATTGGGTTTTCTTATATATTATGATGGCATTTTTGGTCACTGAGACCAACATTGGACTATTGGTCCTATATAATAAAAGTTCATATTTGATTGAATATTTTTTTCTAAGATCGAATAACATGGTAATAGGATTACCAAGATCACTATATATTGTATTGTAACAGATTATTTTAAATTGAGATCCAAGTTCGACCAATACCTTTAGGGATGTTATGAACATGCTTATCATGTTGTAGTAGGACAAAGCTTGCTAAGTTTGTTTAAAGGATATATTTTCCTCTCTTAACCTCCTTAAGGCCACTACCACTGTGTATGAAGATGAATTTTAACTTTGTGTTTGTGTTTTCCTTGATTGAGAGTGTTTGTGTATACATTAAGGCTTCCTATACACTTTATAAGGGTTCTACTATTGGTTGTTGTATGACTATCATAAAATTGTATAAAGGAGTTGAGGTCACCTTCGTCAGTTGCATGCTTGTGGACCATTTTAGCTAGAACCCTAAGGTTGATATTGGATGTTTCAAGCTATTGCACTTCTATTTTACTTGTTTAACCTTATCCTATAGCTTCTTAATTATGTCTCTCTCAAGTATGCCCATTCCCTAAGATAAGAATCATAATTTTTCCATGCTTGAATGACTTCTTCAGAAAATTGATGTACAACATGATAGGTATGAGTTGTGATATGTGTGCAAGATGTTCATAATTGTTATAGCCAATAGAGTTGTCTACAGAAATTAAAACTAGAACAACTCGTTAACATCACAAATAGTAATTGCTTTGTTTGTTGTAGCTATCTTGCAACTATCTCTGGTGTTTTTTACGGTGTCTCTTGCATTGCTTTCTCTTTCATGGTATCAGAGAATACGCTCTTAGTTATGAATTTGAGTGGTCTCTACATGGTTCATATATGATGTAGCCATATTGACTCTACCTAGATCTGAAATTTCACTTATATTATATTGGGCCTATGTTGGACATATTGGAAATATGGAATATCCTACTAAATATATCTCCAATAGTTCATATGTGATATCAGTATATCTACCAGCAATTATGAACCCTCTCTCCCTTTAATCCATATGGTCTGTCCACGTGGTTCATATATGATATAACCTACGTTGACACTTTCAATTGCATCTACGTCTATAATTGGATCTTCATAGCCACTCCACATGTTACACAATTTTTCCTTATCTACTTTTCTCTCTCAAGGTGGATCTAAATTCCACTAGCTATACCTTCTATACTGAAATATGGAGACATTATGAGTAAGTATAAAATAAAAGAGATATGATGAATGTGCCATACATGACTTCTTCTAATTTAGAATGCAAGATTGAACTCCAATGGTATAAACTCATCTTTTCCAACAACCTCAACCTTCGGTTCACTTAGTACATTCCTTAAAAACAAGAGAGAATACATGGTTGAATGGGAAAGTAAAATAGAATACCTACATTGCATGGTACCACTACTAGGAATTGGGGAACCTATACCCACCATATCCTTTCTCCTCACAACTTTAGAGTGGGTACAAAATTCTCATTTTTTGTAGGGAGGGGATCTAGGATCTTCTTAGGAGTGTTCCTATTAGGTTGTGGCTGCTCCGAAGGGGATTTCTATGGAGTAATGTGGCCAGGAGTGACAAGAAGCTCTCTACCATTTAAACAAAATTTAAGGTCAATTCTCATGCAAGATTGACATTTACTTTCTATACATTTCAAGACATTTACTTCTCATGTATTCATCTAGCATGCATGACCATTCAAACTTGAAATACATACACAAATTTCTGGAAATTGCATGTATGAGTATGCGAGTGCATGAGTACTCTAGTTTGGATAGAATGGAGACAAACAATGTTGGAATGGGAACTTTGAAATGCATACACAAATTTATGTAGTGTATAATGGCATAATTCCTTTATTCGAATGCCAAAGTCCATCTATGCTTGATCACTAAGACTCAAAGTACATACATGCCCTGTTACCAGTGGAAATTCATATAGTCTCTATGGCTGGTTGGAATGGATAGATTTGTATGGTAGGTTGAGATGCGTACAACCCCCATTGTGAATATGGTCCATTTCCCTTTGCATTTTCCTTTATTTTTGTCACTTTTATGTTTTCCAAAGAAATTACCATTTGCGTTGTTACTTCTTTAGGGTAATGGTCACAAACAATGTTTATGCCCCAACAAATAAGTTAGTCATAGTATTTGCACTTGACCTTCTTGTCACCATTTGGTTCAATTCCAAAGCATGTTCGGATGTTTGGTCAAAAGGTATTTTGGACTTAGGATTCATGGATAATAAATATTAAATAAAAAGAATATAGAACAAGAAGTATAGATCTATAGGTAGATTATGATAATCCTTGGAACCAAAAATGAAAGTGAAAAATAAGAAAACTAGGATGAAAATCAAAATTTCTTCTTCAAAATATTAATGCAATGGTCATTGAAAACTAAACAAAACTGATCCAATACGGCAGATTGATTTCTTCTCCACTTTGAGGCTTGTATTAATTCTCTATATGATGTCCAAATGGAAAAAAGCGGTTCTCCAAAATTCAAAATGATCTCCTACAAGTTATAACATGGAAAGGAAATTTCTATTATGCTTTCTTCATTTGATGTTGAAGCATGTGTTATATTTTTATCATTTAATCAATATGATCTAAGATCTTATCTGAGAGAATAACATGCACAATGATAATTATAAGAGACAAGAGATAGACATAATTTTCCTTGGGGAAACCATAAAGGAGAAAACCTAGAAACTTCCTCATAGATAGAATGAGCACCAATAGCAAAAGTAAAACCCAAAAACACAAAAATGATCTCAAACAGTTGTTCTCTCTCTCACTTGTGCGAGCTCCTTCTCTCTCACTCATGTGCTACATTTGAGTGTGTGTGTGTTCCAAATAGAGAGTCTCACTCTCTATTTATACTAGTTTTCCACTTGACAATTACTTACCAAGGACGACCTCGCTAGGAGACTCTAATAACCCTAATACCCCTCAACTATGGGGACTATTTCCTCAAATTACAATGGAGGGTTAACCTCTATGACTTTACATGACTTTATTACATTAATGATTCTCCCAATAGGAACATCGGGGTACAATGAAATAAAATATAAGTTATACAAGTGAATAAATTTTGAAGTTACAAATACAACAACAATCCCTCTTAACTAGGAAGGTATTATCTTGACACAGTTCATAATCACAAGTATTCATTATTGGATCATCATCAAAGTTGGATAATCATCATAATCACTACTCCCGCTATCTCAAGCAAATGGTGTTATCTCTCAATTCTACTCGTCATAGGAAGTTCTACAGAGCCAACCATTTTTCATACTGAATGTAGGTCTCAAAACTTATTACCTACCATGGGAGGCCCATCCTACCACCATGTCGAAAAATCTCAGCAGTTACATGTGACCATGGGAGGCCCATCCTGCCACCATGTCAAAAATGCCCAACACTTACATTTGACCATGGGAGGCGCAACCTTCCACCATGTCAGAAAAGCTCTGCACTTACATATTACCATGGGAGGCCCATCTTGCCACCATGTTAGAAAGGCTCTGCACTTACATCTGACCATGGGAGGCTCAGCCTGCCACCATGTCAGAAAGGATATTCACTTACATCTGACTATGGGAGGCCCAACATTCCACCATGTCAAAAAGGCTCCACATTTACATCTGACCATGGGAGGACCAGCATTCCACCATGTCAAAATGAATCTGCACTTATATCTAACCATGAGAGGCCCAACCTGCCACCATGTCAGAAATGCTATACATTTACATCTTATCATGGGAGGCCCCACCTTCCACCATGTCAAAATGGCTCTTGCACTTACATATGACCATGGGAGGAACACATCTCGCAACCATGTAAAAAAGGGTCACGGACTCATCACTTCCCCTTGGAAGGAACTTCGATATGGAGAACACCAATCTTCTCCCTGAATTACTCAAACTTCACTTTGGCTAATGGCTTGGTCAACACATCAACTATCTTCTCGTCTGTCTCAACATACTGGAGATTCACTGCTCCTGTCTGCACCATATCACTGATATAGTGATATTTCATCTTGATATTATTCGATTTGTCATGGAACACCAGTTTTTCTGAAAAATTCACACAACTCTGGTTGTAACAATATATATAAGTAGCATCCAATTGGACATCAAACAAATCAGATAGTAGTTTCCTCAACCACACTCACTCAAAACTAGCTGAACAAGCTACGATATACTCTGCTTCAGCTATACTTAGTTCCACGCAGGACTGCATCCTGCTAAACCACGAGATCACCACCTGATCCCATACTAAAGCAACACCCCGAAGTGATCTTCTTATTAATGTCACTGCCATACCAATATGAATCCACATAACCCTCCAGGTTAATCTTATGATTCACCTCATACTTGAGTCCATAATCAACTATACCCTTTAGGTACCTCAGAATATGCTTTGTGGAAATCAAGTGAACATGTCTCAGATCTGTCAGGAACTGGCTCAATTTGTTCACAACAAAGCAAATAGCTGGTCTCGTATTCGTCAAGTATATCAAGGACCCAATCATCTGACGATACATCATAGCATCAACTGACTCTAATGAAGCATCACTCAATAGCTTCAGGTTCGATGCCATAGGTGTGTTCATGTCCTTGCAGTCCATCATCTCAAACCTCTTCAGGATCTCTACTACATACTTCCATTGTCCCAGGGAGATTCCATCTACATTTTGCCACACCTCCAAGCCTATAAAGTAGTGCATCATACTCAGGTCTTCCATCTCGAACTTGGAAGCAAGCTTCCTTTTCATGTAAGCAATCAACCCATCCTCTCCTGTCACAAATAGGTCATCCACGTATAGTAGGAGTTTCACTGGGTTCCCTTCCTCAAACTTGTAGTAAAAGTTGGAATCCACTCTACTCTTGGTAAAACCCAAACCAGTCAGGAAGCTATCAATTCTTTTGTACAATGTCCTAGGTGCCTTTTTCAAACTGTACAGGGCCTTTTTAAATATGCACACATGAGTCTCCCTGTCATGTGTCTAAAAACCGAGTGACTACTCCACATACAGTTCCTCTTCTACCACACCATTCAAGAACGTTGTCTTGACATCCATCTAGTGTATCTTCCATTTCATCACTGCAGCCAGAGCAAGTACTGATCTGGAGGAAGTGTATCTGGATACAGGTGTAAATTTTTTTTCTTAATATATCCCTTCCTTCAGGGATAAGCCACGTGCCAAAAATATTTCTTTATATTTCTCTATGCTTCCATCTGCAGCATGTTTGATTTTATAGATCCATTTGGAAGTTACAAAAGAATTCCCTTCTGTTCTTGGCATCACATCTGTAACACCCCGGTTTTGACCCCAATGCATTAAATATACATGACATATATATTGTAATTAATCATGGTGTGGAGCTAAAGGAAAAATCCCCACCATCGATTTGGTTTTGTTATGTTTCGGTGATTGGAATCGTTGCCGATGGTGTATCATGAGATACGACACATATTAGTTTTTGTATCATGTAAATATGCATTTTTAATTAAATGAACCCCAACTAGCTATGTTAATGCAACCATATTGAAAAGGGCATGATTTTCCCAAGGATAAGGGAGAGGAATTGTTAAACCTTGAACCAAAGGGGAAAAATCCATGTGTCAACCACCCATTTAAAACTTTTGTTGTTAGATGGGGGCAGTTATTGCTGGGTAGTGGTGGGTGGTAGGATTTCCCACACACACACTCCACCAACAGACTCCACCACTACATATGGGTAAGGAAAACATCGAGGGATGCTTCCACTCTCCCACTCTCTCCATTCTTGCTCATCCTCAGGAAAGGAAACGATTCTTCTCCTCATGCACAGGTCTGAGTATAGGAGTTTATTCACACAGAGTGTAATGTTCCTAACCCTATGACCTATGAAGAGGACGCTACCAAACCCTCAAAAACCTCTGTGCAACTAGCCCCATGAACAAGAACATACATATAATGCTGAAATAAAATGCTTAAAATAGAAAACATGCAAGGATGCATAATTACTGAACATATAGTGGAAGAAAACATACATTCAAGCATCAACATGTTGATCTTTATTCATTAACAATAAATATAACTACAGAGATGAAATGGTCAAGAATACTTATCTTGTAAGAACTCGTCCTGTAACCAGCTATGTTGTAGCAACATTCCACCCAACCTTAGGCCAGTGTGCTCATCAATATCTCAACAACATTGCCACCCTTGAGCTGGGCATGATTCGCCAAGGAATAAGGGACTATGCAGGCTTACACATAGCCAAGGATACACAATACAGCCAATTAAACATAGTTGGGTTTATCACGCTATCAAGGAACTAGAAAAGGTTGAATGCTAAACTGGTGCGCTCGTGGAAGAGCTAAGGACACCTACACCGGAGCTATCCTGACTTATAAGGCACCCACACACACCCGACACTAGGAATCAGTCCCTTCGGCCCTAACTTCCCTTGTGAGTGCTCTTTCAGGGTTGTGGAGAAGAAATCCATCCATCTAAATCTCTCTGTGTGGTTCCCAAACCTAGGTTTCTCAAGCATACCTAGCCTTCAATCCCACTCCACATATTTCAAAGACCAACCACTGCATACCCACAGTAAAACAATCAGTTGACAGCTCTATGAAGAAACAAAAGGAAATAGGGTGACAACCCAAAGATGGTGAACGTAGTTCCATCCAAGCCAGTGATTCAAAGTTGTTCTTGGCCCTAGCGTGGCCAAAACAACTCAACGGAAACCCCAAAAGATAAATGCACACACAACAACCCAAAACTAAGGGAAGAACAACAACCCAACCTCACAATGAAACATAGGCAGCATTACATAGTTTGCAAATGGAAAAGGAGCTAGACTCCCAACATTGACAGGAAAAAACATCAATGCAGATCACAATCGGTATGGAAAAAAAACATACGTAGACCACAAATCGACAGGGGAAAAAAACGTACGCACCATCCAGAACATGAAAGCTCATTCACAGGAAATCATGGGTCATAGTAATCGGTTTTTCTAGTTCTGTGTGAGGAAAATGATGATGAATCCCAATCAGTGCGTGAGAGAACCGAACGTCCCTATGTGAGATGGACAGAATGATGGAGAGTGGAGAGAGTGTTTTCCTTCTACCCCACGCGACATGAAGAGGAAGAATCCATAGGTGGAGTGGGCACGTGGGCAAGGACTGGCAGTCCTTCCACACCCACCACTACTTAGCAATAACTTCTCCCAACTAACAGACAACAAAATTTTAAATGGGTGGCTAAAACATGGCTTTTCCCCCTAGGTCGAAGGTTTAACATCCCCCCCCCCTTATCCTTCGTAAAATCATGCCCTTTTCATTAACATTGCACCGTCATAGTTGGTTGTAGGTTCATTTTAATTAATGTGCATATTTACATGATGCCAAACTATTATGTGCCAGATAGCACGATATACCATCGGAAACGATCCCAATTGTCGAAACATAACACAACCAAATCGATGGTGGGGATTTTTCCTTTAGCTCCACACCACAATTAATTACAATATACACATCATGTATCTTTTAATGCAACCAAGGTCAAAACCAGGGATATTACAATCCCCTCCCCCTTGGAATAACACCATCCTCAATGTTCCAAAACATAGTAATACATATACAATTTGCACATCCAAAATTTCAAAATTTTGTAGATCTGTCCCACGTTCAATTATTTACTTGAACTTTCAGGACCAAGCCCCTTGTCTTCCATGAGATTCTCTTACTGCTTCTCAGCTTTTGGATCATCCCCAAGTATAGGAACTTTGTGTTTGCTACCCCCTTTATGTTCCCTTGTTGGGCAGTTTCGACGGTAATGATGTCCTTCGCATTTCCAACATTTCACTGGATGATTCATCTTTACTTGCTCAATTTCCTTTGATTCTTCATGCTTGGAACATTTCTTAATGGATCACTTGGACGAATGTCCCATCATTGATCCACTTTCCTTTCCTTTTCGGATTGCTCCCAGACGGATTTTTACCTCCTTTTGCAAACAAATAGAGTCTTGCAAAATTTGGTGGTTCATCTCATTCTGCCTTTTCTATATCTTGAGCATCTCTCCAAGATTCTCTTGGGTCTTGGAAATCATTTGAAGGAGACTTCCATCCAAATCCAACAACTTCTGGTCTGCTGCCATGATCAATGTGCAGTAATGGCTTTCACTTTTCTCACCTGTGAAATGCATCATTGAAATTCTGTTAGACCAAGCATAATATAGGCATTAAAAATCAGTCAATTAATTTTCCAATTGGAATGACAGTCCAAGTCTCATCAAGGAGACTTTCATATTTTTCATGCCTTCCCAATAGGCACATGAGCTCTTTCATGTCCATTCTTGGGCAGGGATTTAACTATTCCAACATTCACAATTTTCTTTAATCAATTACACACATTCTATTTTAAGTCATACATGCATTCAACAATTTTTTTGTTTTCACAATGCATAAGTATAATAAAAAAGGAAAGAGAGAGCAGCAAGAGTTTTTCCCCTCTTTGTCTTGTTCCATCTTGGAACCCACACCACCACTATGGTTTTCATGCTCTCAGCCTCTTTCACTTCACCGTGAATTCTAGACCATTCCCTCTTGGTCATGACACTTAGTGTATCCGGTCTATTTCAGACCTCTCAACCATGGAGCCTCCCCACATGGTTTGTCTCGGCTGCTAGGACCTTCACAGTCTCACTAGCACCTTTTTCATTAATTCTAATTTTGAGCTCTTTAGGACAGTCACATCTCCACATGCACCCCTAGGATGCTCTCATAGTCCTTGCTCCCAGTGATACCTATATTCAAACATTGAATAGATTCACATGTATATTTTATTCTCAATGGTTTTTATCTCTTAAACAAGAGATTATAATATCATAACCAAATCATATACACATGTATATCCATAAGCGAGAAATTGAAAAATAATCCAATACTTATCTGTATTGTGCATTTCCTCTTTGGTCCATAGGATCCTCCTTCGCTTTGCAGGCCTTGGGATTGTCTCTAGACTTGGATGTTAGGTCAGCACGTAGGCTGCTTCACAACATCGTTTTATATATTAAGCACAGTCAAGCCAACCTACAGTTTGGTTTATCAGATCATCCATCCAAGCCAATATACAATTCGGTTTATTAGGCTGCAGCCGATCAAGACAATACACTACTAGGTTTATTAGGCTACTCATCCAAGCCAGCTAATAGTTGGGTTATTAGACTGCAGGTAGTCAAGCCAACACTATAACATTCCCATAATTTCCACAACATCAATTAATTAATGTCCAACCAACCACAATTTCCATAATTTTTACAACATCAAATAATTACACGGTCAAGCCAACCTACAGTTGGGTTTATTAGACTGTCCATCAAGTACACCTTCACGCTGACTAGGCTTGGAAATTTACCATTACCATTTCCAGGTTTCATTTCCAGTAGTGAGCTCTAATACCACTACCCCATACAACACAAGAAACCATTCCGTTCTTTGCTCTTCAGTCCCTCGGGAATGTCTCCTTCTCTGTGCTCTTTAGTAGAAGGGAGTATGATCTCAAGACGTTATCCATTTAGAGTGCAACACTAGGATGCATCTGTTTAGGTTGACAACACAAGCAATATAAGAAAACTCATTAGCATTATTGCTCTAAAACTGTAATAATATTTCACATAATTCACTATCAAGTAGTGAGACAGTAGGAGTGCATCCACTCCCTAGGGTGTAATCAATATTGAAAACCCTCTCATGATTTGTCATCGGGAAAGTGTGCACCCCTTTCTGATGTGTGCCATGTAGGCCCTATTCATACTCAAGCAATCTTCCATAATGGAAATAAAATCAAAACATGCTCTGCATATTAAATTTAACAATTTGACATGCATAATCTTAGCTAGGGTCATAGAACACTTATCCATTTGCCGAGGCAGCATTCCTTCATTAAGGAGGAATGGGGGCTCCCTTCTCTGAGTTGAAAATCCCTCAGTTTTCCAACCCAATTCCTTTTTACATTTCATATCCACACATGTCTTACCGACATAATATATACCATCTCATTCATGTTGCTTACCAAACATGTAGTGCATATGAGACATTTCCAAAATGTCCAACGGAGTTTCACCCAAGACCCATTTCCAATATAGGGGAGAACCTCCCCATAAAGTTTGGCTCCTTCCGGCCATCACACATGGTCTTCCTGCAATGTGTACCCCTGGCACATTCATCAAGTACCCAAATAGTCAATCATTATCTGATAATACAATCCAAATTGATTGTTCCATAAGCAAGCAATGACATTAGTAATTAAATTCAATAGGAATTTGCAACTCTGTCTACTACAAAAATTGATTTTCTTGGAAATGAGGTGATCCTCATTTGTGGGTCTCTTGTAAGAAGCACCACTATTCACATTATGATTTTATGGTTACTAGAATAACATGAACACCCACTTACAATGCGTCCTCCTGACACAATTCTATGCAAGCCAATAGTGATTAGTAGTTGTCAGCAATTTCTCAAATCTGAAATTTACAAATTTAAATTGACAATTCATTCAGCATACAAACTATTTTCACAACCATGAGACTCTTCTCATGAGGTTTGGGTCTTTCACATGGTAGATTCCGGTATTTGTCATGGTCTTACCCACTTTTCAATGCCCCAAACAATGTACCTGAAATATGAACTTCAATCAGCCACACACTTGGTAAGTCTTGATGCATATAACTTTTTCCATTGCTGCAACAATCACTGAAGCATTTCCAAAATTATAGAATTCAAGTACTTTCGGCTGTTAGCACATCAATATTACCAAAACTCATTTACTTCGTGCAATCATTATCATACTAAAATTGCAAGGTATATTCACATCATTTATGCCAAAATGAAATGTTTAGATACTCCTTACTTCACAAGCGTATCATTTGTACCACCTTGCCCTTCCATAGAGAATTTTTGGCAACTAATCAATCATGACTACCCTTTTCATGCACTTATTATCCTGCATCCATAACAGCTCTTGAAATGGTTCCAGAATTATCATCAATTCATCATTTAAACTATTAGTTATTCATAATGACACATGCACTATCTCGATGCATTCATGCAATGCATCACAACATTTGCACCCATACTTATGTATGCATATCTACAACATTTACTCATACTTTTCATATGCATCTACTCAATGCATAACAACAAGATTTATGAAATATTTTAATGCATATCCACTCAATGCTACCTTACAGTGATTCATGAATACTATGCATTCAAACATACCATGCATGGCCTAACCATGAATACTTCATATAGGATGCATTACTATAATCAAGACCATCAATACTTAATTTCTTTGGGCTACTAAGCTCATAACAACATATACATGCATGATACATTTCTGTATGAATGTAGTATAAATTTCAAATACCCACATGGTATGAGACCTCTTGCTTTTACCACTCCATGCAATTGTTATAATTAAACCATTACCTGCATAGATCCTATTTACACCCTTGACATTACCAGTTTGATTGGTCTCTTCTAGGAGATTGCAGAATTCTCTCACGAACTTTTGATTCTGGACTTGTTGCCTTATCCCTTTCTCCATAGGGTTTCTGGTCACATTCGTCAGCATCAGCAACATATTCAGCCATGTCCATGTTGTCATTGGTTTTCCCACTAATTCCAACACCAATGCAATAATTACCATTAGTGGTTCATTATAAATGTATAATTCTCACTACTCTTACCAACATGTAATATCCTATGCATGCAAGGCATATCCTCATACATTTCATGTACGAAACTTATAAAATGTAATTATAATTAGCAAGACATGGTTTAAGGAAATTTCCCTTTTCAAGTCCCTCATCTTTGCATGGAACTCTTCTTCCACACAACAGCTGGTTTGACTTCATGGTCTTGCTACCTCTAGGCATGTAATTCCCGGATTGTCCATATTCACAGCAGTGCATTTCCAAGGAACCACTAGTACCTTTTTGCTCTGCATTCAAACTCTGGTGACTCTCCCTTATTCCCTGATGGATAATATTTCCAATGCCTATCCACATGCTTCATTCTGACCTTGGGTGTGAAAACCACACCACTTCTAAAATGCTGATTTTCACCAATTTTAGGCAAAACATGCAATTGTATTTTGGTCTGGAATGCTAATTTCAGCCACCTAGGATTTTTTTTTTTCCTTTAGCCCTATAATCCATTGAAAACAATTGAAAATCACTCAGAAATACCTTTGGAAAACCAAAGAGTTTTTTTTTTTTTCCAATCGGATCTCTTTCCAAGTAAAATTCTGACGTTTCGGCAGCCAAAACCTCTAGTTTTCTCCTCTGCTCATTAATGGTCTATTTGTCTATTTTTCTCCGACATGTCGAACCCTTAGTCAGCTAGGCTTCTGGACTATTATCAATGATGGCAGTGTATCGGCGATCGAAACTGCTAATCACTATGGCATCGGTGATCAGAACCACAATTCTTCAGGTGGATAGTTCTTTAGGTAGCCGCAACTGTGGCCAACAAACTGACTGTGGTTTCCACAGACCATACAACCCATTGGTGGTTTCTTCAAATGATTTCAGTGATCCAATCCACTAGTATTCCCTGCCACACCGACGATTCAAACAACAATCCTTTCTACGGCGTCGACTATCGGGGCACTATCCATCGGGTGGATAACTCCTTAGGCATCTGGAATGGTAGAAATCCAACCAACTGTGGGTTCCATGGCCATGCAACCCATCAGTGGTCAAAACAACTAATTACTATGTGCCAACGATTTAGAACTGAACATGACCATTGTGTCAATGACTCAGACCATTAAAACTATCTGACATTTCGGTGATCCAAGAGCAAATTTCCTTCATTGTGTCGGCAATCGGAGCATCGGCGGTCTAAATTATAAATGTCGAAGTGCTAGTCCACATGGAAGCCGCAACGGTGGGTACAAATCCCACTGTGGGTTCCATGGACTATAACTCATCAGTGTCGGAACAATTAACCACTGTGACATCGGTGGTTAGGGCCTCTATCCATCAGAAGGATAGTCCACTAGACAGCCGTAACGACGGACGCACAAACAACCAAATTTTTTCGATGTCCATCGCCGGTCCGGTCTTCTAAAATTTTCTGATGATTTCCATCGGCAGTCTCATCATCTAAAAGTTTCTGATGTTTTATTCACTTAGACAAAATTTCAGAAAATTCTCCCTCTTTGCATCGAATCCTCAAAGAACTAGGCTTCGCCGACATTTTGGTGGTCTTTGAAAGATCTCCGTCGAAACTGCGGCTCTTCCTTCAACTAATAATCGCCGATCCACTTCACTAGTCTTCAACAACTTCATCCTCTATTTGTCGATGATCCCATCTTCTAGTCATCGGCGATCCAATCAGCTAAACGTTTCTGATCGCCGATGGTCTCATGACTTAGAAAATTTTCTCAATTTTATTCTTAGTCTTTCGTCGCATCGGCTCCCCAACGAACTAAATTTCATTGACAACGATGATGTTTCGATGACCTAATCATCTAATCATCAGCAATTCAATCCTCTAATCATCATCGATCATTGATGATTTCACAACTTAGAAAAGTTTTTGAGAAGATTTTATTTTTATCCTTCTTTCCACTGCCACTGTCAGCAGCTTCACCAACTAGTATCTTGTCTTTTCCACCAACGATTCAATTCTCACGTTCTCTAAATTTTGCCAATCAATATACTAATCTCCACTGAAACTACGGGTACCTAATCCACTAAACTACTCCACCATTTTAGCGGTCTTCTGCTGATGGCTTCCAATGGAAGTTTCCGCTTTGCCGCTTTGTCTACTCTTCTTTCCACTATTCATCACCAATCCAATCGACTAACTTCTGTTGATCGCTGATAGTCAATCATCGATGTTCTTTTAACTAAATGGAGCCCGTGTTTCGGAGGTCTTTAACTGATCTCCTCCGAACCAGTGGCTCCCATATCCTCTAACATTCATCGACGGCGGATGAACACTTAGAGAAATTTCTCAATTTCTTCCTCCGTCGGGTGACATTTCGACTAGATGATCCGCTGCATCGAAAGAGTTTCGTACTTATTCTTTCGATGAGCCAATGGTTCAGGCAATTAGGCAATTTTTTTTTAAGTTTTATGATCTTTGCTGGGGAGAAGGTAACCTGCCTATGTTAGCTAATATTTCATGTCCCATTCAGACCCATGCTGCAACATGAGCTTTGATACCACACTGTAATGTCCCCAACCCTCTGATCGGCGAAGAGGATGCTACGGAACCCTCAAAAACCTCCGGGCAACTAGCCCCATGAACAAGAACATACATATAATGCTTAAATAAAATGCTTAAAATAGAAAACATGCAAGCATGCATAATTACTCAACATACAGCGGAAGCAAACATACATTTGAGCATCAACATGCTCATCTTTACTCATTAACAATAAATATAACTATAGAGATGAAATGGTCAAGAATACTTAGCTTGTAATAACTTGTCCTACAACTAGATACCTCCCTGCAATGTTCCACCCAACCATAGGCCAATGTTCTCATCAATCTCTCAGCAACACTGCCACCCTCAAGTTGGGCATGATTTCCCAAGGAATAAGGGACTAAGCAAGCTTACACATAGCCAGGGATACACAATACATCCAAGTCAACATAGTTGGGTTTGTCAGGCCGTCAAGGAGCTAGGCAAGGATGAATGCTAAACTGGTGCACTCATGGAAGAGCTAAGGATGCTTACACCATAGCTAGCTTGAATTCTAAGACACCCACACACACCCGACACCAGGAATAAGTCCCTTCTCTGCTTCAGAGTCCCTCAGGCCCTGACTTCCCTTGCCAGTGCTCTTCTGGGGTTGTGGAGAAGAAATCCAGCCATCTAACTCTCTTCGTGTGGCTCCCAAACCCAGGTTTCTCAAGCATACCTACCCTTCAATCCCACTCCACACAGTCCAAAGACCAACCACTGCATACCCGCAGTAAAACAATCAGTTCATAGCTCTGTGAAGAAACAAAAGGAAACAGGGTGACAACCCAAAGATGGTGAACATAGTTCAAGCCAAGCCAGCGATTCAGAGGTGTTCTTGGCCCTAGCATGGCCAAAATAACTTAGCAGCAACCCCAAAAGATAAATGCACACACAGCAACCCAAAACCATGGGAAGAACAAAAACCCAACCTCACAATGAAACAACGACAGCATTACATAGTTTGCAAATGGGAAATGAGCCAGACTCCCAACATTGACATGGGAAAACATCAACGTAGACCACAATCGATATGGAGAAAACACATATGCAAACAACAAATCGGCAGGGGAAAAATACATTCGCACTGTCCAAAATGGGAAGGCTCATTCACAGGAAATCATGGGTGACAGTAATCAGTTTTTCCAGCTCTGTGTGAGGAAAACAATGATGAATCCCAATCGGTGCCTGAAAGAACTGAACGTCCCTGCATGAGATGGACAGAATGATGGAGAGTGGAGAGATTTTTTTCCTTCTTCCCCATGCGACGTGAAGAGGAAGAGTCTGCGAGTGGAGTGGGCACATGGGAAAGGATTGATAGTCCTTCCACACCCACCACTACTCAGCAATAATTGCTCCCAACTAACATACAATAGAAGTTTAAATGGGTGGCTGACACATTAATTTTCCTCCTAGTTCCAAGGTTTAGCATTCCCCCCCCCATTATCCTTAGGAAAATCATGCCCTTTTCATTAATGTTCCACCTTCATAGCTGGCTGTAGGTTCATTTTAATTAGTGTGTATATTTACATGAAGCCAAACTACTATGTGCCGGATAGCACAATTTACCATTGGCAACGATCCCAATTGCCGAAACATAACATAACCAAATCGATGGTGGGGCTTTTTCCTTTAGCTCCACACCACGATTAATTACAATAAACACATCATGTATCTTTTAATGCATTCGAGGTCAAAACCGAGGATATTACACCAAGGGGGAAGCATGGCTTCTCATTCGAGTGTCGACCCTAAGCGATTACCATCGCGTTTTGTTCTTCCTGTTGTTTTCATTCACAATTTTCCCGTGCTTAGAATCCACCTTCATGTGGTTTTCTTTTGGTTTTCCTCACGCAGCTGGGGAACTCTTGTTGTTTTCCCCACATTATTTGTTGCTTTGGTTCCAATTACGTTTTGGTTTCTCTATATGTTTTTGTTGATTCGTTTTGGCCACGATAGGGCCATGAATGACTTAGGTATCAATTTTTCCCCTGTCCAAGCTGTGAATCGCTTGTTTGGCTGCATGTATGCAGTGGTTGGTCTCCAGAATATGTTGGATTGGGATGCAGGATTGACTTTTTGATAAACCTGGTGTGTTTGGGAACCACACAGACAGAGCTAGAGGGTTGGATTTCTTCTCCAAAACCCCTCAATAGCACTGGAAGGGAGGTCAGGGTCTGAGGGACTGTGTAGCAAAGAAGGGATTGATCTCCTTGTGTTGGGTGTGCATGGGTGTCTTAGAAGTCAGGCTAGTTCTGGTGTAGGTGTCGTTAGCTCTTTAATGAGCTCACTAGCTTAGCATTCAATTTTTCCCACCTCCTTGTTGGCCTGACAAAACCAACTGTGTTGTCTTGGCTGTTTTGTGTATCCTTGGCTATGTGTAAGCCTTCTTGTTCCTTATTCCTTGGGGAGTCATGCCCAGCTCGTGGGTGGCAGCGTTGTTGAGATATTAAGGAGCACGCTAGGCTATGGTTGGGTGGAACGTTGTAGTAACGTAGCTGGTTGCAGGACGAGTTCTTTATAAGATAAGTGTTCTTGACCATTTCATTTCTGCAATCATATTTACTATTAATGAATTATAATGAACATGTTGAATGACTGAATGTATGTTTTCTTCTGCTGTTTATGCGAATGATTATGCATATTAGCTTTTTTTTTGTTCGAGCATTTTTGTTCAATTTATATGTATGTTCATGTTCATGGGGCGGTTTTCCCAGATGGTTAATGCAAAGGTAGTGTCCTCTTCATCAGTCGAAGGGTCAGGGACATTACATTGTGGTATCAGAGCAAGGTTGCATGGTGGGCTTGAATGGGCCGTGATCAATCAGCTAGAAAAGGTAGGTTTCCTTCTTCCAAGTAGGAGAAAAAGAAAGAAAATCTTTAGAAAATTTTTCGTTGAAATTTCCTAAGTGCCAAGCTCGTCGGATCGTCGAAGGACTCAGTTGGAAGCTCCTCCAATACATCAGATAGCACAGTCATAAGGCCACCTGGCGAGGGGCAGACAGAAATAATTTTGAAAATTTTCTAAGTGCCAAGACCATCAGCTCATCAAAAAAATTAGTCAGAGGATCATCTGACATAGACCCCGACGACGACGAAAATTAGATGAAGTCCGAGTCGATACGTCGGCTCAGCATAAATGAAGATTGCCAAAACGACGGAGAAAACTAGTGGATGTAATTGCCAAAACGTCACCTCAATTAACTGAAAGATCGTCTGATATAGACCCATCATTGGTGGAAAATAGATAATGAAAGTGCCGATACGTCAATGGAAGATAGATGATAAGGGTGCTGATGTGGAGGGGAAAAGAGAATGAAAATTATCTTAAGTGTTGAAATCATCGGAAGCTAATTTTCGATGCGGAGCCATAGTGTCGGCGAAGATAACTTGAATACCACTGAAACTTCGACAAAAATTAATCGATTGAGCGCTGACGCAGAGGAGAAAACATGAAGGGAAGCTGAAACATTGGAAATTTTAGTTGTCTGAGCAGCCGACATGTCGGGAGCCAGAGGAAGATCCACCCGATATGTCAAAAAAATTTAGTTGATGGGTCCGCCGATACATCGAAAAAGTTAGTGGTTTGGACCGCCGATGGGTTGCATGGTCCGCAAAACCCACAGTTGGTTTGTTTCCCCCCATTGTGGATGCCTAAGGAACTATCCACCTGAAAAATAGTGTTTCCGATCGTCAATCACTGCGATAATAGTCCTTGGCATCGCTGATAATAGTTTGGAAGCTTAGACAACTAAGGATCCAACACGTCAGAGAAAAATAGAATATCGGACCGCCGATGAGCATGGGAAAACTAGTTGTTTTGACCGCCGAATTTGTTATAATTTTAGTTGGGAAGAGGTTTGATTGGGAAAAAGGAAATTTTGGGTTTTTCAAGTGATATTTTTCGGTAGATTGTAAGTGGATTACAGGGCTAAAAAGGGAGAAAAATTTGTGTTTGGGCAAAATTGTTATTTTATGATTTTTTCCAAGTGAAGGTAAGTAGTTTTGATTTATATCAATGCTATGTAGCTAACATTTGTGTTGCTAACACGTTTGTAGAATCATAGACACCTTCAAGGGCAGTAGTCTAGGTAGTGTAGTTTGGTAAGTAAGTGGTGGTTCATTTCTGAGAACCCATGATGGATATGATGCTTGGGATTCCAAACAAGCATGCACGAGATGCCATGGGAGAAAATGTCTGTAATGGGAATGACGACATAGAGTCGAATGGAAGGAGATTCCAAGAGCACCATCAATTATTACAGCCACCATGAGAAGCTTGATTAAATCCCAAGAAGAGCAGCATCAGTTGAATGCTGCTATGTTGCAAAGCTTGATAGACTTGTAAAAAAAAATAGACTCTTGACGGGGTACAACAAAACTAGAAGGCAGTAAAAGCAATACTAGGATAAGGAGAACGACTTCTAGAGGGTCATCTGAATCCGAAGAATCCAACGGGGATTCAAGCTCTTCTTCTCATAAAAGAAAGAGAAAGTGACACCATAGGGATCTCTCTCAAGATGAACTTAAGGAGGCTAAACCTCCTACATTTGATGGTGAGGTAAAGACTAGACAAGAGGCTGAAGCTTGGCTTGTTGGGATAAAGAAGTACTTCCAAGTTTAGGATTATTTTGGAAATATGAAGGCAAGAGTTGCCATTTTCAGTCTGAATGGAAGGGCATCCATTTGGTGGGAACACTTCAAGCAAGTAAAGAGGATAAGTGAAAGGATACTAAAGTGGAAATAGTTCAAGAAGTATTTCAAGCAGAAATACCTCTCTGACAGGTATTATGATGATAAGATTAAGGAGTTCCATGAGCTGAGATTGGAATAGCAGACCATGGAAAAATATGCAAATAGGTTTTTGGAGCTGTTGAGGTATGTCAGGTACATCAGAGATGAAAAAAGTGAAGGTCCAGCATTTTCTAAGTGGATTTCCTCAGTCTTACAAAGATAGAATTGATTTTTACGAACCTAGAACTTTCGAAGAAGCAATAATGAAGGCTAAGTATTGCTATGAGCAAAGCAAAGGTAAACCTGATTACCATACGGCATGGAAGGACAAGAAGAATGAGAAGTTTGACCAAATAAGGAAAGGTTTCAAACCTTCTAGCTTCAGGAATCAGCAGAAGCAACCATCCCAAGCTGCTGCGAGTAAGCCAGTTGGAGTGATTGGAAAAGATCCTAAGGATCCACAACAAAATAGAGGACAACTTCAATGTTGGAGATGTAAAGGACCCCACATGCGCAGAGATTGTCCACTTGGGGATGAGATTGAAGTCCGACTTACAACATTCAAGAAGCAGAAACAGTGGGTCAAGTAGCAAGGGAAGTCTCTAGGAACTATGCAGCACTGGAGGACCGCCAGGAAGATCACCAGTGAATTGTGGTTGATGTTGTAGGTAATATTGTTGAGCAATCTATTTCTATTTTGATTGACCCTAGTTCCACTCACAGTTACATTACTCCTAGAGTAGTGGAGATTTGTGCTTTTAAGAAAGTAAATCATGAAAAATATCGGTTAGTTCAGCTAGCCACTGGAAATGAGAGAAATGTTATTGAATTGGTAGAGGAATGTCCATTGGTCATGAATGGGTTGGTCACTTGTGTAGATCTGAATGTTCTACCACTTGGTTCCTATGATGTTCTCATTGGAATGGATTGGTTAGAATCTCACAGGGTCAAGCTTGACTATTATAATAAGACTTTTGAATGCATGGATAAATAAGGGAAACTAGTAGTGGTAAAAGGTATTTCGAAGGTGATTTCAGTACGGCATGTTTCAACAATGCTGTTGAAGAAGTTTTATAGGAAGGGTTGTTAGTTTTATGCAGCTCATATTTTGGAGACAGTAGGGGATGAAACTTCTAGGTTGGAGGATTATCAGGTGTTACAAGAATTTAAGGATGTGTTTCCTGATGACATTTCCGGGCTTCCTTCAAAGAGGGAAATTGATTTCATAATTGAAATTGTGCCAGGAGCAGCACCAGTGTCCAAGACACCCTAGAGAATGAGTACACCGGAGATGATAGAGTTGAAGATGAAATTGCAAGAGTTGTTGGAAAATAAGTATATTCGATCAAGTGTGTCTCCTTGGGGAGCACCAGTTCTATTTGTAAAGAAAAAAGATGGTACACTCAGGTTGTGTATTGATTATAGGAAGTTGAACAAGGTTACTGTGAAGAATAAATATCATTTGCCTAGGATTCATGACCTCTTTGATCAAATGAGAGGAGCGAAGGTATTTTCCAAGATTGAATTGAGGTCTATTTACCATTAAGTTAGAATCAAGGATGAAGACATTCATAAGACAACCTTCAGAACAAGGTACGGACATTATGAGTTTGTAGTGGTAGCATTTGGTCTCACAAATGCACCAGCTACATTTATGTGCCTTATGAATAGTGTCTTCAGTAGGTATTTGGACAAGTTTGTTCTTGTTTTCCTCGATGACATTCTTATTTATTCTAAGAATAAGGAGGAGCATGAAGATAATTTGAGGTTGACATTGGAATTGCTCAGGGAGCATCAGTTGTATGCGAAGCTGAGAAAGTGTGAATTCTATAGAGATAGAATTCAGTATTTGGGTCACATTATCTCAGAAGAGGGGATATCTGTGGACACCGAAAATTTTGAAGCCATTATGAATTGGCCTACTCCAAGAAATGTGACAGATGTAAGATCTTTTATGGGACTTGCAGGATATTATAGGAGATTCATTGAGGGATTCTCCAAAGTTGCACATGCCATCACTTCTTTGCAAAAGAAGGGGATAAAGTTTGAATGGACATCGAGGTGTGAAGAAAGCTTCCAGCAGTTCAAGAATATTCTCACCAGTGCACCAGTATTGAAAGTTGCAGATCCAGAGAAATATTTAGTGGTGTGTACCGATGCATGTGGACAAGGGCTTGGAGGAGTCCTTATGCAAGACAACCACATGATATGTTATGAGTCGAGAAAGTTGAAGGATAATGAGAGGAACTATGCCACTCATGATCTAGAGATTGTTTCCATAGTACATGCCCTCAAGGTGTGGAGGCATTACTTGATGGGTAGAAGATTTGAGCTCAGGACAGACCATTGTGGTCTGAAGTATCTATTTGATCAGCCTACTCTGAATGCTAGGCAAGCGAGATGGCCGGAGTTTTTATGTGAGTTTGATTTTGAGATCAAGCACATAAAGGGAAAGAGAATAAGGTAGCTGATGCACTTAGTAGGAAGGTGTAGGAAATGCATGTGGAATCCCTTAGTATTTTCCAATCATATTTGAGGTAGCAGATTGTTAATCATACTGCCGGAGATGAATTGTATGAGTTGGTAAAAGACAAATTGTAGTAGCAAATTCTTGAGAAGAGGTATGAGGGATATAAATTGGAAGAAGATGGACTTCTTACTTATAAGGGAAAAAATTATATTCCAAATGTAGCACATTTGAGGAGAGTTGTTATGGATGAAATCCATCAAACTCCATATTTTGGTCACCTAGGATACCATAAGATAATTGCTACCACCAGAAAATAGTACCTTTGGCCAGGAATGAAAAAGGACATGGCTGAATACATTTCAGGGTGCATGAAAAGTCAGCAGGTAAAGGTTGAACATCAACATCTAGCAGGTTTGTTGCAGCCTTTGCCAGTTCGAGAATGGAAATGGGAAGTTATTTCCATGGATTTCATTACAGGACTATCGATGACTTGGAGACAACATGATTCTATCATGGTTGTGGTGGAAAAGTTGACAAAGGCAACGCATTTTATACTGGTGAATTCTACGCATAAGATTGATGACATTGCAAAGATCTTCATGAAGGAGATTTTCAAATTGCATGGATTTCCTAAGGCGATAGTCTCTGATTGAGATGTCAAGTTCACTTCTAATTTTTGGAAGGGGTTGTTTGCAAATTTGGGTACAAATCTAAACTTCAGCACTGCATACCATCCTCAGATAGATGGGAAGACATAGAGAGTTAATTAGGTGCTTGAGGATATGCTTCACATGTATGTGATGGAAAAACCAACAAGGTGGGAAGATTACTTACACTTGGTAGATTTTTCTTATAACAATGGACAACAAGCATCCTTGGGAATGAGTCTGTATGAATATTTGTATGGAAGAAGGTGTAGGACACCAATGACTTGGGATAATCCAGTGAATTGGGTCGTGCTTGGTCCGAAATTGCTCAAGGAAATGGAGCAAGAGGTTGTAAATATTAGGCAGAATCTAAAAGCAGCACAGGACAGATAGAAAAGCTATGTAGATAATCATAGGGTGAATAGGGAGTTCAGTCTTGGGGATCATGTTTACCTCAGAGTGAGGGCAAGGATGAGTTCCTTGAATCTTGAAAGTTGTGCCAAGTTGTCACCAAGATATTGTGGGTCGTTTGAAGTTCTTGAAAGAATAGGACTAGTTGCATATAGACTTGCATTGCCTTTTAGCACTAGATCTCATAATGTTTTTCATGTTTCTTTGCTTAAGAAATATGTACATGATCCTAACCATGTGATAAATTGGGATGTGATTCAGGTGGAACCCGAGGGAGATTTCCAAACCGAGCCAATGCAAATCCTCGACGGAAAGGTCACAATGCTTTGGAACCGAGCCATAGGGAAGGTAAAGGTGCAATGGGAGCACTACAGACCTAAAGAGGCTACGTGGGAGCTGGAGGATGCCATGCGATTGGCACATCCATTTTTGTTCAATCCTGCGGAACACTAAGGCGGTACCAGTGTATCATTTTGTTCAAATTTTGTAAAGCACTGAGGATAGTGCTATTGAAGGGGTAGGGGAATGTAACACCTCAGTTTTGACCCCAATGCATCAAATATACATGATATATATATATTTTAATTAATCATGGTGTGGAGCTAAAGGTGAAAGACCCACCATCGATTTGGCTTTGTTATGTTTCTGTGATTGGAATCGTTGCCGATGGTGTATCGTGAGATATGGAACATATTTGTTTTAGTATCATGTAAATATGAATTTTTAATTAAATGAACCCCAACCAGCTATGTCAATGCAACCATATTGAAAAGGGCATGATTTTCCCCAGGATAAGGGGGGGGGAATTGTTAAACCTCAAACCAATCGGGAAAAAGCCATGTGTCAACCACCCATTTAAAACTTCTATTGTCAGCTGGGGGAAGTTATTGCTGGGTAGTGGTGGGTGGTAGGATTTCCCACACACACAGTCCACCAACAGACTCCACCACTGCACATGGGAAGGGAAAACATCGGGAGATGCTTCCACCGTCCCACTCTCTCCATTCTTGGTCATCCTCAAACAGGGACATGATTCTTCTCCTCATACACAGGTCTAAGTATAGGCATTTACTCATGCAAAGGGGGAAGCGCATCCTCCCATTCGAGTGTGGACCCTGAGAGATTACCCTCAGGTTGTGTTCTTCCTATTGTTCTCATTTACGATTTTCCTGTGCTTAGAATTTACCTTCATGTGGTTTGCTTTTGGTTTTCCTCATGCAGCCGAGGAACTCCTGTTTTTTTCCCCACATTGTTCATTGTTGTGGTTCCAGTTACATTTTGGTTTTGTTGTAGGTTATTTTTGAGTCATTTTTCCCACAATAGGGCCAAGAAGAAGTTAGGGATTGATTTTCCCCTATCCGAGCTGTGAATCGCTTATTTGGCTGCATGTATGCAGTGGTTGGTTTCGGCTGTGTTGGATTGGGATGCAGGCTTGATTGCTTGATAAACTTGGTGTGTTTGGGAACCACACAGACAGAGCTAGAGGGCTATATTTCTTCTCCATAACCCCTGAAGAGTAATGGAAGGGAGGTCAGGGTCTGAGGGATTGTGTAGCAGAGAATGGATTGATCTCCTTCTGTTGGGTGCGTGTGGGTGTATTAGAAGTCAAACTAGTTCTAGTGTAGGTGTCCTTAGCTCTTCAATGAGCTCACCAGCTTAGCATTGAAATTTTCCCAGCTCCTTATTGGCCTGATAAACCCAACTGTGTTGGCTTGGTTGATTTGTTGATGGCATGATAAACCCAACTATGTTGGGTTGGCTGTTTTGTGTATCCTTGGCTATGTGTAAGCCTGATTGTTCCTTATTCCTTTGGGAATCATGCCTAGCTCAGGGGTGGCAGCATTGCTAAGAGATTAAGGAGCACGCTGGAATATGGTTGGGTTGAACATTGCAGCGATGTAGCTGGTTGCGGGACGAGTTCTTTATAAGATAAGTGTTCTTGATCATTTCATTTCTGCAATCATATTTACTGATAATGAATTATAATGAACATGTTGAATGAATGAATGTATGTTTTCTTCCGTTGTGTATGTGAATTATTATGCATCTTAGGATGTTTTATGTTCAAACATTTTTCTTCAGTTTATATGTATGTTTTATGTTTGTATGAATGATTTGCCAGGATGGTTAATGTGAATGTAGCATCCTCTTCACCGGTCAGAGGGTCGAGGATGTTACAACATCCCAGAAATAATTCCTCATGATAAAATGGTACTCCTCGATCATATAATCCTTCCATTCTTTGTTTTCTCCGCTTCTCCATAGTTGGAAGTTTCTTTATGAATGATATCAAACAATAGGGATACATAACTGGAGTAGGACCTAGTTCTCTTCCTTTCTCTGTGCATTTCTTCTAGAGCCCCATATATTTCTGTACCATGGATAGCCTCTCATACTCATGCAGGTTTCCTTTTGTAAGGATTATTCTCTTGGGGTGGATCTATAGGTTCCTGGGGTTCTTCTATTCCCCAATTTTCTTATGGAGTTGCATCGTTCATAGTTGTATCTCGGATCCTGGGTGCTTCTGTTTCTTCAAGGTCTTCAACAGGTCTATTTCTGGATTTGTTGTAAGATGAATCTTTGTAAAATGTTACGTCCCTACTGATGTTGATCTTCTTGAATCATTGGGAAATATATTCTGTAAGCCTTCAATATTTCACTATATCCCACAAGTATACCCTTCTTTCATGAAGGATCTAACTTCATCCTCTTTTATTTCGGAATGTGTATGTACACTAGACAACCAAATATTCTGAGATGACTGAATTTTGGTTTCTTTCCAGAGAAGACTTCTTCTAGTGTCTTGTTCTCAAGTACTCTATGTGGAGTATGGTTTTGTACATACACATCTCTCCTAGAAGCTTATTCCCATAGATGCATGGGAAGATCTTGATCACGAAGCATCACCCTTGCTGCTTCCATAATCGTTCTATTATTCCTTTCTACAACTCCATTCTATTGTGGATTATATGGAGTAGTCAACTCCCTCTTAATACCTGAGTCTCTGCATAATTCATTGAACTCATGTGATGTGAATTCTCCACCATTGTTTGATTGAAAGGTATTGATTTTATTCTCTCTGTGGTTATCAATCAAGGCTTTTAATTCCTTGAACTTACTGAATACTTCATCCTTGCTTTTCAATAAATATATCCATGTCTTCCTAGAAAAATGACCAATGAAAGAAACATAATATACATACACACTCAATGAACTGGATGACATTGGACTACATACATCGGAGTGGATGATTTCCAAGATTCCTTTTTCCTTTCTCTCGCTACTTGGAAATGTCTTCTTTGTGTTCTTTCCTTTCACACATCCTTTGCAAACACCTTCATGCTTTTCTTGTATTTCTGGAAGACCTTCAAAAACTTTTCTTACAAGTGGTGGTGCCCTATAGTGCACATGTGCAAGCGTTCTATATCGTAGTTCACTTGGTTCTACTTAGTCATGGACCAAGGCTTGTTATGGTTAGCCCTTTAGCTTGTATAAGCCTCCCTCTTGCTATCCAATCACTACTACATCATCTATAGTATTTCCATTTGGACACATAAGAACTTGGCCATTTACAAATGCAACCCTCATGCCTTTTGCATCCAATCTAGATATGGAGAGGATATTCTTCTTTAGTCCTGGTATAAATAAGACATCCTTCATCTTCATAGAATTTTGAGAGTCTATATTATAGGAGGATTCACCAATACCTTTTATGGGATACTGGTGGTCATCCCAAAATTTCACTTTGTGGGGTGATTCATGTTTGGGTAGTTTCACGAAATATTCTTTGAATCCCATCATGTTCTTGGAATTTCCACTGTCTATGAGCCAATCATTGCTTCCATGTGTGACATTTACTGTGAGGGAAGAAATCAAAACATACTCTTCATCACTTGAATAATCTTAACTTTCCTGTTTGACTCTCTTTCTAGGAGTTTCATCATCCTCTGCAGTGTGAGCATGATGTCTTCTTTTTTTGTCCTTCTTCTTGTGATATTCACCCTTATTTATTTGATAATATCTGGCAAAGTGTCCTCTCTCATCACATGTAAAGCATCTGTTTATAGATAGATCTCTGTTGGATCTTCTAGGGTTATATTTTTGGTGAGAATGCTTACCTTTGGGATGATGATAGTCCCTTTTGATTTTCTTGGTGTGTATTGTGAGCTCTTGATCTTCATTTACCATCTTTTCTTCTCGAGATACTATTCGAGCTTCTTCTTGTGAGCATTCCTCCCTCATCCTAATCAAGGTGATTAGCTTTATTCTAGCACAAATCCCTTGAATGAAGGATTCCCATGACCTAGGGGGACCATTCAAGGTCGTCATCACAATTTATACATTCTCTACTTCTTCTTCTACTACTTCAAGTTATTCTTTGATCTAAGAGGCCCTTGTAAAGTATGACTGTATGGTCTCTACATTCTGGATCTTCACATTCTTCAACTGGTTTCTCAAAGTCATCTTCCTATTTATGTTATTTCCTTCTAATAGCTTGGTCAAGGAATCAAACATATCTTTAGGTGTCTTTAGGGAAGACATGTAATAACCCAAAATTTAGTAAAAAATTAAATTTTTTAAAGTGACATAAAATGTCTAAAGTCGCAGCTAAGTAACTGCTAACGGTTAGCGAAAAATAAAACAATTTATAAAAGGTTAAGGGTTTGTTTCAATAAAAGAATCTGTAACTAAAGGATGTAATCTTAAACACCCGTGTTAATTCTATTAATGACTTAAAAACTTTAACTTATATAGAGTTATAAATAGGACTTGCATTTAGTTGCTGCTAGATATACTGATGATTTACTTTAGTCAAGTTGGTAAGAAATCTTGTTTGAGATAGGGGCTTACTTAGCGCTCTGCTAACTCAAATGGAATCCTGGTTCTTATAGGTTTAGTAGGTAAGCATAAGATCCTGTAGGTATTTATTTTAAAATTATGTTGAGAAAAGTACTTTCCTAGCATGTTAAGATGCTAGTATAAGAAAAGGTTAATTAAGATGCTAGACTTAGAGGAGGTAAAGTGAATTATTTTTTTTTCGTTGCTCTGAATATATGAAATTATTTATACTATGATGCCAAATTGACTTTTCATAAAAAACATAATCAATGTTTTAAAATACAAGAGCAAGTTCTTACCAAGGTTCCTTCAGTCGTATGATTATTATGTTTCAAAAGTTTATAGTACATGGTTAGCTTTCTTATGTTTACAGTACTGGTTATTTATAAATTCCCATAGATGGCATAGATCTCATGGTTTTGGTTTATGTTTAATTCGACTGATTAGTGATCTCACAACTATTTTTACTTCAATACTCAATGTGTCCTTCTCCTTAAGCATAAACATGTTCCTATGTTTTTCAGTTGTAAGGTTAACACTAAGTGATTAGACTCTTTATGAGAAATTGTCCAATAATGTTAGTCTTCAGTTTCTTTATGACTCCCTCATTAAATAGCATCAAGATTTTGTGTTGAGAAGTTTAAGTTTTTTCCAGTTTACAATAGTCATAAACCATGTTATAAAAATCCCATACTTTATTTTACTAGTTATAGAACAATACCATACTTATTCGACTTGTTTTCAAACATGAAGAACTTCTCGGACAAATTGATGTCGAAATTGTAACTATGGTATTTAAAATATAACTATAGTAGAATAGTATTTCAATTTATAATTACTATCTTAACATATATCCGAAGGTACTATTACCTACCAATCAACTACTATCATGTAGTCGAAATGATGGCAAACACATCTTATAATTTTTTTATCCTATACTGTATTAGTTTCCATGGAAATTTATAATCGATGGCATGATTCTTAAAATTAGCAATCATACGTTATATGGCGTTTGCAATGATACATTTTTAAAATGTTTTTTGCAATGCTGACTTAAGGTTTCGACCCACACTTGTTGAGATTTTTGGAAGGGCATGTGGATAGGATCTCCTCCATTCCTTGGTTGACTTATAATGCTACAAACCCTACTCCTTTGCATTTTTGGACCGAGGGTTCTTCTCCATACTGGCCGAGCTGTGAGCTCACGGCCATGAGAGGCCTGTAACCTCCTTAATCATTGGGCATTTTGCCTGCAAATGTTGTATCGTGACTGTTGGTTATTGTAGTTTATCATTTGGTTTCTCCTGTGTGTTGAAGAAAACATTGTGAGTGTGGTTGTTGGTTTCTCCAAGTAACTCGAAGCCTGTAATTTGTCTTACTCCTGCAACTCCTCACCCATGGCTTCTGCATTGTGAACTTGAGTTGGTTTCTTGCTTTCTCTGTCAGAGAGGTGACTTTAATGGTTGTTTCCTTTCAGTTTGAAGCCGTCGTGACCTGGTGTGGCCATCTCTTCTCAGTTTTAACTTTAGTTAACAAGTAAGACTTTCCAATCTTGGTTTTTCTTTTCCATTTGATTATCCTTACTAGGTTTTTTTATTATTTATGCAACAAATTTTAAATAATGCTTTGGTTTGGTTTTGCAGGGTCCTTCTACCGGCTCCAAAATGTGGGTGGAAAATGAATTCATGCTTCATTATTTTCGTGGGATTCCATCTGGTAAGCCCCGATCCCTTAGAGGGTTCTTCCTGCATGTGGTTTTGATTGTTGGAAGTCGTTCTTGTGGGTGAATGCACAGCTTCAGTTCTCTTATGGTTATGATTTAAATCTTGCTTATTGTAAGTCCATGTTTTATTTAAAAAAACCCTTATGATACTTCGTTCTTGGTAACATAGGCTCTTTGAAGCCGTGATGTAAATATGGTTTTTATAAGATATTTTTAGCCTTACAGCTTGGGAAATGTAAATGATTTTGTTTTTATTTTGAAAAGAGCCTAGCTCTAAGCTCAGAGAGGCTTGTTGACCTCTGTCTAGTGTTACTTTAGTTTTTACAGTGAACTTAGGAATGGAAGACCGTGAAAATAGTCGGGGTTGTAATGTGAGTTGGATTTTAATTCTCCTCTCAGTAATATATTTTGTTACGGTTTAATATAAAATATTTTGTGCATACTTGGTTTTATTAAGAGGCCTGAGATTCAACCCTTCGACTCTAAAGGCTATAATCCTATCCTTAAATAAGGATTCTGTATTTGCGAATGGTTAATTAATATTGGTTTATTTTTGTCCATAATTTGCGTATGTAATGTTTTCATTAATACCTTGTATTATAATGATTTTTAATGCACTGTTTAGGGGAATATTACTGTGTTTTTTTTTAAGGATGATAGTTAACTCTGGTTTTATCTTTTATAGGGTTAATCATTGTATAAACCCTACAATTTAATAATATCCGTATTTATACTTAAATAACTCCTAACTCTCTTTGATAATAGGAAATAGATGATAGTAATTACTTACAGTTATTAGTTCGATGCTAGCTCTGTTTATTAAATAATTCCATAATAATTTTTATAGTTTGTTTTTAATTCTTAGTTAAGAAAATAACTAGGGATTTAATGCAGCATACTTGAAAAATAGGATCAAGTTATCTTTCAATAAATTTTGTAGTTTTTAGAGGATTATCGTAGAATCCTTTGGTCTTAGAAAAAGACACACAGTGTCTGGAATTTCAATGTTATAAATTGTTTTACAAATTCCTTTTTACCTGGTTTTTAGATGCTAGCCTACTTACTTTACTTATGTTTAAATGTTAAACCATAATCTCTATATTTTATCACAATACTAATACTGGAATTACTTCTATAATAATATTATTACTGCTATCTTACATACCTATTCTTTTTAGTTTAGCTGAAGTAAATAAACACAGACAATATTTTAATACTGCTTTATAGTAAAATTCATAAACAAATGAAATAAAATATAGTTACTGTTATCATTCAAGTAAAATAATCATCTCATTCACCTAAACACCTAGCTGTAGTAGAGTACTACCTAAGTCAGGTGTGGAAAAATACAGTTTGGGAATTCTAATTCTATCTGTTTGACATTTTACATATTCATTTCTATTTCTAACATAATCTATAATTCTACCAAGTCTAACATTACACAGTTATTCTTCCTACAAAAACCCTAAAATACTAACATGCCTTTAGTAGAAACTAATAAATATTTTATTGAAGACAGTATATAAATAACATAATGATAAATAAGAATTTTGAATAGAGCAGCGCGCACAGCTAGGGCACGAGCAGAGGATTGTTGAGAGAGGCATGGAGGTTCCCGGGGGAGGGGAGGACGCCCCCCCCCCCTTCTATCTTGGATGAGGACTCCTTCAGAAGGGTCCTTTAGAGCAGAGGCAAAATGATCTCACCCCCGGTCATTCCAAAATTCATCAAGAAGCTAGAGGAAATCCCTGAAATCGCCCTTCCTGAAGAAAAACCAATGAAAATAGCCCTGGCTCTGGCTAAGAGAGGCCTAGTGGGCCAATTAATGGGATTATGGCCTTCAGCCAAGACCACAGATGACTGGATTCAGAGGAACTGGAAGCCCAACCTGAAACAAGGTGTAACCTGTTACCCCGTTGGGAGAGGGTTTTTTGTGTTTGAATTCATCTCAGAAGAAGACCGTGATTTAATCTTCAGGAATGGCCCCTACTTCATGGGAACGCAGGGCCTATATCTGGATAAATGGACACCAGAATTTGACCCCACGATCGACCTTCCCAAAGAGGTACCAGTGTGGGTCAGGCTCCCCAATCTCCCAGTGCATTGCTGGGACTTTGACTCTCTGAAGGGAATAGGGAACGAAATCGGCCACTTCATTGATAAAGCCGATAACAAAGGACAACACTCCTGTGCCAGAATCTATGTTGAAGTGGATCTTGAAGCCGGCCTACCTGAGGCAGTAAAACTAACAGTTGGATCCTGGACCCACTACCAGAAATTGGACTACGAACACTTTCCCTTCAAATGCAGGAACTGTCAAGAACATGGCCACTTCCAAAGATACTGTCCCAAACTGGCTGCTGAAAAAGAATATGCAGAAGGATGGCAGAAATCCAAGAAAGGGAAAACCCTCAGCAACACCAAAAATAAGGAGAAAACGATCCAAGAACCTCCAAAGGAAGGCAACCCAACGCCCAACCTTCAGGAAACATCTAACAAGGCCCAAAACCCTGCACATGGTATAGAAGCCGGCGAAGTTCAGGTGACACAAAGCCTAAGTGATCCAGCCCTTCAACGGTCTGCCTCCAGTATTCCAAAGGAACATACTAGCTTGAGCTCGGAAATAGGAGTTGATTCCTTTGAGGAAGGTGACACTGAAGCAAGTAGTCTGTCAGTCTCTCCAAACCAACCAAAGCGTGGATGGAAGCCTGAGAAGAAAAGAAGGGAAGAACAATCCTACAAGGATGTAGTTCAAGGCTCACAGCACACCATTCCAGAAATGATGAACACCAGATCGGGGATGAAGATAGGGAAAACCCCGAAAGGGGGCCATCCCCCTCAACCAGGTAAATAATGCAATACATCTCCTGGAACTGCAAAGGACTAGGCACCTCTCTAAAAGAAGAAGCTATAAGGGATTTAATAAGAGTATTGAGGCCGAAAGTCCTCCTAATCCAGCAGACAAAAATGGAGGAGGAATCTCTCCTCCAAGCAAGGAACTCGTTTTGGAAGAAAGGCCCAGGCAGGGCTGTGAGCACTAAAGGAGCCTCAGGAGGCTTGGAAACTTTCTGGGACTCCGTAAAGCTCGATCTTGTAGAAGAAGAAGGCACCACGCATTGGCTATTCACCAAGCTGTACCATAAAGACTACAGTCACTTCGTAAGTATTTTTAACATGTATGTTCCTGTCTCATTTGTGGAAAAAAAAGAGTGCTCGGATTCTTTAAAAAACTTCCTAAACCAGCATAAAATTGAGAATCTAGTTGTAGCTGGAGACTTAAATGTAACCCTTTCTCAAGTGAAAAAAAAGGGGGATCAATAGTCCGGGATCCTGCCAGAGAATGGGTGGAAGAATTGATGCTGGATTGGGACCTTGTAGATATCACCCCTGATAGAGGAAAGTTCACCTGGTCCAATAAAATATTTGGACCTAGCCACATTGTTACCCGCCTAGACCAGTTCCTTATTCATTCCTCCTTCCTTACTCTTGGCCTCATGGCTTCCTCCAAGATCCACACGCATTACACCTTCGATCATAAACCAATATCTCTCACCCTCTCCCTTGAAGTTTAGTTAGGCCCCATCCCCTTCCGTTTCAGCCCTTTATCGGTAAATCAGGATGGCTTCCTTGACATTGTGAACAAATCCTGGAATGAACCGATTTATGGGTCTCCCTTATTTGTCTGGGAAGGAAAACTAAGAAGGCTCAAAGCTGATCTGAAAAATTGGGCTAAAGGTCTAAGATCCCCTACAGATGAAAGGAAAAGAATCCAGAAGGCTATGGAACGGCACCAACTGGCCATGGAAGAGTCCCCTATCACCCTTGTCTTGCTTAATCAGGAAGTTGATCTCCAAAGGAAGTACCACAAAGCTTGTAGAGAGGAGGAAACCTACTGGAGAGTCAAATCAAGAATGCTCTAGCTTCAAGATGGAGACAAAAACACCACTTTCTTTCATAAGCAGGCTCAATATAGGAAAATCTACAACTCCATCAATGAAATTTAGATGCAAGACCAAATAATAAAGGACATCAGTGGCATTAAGGAGGCTGCCCACTCCTTTTTCAAAAAGCTTTATTCTACCCCGGACCTGGAACCGGTGGATCCGAACTCCTACCCTCTCTCAATGATTCCAAATCTGATAAGTGAAGAGGACAACCAGCTGCTGAACAATTCTGTGAGTATTCGTGAAATCAAAAAAACCCTCTTCAACATGGACCCAGACAAAGCTCCCGGGATAGATGGATTTCCAGCCTGGTTCTATTTCTCTTGCTAGGACATAATTAAAAGGGACTTGTACAGAATGATCAAGAAGGATCAGATCTACACCAAGTTGGGAGGCATCACTAACTCCTCTTTCCTGGCTCTCATTCCAAAAGAAAAAGGATCCAGGAACTTCAATAGATTCTGACCAATATCCCTCTGCAATACAGGTTACAAAATCACAACCAAAATAATGGCCAACAGACTCAAAAAAATTCTGCCAAAATTGATTCCGGAAAACCAAGGTGGGTTTGTTAGAGGTAGACACATTCTGGACAATATAATTTTAGTCCAAGAAGCCATTCATTCCAGCTACAGGAAAAAAGAGAAAGGAATGGTAGTTAAGTTGGACTTAGCCAATGCCTTTGACAGAGTCAAGCATGACTTCCTCTTTGCTACCATGAGGAATGTCAAGTTCAATCAAAAATTTATTCAGTGGGTTAAAGCCTGCATATCAGCTCCTGGATAGCTCCGTTGATTAATGGCCGGCCTACCAAGTTCTTCTAGGCCTCAAGAGGTTTAAGGAAAGGATGCCCTCTCTCTCCAGTGCTCTATGTCATCCAAGCTTCCGTTCTAAGTTTCCAGCTGAATAAAAGTCTCCAAAACAGAGCTCTCTCAGGAATAAGAATAGTTCCCAAGGTAAAGGATGTAAACCACGCCCAGTTCGCTAATGACACTCTGTTATTGGGAGCGGCCAACCTCAGAACAGCCAAGAATTTCAAATCAGAACTTGACTGCTACATGAACAGCTTTGGAAGTGAAATAAACTTCCAAAAAAGTAAGATCTATGGCTGGAATTGCTCCCCCCTCAAAATGCTGAACATATCTCGAATCCTTGACATGGAAGGCATCTCAATCTGGGATACCTTTACCTACCTGGGCATCCCTATTTTCAAAGCTTCTCCTAAAGTTGCCCACTGGCTGCCCCTTCTGGACAAGCTCAAAAACAAAATCCAAGCTTGGGGAGAAAACTGGCTCAACAAGGCAGGTAAAATTATTTTGATTAATTCTGTCCTCACCAGTCTTCCTATTTATCAGTGTTCTGTTCTGTTAGCTCCCAAAACCATAACGAACAAGATTGAAGAGCTGCTCCGGCGATTCCTCTGGGAGGGGGGACTAAATAATGAAAAGAAGCTGCATCTTGTTAGTTGGGACAAGGTCACAAATCCAAAGCTAGAGGGGGGCCTTCAAATCAGAGATGTGGCCACCCATAATCTAGCCATGGGTGGAAAAATCCTCTAGAACATGATTTCTGGCAAGAATACTTGGAGCAAGCAGATCCTCTGGAAAAAATACTTCACAGGAAACAAAAAAAGGTGCCTAGAAAATCCCACTAAAATGCAGAATGGCTCTCCGATCTTCTTGCTTTGCAAAAGAGCCTTGCCTTATTTCACAGCCAAGCTCACGTGGATACCTGGAAATGGAGCAAATATAAAAATTTGGGACGATTCTATACTAGGAGATCAGCCATTTAACAACCTGAACGAGCTGAGGAACATCAAATCCTAGCTTACTAACAACAATTGCAGCACGCTGTGGGATATTTCCTCATGGGGAAACGATGATAAAGAATCCTGGGTAAGATGGAACCTTGGAGATTATCCGGATGAGCTCAAGGAGGAAGCGCTGAAGCTGTTGGATATTCTTCAAGGGAAATCGCCCCTCACTTCCATATCTAAAGGTAAACATGGCTGGGGCTCTGGCACAGGTAAATACTCTGCATCTGCCGGTTATGCTTCTATTCTAGAGCAGCCTTGGGCTCCCCCCAATCCTACCCTGTGGAAAGCTCTATGGAACTACCCGTCCATCCTGAAAATTGATATCTTCATCTGGACATTGCTTCATAATAGCATTCTCACCAATGATAATCTCAAGAGGAAAGGATGGGCTGGACCTTCTTGTTGCCCATTGTGCAAATGCGCTGAATAAAATGCAGATCACTTGTTCATAGCCTGCGATTTTACTCAAGAGGCCTGGAGAGTAATGCTTGGTCCCATCGCTATCAGCTTACCCAACTCGTTTGTGGAGATGGTAAGTCACTGGCTCCACCTTTATCCCTACGACCTAAGAAAAAATAATCTTATCAATACCACGTGGATGTGGATCCCCAAGTTCCTGTCATGGAAAATTTGGCTGGAGAGAAATGATATAATTTTCAAGGAAGAAAGCAGGGTCCCTACTCAAATTGTTGTCAAAGCTCGGGTCATGCTGTCTGAAGCATTAAATATAAAGGCTCTCAAAAGCAACATGGCCCCTCTCTCTGTTGAAAAAGATCAATGGTTTAAGGAGTTCCAGCCAGCTCATAATAGCAATGAAGCCATGAACTCGCCCCACAAGGCCAACTGGGAAATTAGACTGGCTGAAATGGATTTTATCAAGTGGAGATCAGTGCTAAATGAATGGTGCCTCTTCTTTGACGGGGCCTTGAAAGGGAACCCCAGGCAAGCTGGAGGAGGAGGTATTATTTTTGAACCTTCAGGCAAAATCCATTTGTCCTATGCATGGGGCCTAGGACAAGCTTCTAACAACCAAGCTGAAATCCTGCCATTGT
This sequence comes from Pseudotsuga menziesii, assembly GCA_001517045.1. Classification (NCBI taxonomy): domain Eukaryota; kingdom Viridiplantae; phylum Streptophyta; class Pinopsida; order Pinales; family Pinaceae; genus Pseudotsuga; species Pseudotsuga menziesii. Next base: position 298,561 of record LPNX010089730.1, on the reverse strand, counting down.
GGCAGTGCCTAATCAGGGAAAGCAATCTAAACATCCAAAAGCTTAATATATTTGGTGATTCCAGGCTAATAATTAAAGCGGTTCATACCAAGAAGGTGCCCTCGGATATTTATCTTGCCCAAATTTACAGGAAAGTCCGCCTCCTCCTCTCTGACTTCAGAATTTATAAGGCTCATCATGTGCTAAGGAATCTAAATAGCCTTGCGGACACTGAAGCCAACTGTGGTGCTCTTCTGAACAAAATCCAGCTAATTGTCAATGGAGGAAGCTCAAATTTCATGATCCCATAATGATCAGGAAAGGAAGATCACCAAGCTTAGAAGTTGTAATGGAATTAAGCTGGAAAGGAAGATCAGTATAGTGAATCTGAATATGCTATGTAAAGGCCCTGGCAGCCCATTTGCCAGTCTTTAATTAAATTTTAACCGTTTTTGTCAAAATAAAATAAAATAACATAATGATAAATAGAACCTGTTAATGACAAGACAACAATAGCTTAAGGAGGTTGTTCCTCCGAACCAAAATCCTAGAGAGCACTCAGACAACGCTTCCTCAGGACCCCTGAGCTTGTTCCTGGTCTTCTTAGGTGATAACCGGGTGGAGAATACAACTTTAAGACCTCTGTCACCTGACTAGTTCAATTACCTTAGTAATTAAAATCTTCTCTCAGCAGTATGAACTTCAACCTAGAAGCTGCAACAAGTTCAGTCTCAGCAGTTAACCCCTAAAACAGACTTCGGTAATCCCCTCCATTGAATTTCTCTTGAGTAAATTCATTCACCCTGAATGATCACCTCTGGAATGAGCATCCTTAGCTCTCTTCAATGGGAAATTTTATAGATATGCCTAGGTCATCTGGGTCAGTTTTAATTTAATGAGCCACCTGCTCTAATTCCACTTTATTCGGTAATCATGACCACAAATACAGGGAAGTTTCCACCTACAACAGTTGGAAGTTGTTTGAGGATGTTGCCACTTGTCAGTTTGCTCTCCACCGAGTCTCCTCCACCAATTAACTAGTAAACACTCTTTTAACAGCTTCCCTAAGTTGTTGTCTCATTATTTATTTATTTATAAATAAAATATTCTGAATTAAATTAAATATTCTTGACCCCACTGGGTCATCAATTACAACTTAGCATAAAATTTAACACAATATTCATCAACTAACATTAAATTGTTTTTGCAAATTAGGGTAGGTGACACACACACACCCCCTTAAATTATAACATCGTCCTCGATGTTATTTATTCCTTGTCCTCAGATTTCCCCTGAAATAGAATTGGATATCCATCCTGCATATGACTTTCCAATCCCTAGGTGACTTCCTCTGAACTAAGGTGCTTCCATTGCACCTTCACTTGACCAATGGTGCGGTTCCGAAGTGAGATCTCCCTCCACTCAAGGATACAGTCTGGTTCCACAATAAAACATCCTTCGGGTTCCACCTACACATCATTCCAATTAATAACATGAGTAGCATAATGTACATATTTTTTTAAGACAGAAATGTGAAAAACATTGTGAACTCTTAAATTCAGTGGTAAAGCTAACTAATAGGCCACCTGTCCAATCCTGGACAGTATTTCAAAAGGACCACAATATCGAGGTGCTATTTTGGCATAGCTACCCAACCTTATAGAACTCTTTTTGAGTCTCACCTTAATGAAAACATGTTCACCTACCTGGAACTCCTTTGGAGTTTGTTTAAGGTCTGCTTGACTTTTCTGTCAATCCTTTGCAATTTTCAGATTACCTTGTACCTGCTTTACAATTACTTCAATTTCTTTCAACAATTTAGGTCCTAATACTAACCTATCCACTGGATTACTCCAAAAGATGGGAATATTACATTTCTTTCCATATGTAATTTCAAAAGGACTATACCTAGCTGAAGCTTGATAATGATTATCGTAAGCAAATTCTACCAGGTGTAAATAATCTTCCCATTTACCTAGTTTCTCCTTTACATACATTCTAAGTAGACCTTCTGGTACTTGATTTACTCTTTCAATATGTCCATCACTTTGGGGATAGAAAGAGGTACTAAAATTTAACGTGGTATTCAATCCTTTAAACAAGGATCTCCAAAAATTACCTGTAAATTTACGGTCTTAGTTTGAAATTATGACTTTTGGTATTCCATGCAATCGAAGAATTTGTTTTAAGAAAATATCAGCTATATTTGTAGTTTTTACAGTTATAAAATAGGTTGCTTTACTCAATTTGTCAACCACTACCATTATGGAATCATTTAAGTTCTGATTTTTAAGCAGTCCAGTAACAAAATCAAGGCTAATTATCTCCCATTTCCAGCTAGGGATAGGCAAAGGATGGAGTATCCCAGTTGGATGATGATGTTCAGTTTTTACTTGCTAACATTCAAAGAATCTAGCAATATATTATGTGAGTTCATTCTTCATGTTTGGCCAGAAATAATCTTTTCTTAGCATGGTTATAGTTTTCTGATAACATGGATGCCCTGAATAAGGATTTTTATGAATTTCGTCTAAAATTAATAACTTAATCTTAGGTACATTAGGTACATATATTCTGTCTTTATATAGTAATAATCCTTTTTCATTCAAGATGTACCCTATACTTAGACTTTCTATTAGATTTTCTTTTGCTTTGCTTGTAGCTTTAGGTAATTTTCATCTTGTTCTATTCTCGCTTTAAGCTGTTCTTCCAAATCTGTTGTATAAGTGCCGATAGCTACTATAAAATTCAGCTTTGCATTTCTACTTAATGCATCATCAACTTTATTCTCCTTTCCTTTGATGTGTTGAATTTCAAAATCATATTCACTTAGAAAATCTAGCCATCTAGCTTTCCTAGCATTCATGTTAGGTTGATCTAACATATATTTCAATCCCTTATTATCCATCATTAAGATAAAATTTCTTCCAATTAAATGATGACGCCACATCTTTATAGTATGTATGACAACAACTAATTCTAAGTTGTAGTTCGCATAATTCTTTTTATGAATCTTTAAATTCCTAGACTCATAAGAAATGACATGTCCTTCCCGAGTCAATACTCCACCTAAACCATCATTGCAGGTGTCAGTACATACTATAAAATCTTTATTAGGGTCAACAATTCTTAAAATTTGTGCACTGTTTAATAAGGTTTTTAACTTTTTAAAACTGTCTTCGCACTTCTGATTCTGATCAAATTTCTTCCCCTTTTTCTGCAAAGAGGTTATCAGATTTGAAATTCTTGAAAACACTTCGATGAACCTCCGGTAATAACCGGTAATCCCCATGAATGATCGGACATCAGTTACATCTCTTGGGACTGGCCAATCTTCGATTGTCTTTATCTTTTTTTGGATCCATCAAAATTCCTTCTTTAGTCACCACATGACCTAAGTACTGGATTTTATCTTTAAAGAAGTCGCATTTACTAAATTTCACAAAAAGTTGATGCTCTCGTAACTCTTGCAAGACAATTTTTAAGTGTTCTTTATGTTCTTCTTTAGATTTTGAATAAATTAATATGTCATTGATAAATATGACCACAAATTTATCCAGATATTTGTGCATTACATTATTCATTAGACACATAAAAATAGCTGGAGCATTAGTAAGCCCAAAAGGCATAGCGACAAACTTGTAATGTCCATATCGAGTTCTAAAAGCTATTTTAGAGATGTCTTCATCTCTAATTCTAACTTGGTGATGTCCAGATCATAAGTCAATCTTTGAAAACACCGTGGCTCCATGTAGTTGATCGAATAGATCATCTATACGAGGTAACGGGTATCTGTTCTTAATGGTCATCTTATTTAATTGGCGATAATCTATGCATAGTCATAGAGTTTCGTCCTTTTTCTTAACAAAGATGACAGGTGCGCCCCAGGGAGACACACTGGGTCTAATGTAATTCTTATCAATAAGTTCTTTTAACTGTGACTTAAGTTCATTTAGTTTGAGTATATTCATCCGATAAGGGGATTTTGAGCTAGGCACTGCACCAGGTACCAGCTCAATGGTAAAATCTAATTCCCGTTTCGAAGGTAGTCCTGGAATTTCTTCCAAAAAATACATCTGAATATTCCATTAGAACTAGTATATCCTCCAATTTGAATTTATCTATGTTGTTCAGGTTTTATTCATTGATTACTATTACTGCATAAGCCTTACAACCTTTCCTAATAGCTCTCTTAAGCTGCAGAGCAGAGATCTTCCTTACAACTGTTTTCCCAGGGATTCCTTTTACACTTATTAATTTTCCATTGTTATTTATACAAGTAAAGGTTTTATCAAAGAAATTCAAGACCACCCTATGCTTCTCTAACCAATCCATACCAATTAATATATGATATGAACCTAAAGGTAGTACATTGAGCATAGCAAAAGTTTCAAACTGATCCATAGTTATTGCACAATTCTTTACAAAGCTAATTACCTTTCTCTTTGCACCAGTAGCTAACTGAACTAACCAAGAACTTGCAAACTTTTCAACTAGAAGTTTATACTTTTCTACCAAGTTAGGAGAAGTATAGCTTAAACTAGCTCCTGGATCAATTAAAATAGATATGGGTATTTGATTTATCTTACCTTCCACTCCCACCATGGAAGTTTAATAGTCTGCTTGTCGATTCTCTAATGCTGCATTGATCCTGGGCATTGTCCTCACTAGATTGCCAACAGTTGTCTCCTCCTATATTGTGTATATGTTGCTAACAGTCTTCTTTCAATTGGGACAGACCGATGCATAATGCGGACCATTTCATTCCCTACTCTTTATGGGTTCTTTTCGTTCAAATTTCTTTGTGTAGTTACTGTGATTGTTAGCAGACTCTTTATTCTTTTGATTGCTCTGATTGGTTTGTGAATTACTTTTATTCCCATGGAAATTCTTATTAGGAAAATTTCTGGTGTTATTATTTTTAGAATTTTGATTAGGTACAAACTATTTCTTATTTTGATCAAAGTTATTATTCCTTTTGGCCTTCCATTTTTCCATACTCTCATTTTTATGATTTTGTTCATAACAGAAATTCGCTTTTCTCATGGCTTCTTCTAGATTTTTTGGATTGTCATACTCAATCCTGTCCTTTATATGATAAGGTAAACAACTGAGAAACCGATGTACCTTAGTTTTTGTGTCCACAATGTATGGCACATACCTGAGCAGGCTTAGAAACTTACTATTCAGTTCTTTCATATTCATTGTACCTATTTTTAACTCATAGAATTCCTTAGCCCTTTTTTCCTAGTACTATTAAGATAAAAAATTATTTTTGTAGTATTTCTTGAATGCGCTCCAATTTATGCTTTTCTCTCTTATACATTTCACTCCTTTTAAATCCTGCCACCATATATCATCTTTCCCTGTAAGATTATAAATAGCCATCCTGGCCTTCAGTTGATTAGAATAGTTATAAATCTGGAAGTACTTCTTCATCCCGGATAGCCAGGATTTCACTTCCTCCCCCTTTTCAGTTTCTCCATTAAATGTTGGTGGCTTGATCTTCTTGAACTCCGTAGAGATTTCTTCATAATTTTTATATTTTCTTTTCCTAGTATGGTGGCTATCCTCACTACTGTCACTAGTATAATGAGAGTTATGTTTATCACCATATACTTCGGAAGATGAGCTACTTTCATTTCATAACCTATTTAGTCCTTTTATACTTATGTTTATAACCTATATCTTTAGAATCATCTCTTTTACGCTTTCCCTCAGTATAAAATATTTCTATTAAGATCTAATTTAGCTTTTCTTGAGCTTTGAGAATCCTCTCATTTTATTTCTTAACTGATTCCATTTCTAATTTTAATTCTTTAAGTGTTTGTAGCAGTTCGGAAGAATTATTGGTTATATCTTCTTGTATAGGTTTTTTTTGTAGATTATCTTGTTTAGTGTAAGGATATTCCTCTTCTGCATATTCTTCCAATCTTTCTATACACATCATTAACTCAGAAATAAATTTCTCTGTGTGTATCATTCAAAGAAAACAACATCAGCATAATTATTTAAATTTATTGTTCCATATAAGTAAGTTGAGCTTCATTAAGATCTAGTTTTTGAATCTTGTGCTCTAATACCACATGTAATAACCCAAACTTTCATAAAAAATTAAATTTTTTAAATTGACATAAAATGTCTAAAGTTGTAGCTAAGTAACTGCTAAGGGTTAGAGGAAAATGAAATAGTTCATAAAAGGTTAATGGTTTGTTTCATTAAAAGAATTTGTAACAAACGAATGTAATCTTAAAAACCTGGGTTAATTCTATTAATGACTTAACAACTTTAACTTATACAGAGTTAGAAATAGGACTTGCATTTAGTTGCTACTAGATATACTGATGATTTACTTTTCTCAAGTCGGTAAGAAATCTTGTTTGAGATCAGGGCTTACTTATCGTTCTGCTAACTCAAATGGACTACTGGTTCTTACGGGTTTAGTAGGTAAGCGTAAGATCCTATAGGTGTTTATTTTAAAATTACGTCGAGAAAAGTACTTTCCTAGCATGTTAAGATGGTATTATAAAAAAAAGTTAATTAAGCTGCTAGTCTTCGAGGAGGTAAAGTGAATTCTTTTTTTGTTTTTGTTTTGAATCTATGAAAGTATTTATAACTGATGCCATATTGAATTTTCATCAAAAACATAATCAATGTTTTAAAATACAAGATCAAGTTCTTACCAAGGTTCCTTTAGTCATATGATGATTATCTTTCAAAAGTTTATAGTACATGGTTAGCTTTCTTATGTTTACAGTACTAGTTATTTATAAATTCCCATAAAGGGCATAGAGCTCATGGTTTTGGTTTAAGTTTACTTTGACTGCTTAGTGATCTCGCAGCTATTTTTACTTCAATACTCAATGTGTCCTTCTCGTTAAGCATGACAATGTTCCTATGTTTTTTGGTTGTAAAGTTAACAATGAGTGATTAGACTCTTTATGAGAAATTCTCCAATAATGTTAGTCTTCAGTTTCTTGAAGACTCCCTCATTAAAGAACATTAAGATTCTGTGTTGAGAAGTTTAAGGCTTTTCCAGTTTACAATAGTCATAAACCATGTCATAACTATTCCATACTTTCTTTTACTAGTTCTAAAACAATACCATACTTATTTGACTTGTTTTCAAACATGAAGAACTTCTCGGACAAATTGATGTCCAAATTGTAACTATGGTATTTAAAATATAACTATAGTACAATAGTATTTCAAGTTATAATAACTATGTTAACATATATCCTTATAAGGTAGTATTACCTACCAATCAACTACTATGATGTGGTAGAAATGATGGAAAACACGTCTTATAAAGTTTTTATCCTATACTAGATTAGTTTCCATGGAAATTTATAATCGATGGCATGATTCTTGTCATTAGCAATCATATGTTATATGGTGTTTGCAATGAGAGGTTTTTAAAATGTTTTGTGCAGTGCTAACTTAAGGTTTCGACCCACACTTGTTAATATTTTTGGAAGGGAACATGGATAGGATCTCCTCCATTTGTTGGTTGACTTATAATGTTGCAAACCCTACTACTATGCATTTTAGGACCAAGGGTTCTTCTCCTTGCTGGCCAAGTTGTGAGCTCCCAACCATGATAGGCCTGCAACCTCCTTAATCATTGGGCATTTTGCCTACAAATGTTGTATCGTGACTGTTGGGTATCGTAGTTTATCGTTTGGTTGCTCTTGTGTTTTGAAGAAAACATTGCAAGTGTGGTTGTTGGTTTCTCCAAGTAGCCCGAAGCATGTAATTTGTCTTACTATTGAAACTGCTCACCCATGGCTTCTGCATTGTGAACTTGAGTTGGTTTCTTGCTTTCTCTATCGCAGAGGTGACTTTAATGGTTCTTGCCTTTCGGTTTAAATCCGTTGTGACCCGGTGTGGCCATCTCTTCTCACTTTCGACTTTAGTTAACAAGTAATAATTTCCAATCTTGGTTTTTCTTTTCCATTTGATTATTGTTACTAGGGTTCTTATTATTTATGCAACATAATTCAAATAATGCTTTGGTTTAGTTTTGCAGGTTCCTTCTACTGACTCCAAACTGTGGGTGGAAAACAAACTCATGCTTTAGTCTTTTCATGGGCTTCCATCTGGTAAGCTCTGGTCCCTGTTGTAAAGGAAAGTATCCTATGGCTAGGGTTTAAGAGGCCATCAAAATACTGGGGTTGAAAGGTGGATGCACATAGTTCTGCAAGTAAATACAAGTAAGATCAGAGATTAGAATGGCCCACACCTGATTAACTGAAGGCTGGTCCAAGCTTTCTCTTCAATCCTCTTCTTGCTCCTCTCGCTCCAAGAGACCTGCAAAATGAATTATACCTTCCTCAAACCAATATGACCACATATAAAGCAATGATTTTCAAATAAACATGAAATAATTATCTGACTAACATCATCATATGATCATAAACAGAGATTCAATCACACGTTGAACAATTATTTGGGAAGAAGAAGGACATCACATCTTTATTAATATTGAAAACAATTACAAATATCCCTTCTATTCAAGTTTGGCACCTCATGAAACCTTGATCCAGTTCTGCTGCTTCTCTTCTCCAAGGAACTCAGCCTCCAAGCTCTGCAACACAAGGAGAATGCTTCTAGGGCAAAGGTGTGGGGAAAGAGAGCTCCAAATCCTCCAGCATAACAATGCAAAGATTCAAGTATCCTCTCATGGACCTTCCTACCTCTATTTATATGGTTAAGGAAGAGATAGGGGTGAAGACAAAGTAGTTACAACTGAAGGATTCAGTTGCATAACTACCCAAACTACCCGAAATTCAAAAGACGTGTTTTTTGACATTTTTAAGAGGCATACGCGGGTTGCTGAATAAAACAGTCGTGTACACGAGAAATACATGCGGGTTGCTAATATAGAAAGTCACGTATATATAGCAACTCAGTTACGTACGCGGGTATCATAGAGAGCAAGTCGCGTACATACGCGGGTTTTCCCTAAGGCAACTCACGTACAAACAAAAAACTCATTTTTAGGGTATTTCTAGGCATTTTCAGACTTTGGTGTCTTCTTGAAAGTTTTAGCTAACACGGTGTAGAGATGAGGTTAAACAAAGTTAAAAACTCAAGATATGGTTCCTCCAAGATAGGTGTTTTTTCAGTGACTTTCAGTGACTTTTCATGAAGTGTCATCATGGAAGTATCGACATGCGACGGAATCATGGGAAAGTGGTCACAGGAAGAGATGTGTCATTTTGAGCTATAATAGATGCCACCTAATGTGTGAGGTTAGAGGGGAAGACGATAGCCGAAATACATTATAAAGGAAACAGCTGAGTATGGAGAGAGCAGAGAATCCAAGATCAAAAGGCTCGAACAAAGGTACCTGTAAGAGAGATAAATGTCAGAAAAAACTGATCTCTGGGACATACAAGTCCATATACAAAACATCACCATAAAGATATAAGCGGATCCAACATATGTATAACTGATGAAACTATCATGGTCGCTCAATATGCAAAAAGGCACCATATCAAATCTAAAGGATTCATGGCCACAAATGAACAAGGTGGATCCATACTCGACAATCGATCATAGCCACAAAAATACAAGGTGGATCTATGTCTCAGCAAAATGTCATATAAAACGTAACAAGGTCTTGTGCAACTTGGGCAATATCAAAAGATGACAATGCTACTGTTAGCCCAAGGTCTTCAATCCAAACCTCCCAAAAAAGGTACGAATCCTAACCATGCGAATAAAAGGTGTTGAAGTCGAACATGGAGGAAACTGTTTGATTACCGGTTAATAATGAGAACCGTTAACAAACGTGGGGGAAACCACCATTAATGAAAATGGTCCCCAAGGTACTGAGTACATTCTAACAAGTGTGATTACAAGGACTTGAAGTTGAACACTTGAAGAATCCATCGAGTATGAGACATTAAGGTATTCCCACTACACCATAGCGAGGGAAATTGACGCTGATGACAACAATCCCCAAGGTACTATCATAAAACTCTAAATCTCATTCCCAGAGCAAGAGATGTTGCAGTCGATAGGAAGAGATCCATTGGAAGGAAGGCATTAAGGCATCCTTCATCATCCAACACGAGGTAAGTCAAAGACTAATTAGATATGGAATTGGTATTGAATTTCATGACAAGGAACACTGAAGACATGCTGTAATGAACTGATACCAGGGAATGGCCAACACAAAAGGTCAAGGCAACTGTAGAAATGGCTAAAAAAGGTTTAATCCTTAAATAGTGAGCACAACACAAAAGTGACTTAGGCAGATTTTGACACCAAAAGGGACCAATGAAACAAATCTACAATGTAGGAGACATTGACAGATTCCCCATATAATTGGAAAAAAGACCAACTGGAGGAGTAAGAAAAATATGAATCAGGATAAGGTCAAAATACTAGGACCCAACTGTTGATAGACTCAAAATTGGTGCTTTGTTCAAGGAAACAAGACTTGCTTCCATGATGTAAAAAAAATGTGAATGAACTTCCCTTCCCCTCTTTCTTGTAAGGGTTTAACAATTCCAAGAAAGCAAACTCGGGACCATCTTCATTTTTGGAAAGCTCGAAGAAAAGAAAGAAGAATGCTTGATAAAGCACTGATTTGTGGATTTTACGAGCCCGAACTACTACATGCTCGCCGGTGTTTTCATAGTTTAGAGAGTCTGAAAACTCCAAAGAAGACTCCAGGGGGGTGCTTTTTCATACAATTTAGTCTCCTGCGACCGAAAAAGTATAAAACAAACCAAAGAAGAACTCTCTTAGCTTCCAAAGAAGTAAGGTGCACCTTTCTTGTATTTAGTTAGGAAGGTTGGAAAAAGGTTAAATTACCACCTACCCAATGCTTCTTCAAAAGTAGCATATAGCCTAAGTTTTATGAGTGTGAAGGAAGGCAAGATCACTCGGAAAGATCCATTTGATTACGAGAAATGGGGCTTACAACAATAAACTCGATGCTTTGTTCTTTAAGGTTTAACGAGCATGACAAAGACATAAAGTACACTCGAAATCTTTTCCATGTTTTGGTCCAGAGCACGAAAAAGAGAAAACTAAGCTCATACAGGGGGTTCCTTTTCCGTAAGTTTAGTCCCTCATGTCCGGAAAAGCGATAAACCTATGCCTGAGAATACTCTTCTCAATTCCAAATAAAAGAGAGTGTTCATGTCTCATATTATTCCGCATGGTCCGAGAAAGAGATAACCTACCACCAATGCAGATGCCCATTCACATATTATTAACGAGCCTGAACGGACAAGTTTACTCGGCAGTCAATTCTATTTTTAGGAGTCAGACCTGGGCCTAAAGAAGCTCAAAATATTTCCCGTGAAATTTTAACGAGTTCAGAAAATTCAACTCGCGACCTCCTTACTGTTTTTAGTGAGCTGGAAGGAGATCAGAAAGCATGCTCTAAATGCGAGGAGACGAGTGTCATAGGCAGGAGAAACTAGTTCCAAACGCAAGGAACAAACCTATGCATAATGCAAGGAAAGGGAGCAAGATAAGGACACTCGAGGAATGTCTCCTCAGGGTAAAAGGTGTCAAGTTGCAAAGGCAAAGTGATACAAGGCTGGGCGATAATGAGAACAAAGATGAGGGCTTATACAATGAGGTAAAAGCATGGATGCCGGCATCAGGCTCATAAGCACGAGAAGGGCACATGAAAATGCAATTACAACTTGAAACACAAGGCGAGGCCAGTAAACAGTTGTGAATCCAACTAAGAATCCCGTCTCTAAGAAAAAACAACATCAGGATCATATTCAAAAGAAAAGTTCTGATGCGGGTCACTTTGGAAGAAACACATGTGACTTTTCTATCTTCTACAAAAGGAAAAGTCAAGGCAGAATCAACCAAAGGAGATTCTATAGAACCAACGCTCAACGGTTTATAATCAATAAGATCAACCTCATAAGGAGAGAAAAAATCAACAAGGGAGATAGAGTCTGTAGGAACAAACTCAATATCACGGGAGTTGAAAAATTCATAAGAAAAATCAAACTCATTAGGATCACTGACTTGCTGTTCAAAGGAAGAATCGAAAGACTAGACAAGACCAACATAAGAAGAAAGGTCATTCTTACTAGGAAAATCAGGGTTAGACTTAGTCACAACTGAACCAACATCCAAAATAAGGTCATATTGTATCAAAGACTCTAGGAAGACTTCATTCGAAGGAAGGAGATCATCTGAGATAGGAAACATGTCTAAACTTTCAAATGGATCAACAGAGTGGAGAGAAGGCTCTATAGTATGTATAGGATGACTCACTCAGTCAACTGTTGGGACCAAGTCCCGAGAAGGTAAGCATGAAAACAGAGGCTGATTCTCAGTAGCAATTGAATGCAAAGGACATGAGGCCACATAGCTCACCTGTGGCGGGGTAGTGTCTATAGAAGCACTGGGAATCAATAAACGAAAGACATGGTCTCTAGTTGGGCCAGGAGACAGATCAAGAAAATCCAACTGATCGATAGTGACAATTTCTTTGCCATGATTAAAGTACATCACATGAAAGAATGTTGACACCACAGCTTGCATGGAATAGACATAATCACGTCCAAGGAGCATATTGAAGTCCAAGGGGTCTTCTATCACCATGAAGTCAACTAAGACAGTCTTCCCACCCAAAGTAATAGGTGTTTGAGCAATAATTCCCAAGGATATACAAGTTATTCTATCAAACGCTACTAACTGACTAGTAGTTGACACAAGGCTGGGAGATCCCATGCCTCGCCAAGCACGAGTAGACAAAATACTAACTGAGGCTCCTTCATCAACAATACAATGAGCAATCATATATGATTCAACTTTGACCTTTATCTGGAAAGGTGCGTTAGAAGGAAGGCACGGCTCAACTAGGCTATCCCAATCAAAGGAAGAAATATGAGAGCTTGGTGGGGGTTGATCTAAAGTGAGTTCAGTTCCCCCTTATTCAGTAAGTTTTGAACTGGCAGTGAAGAAAATGTGACTAGTAGACACTTCACTCTCCAAAGGAAGAGTGGGATTGATCGATACTGAAATCAATTCAACCGCTTCATCTTCGGAGAATGGGATTGACCAAATATGACATTGGTTCAATCACATCAGGATGAATCTCCAAAAGAAGAGTGGGATCGACCACTTGATCAACCAAAGGTTGAGTAGGTTTTTGAGAAACTATAGGTTTTTCAAGAGAAGGAAATTATTGAGTCTCAGACCACACTCCTCACACCTCTGCGATGGCAGGGCACTGGTGAGTAAGATGATCTCCCTCGCGTAACTTACAAGGGAAATTAAGTTTTCACTTCGACCAACCAGTTTTCTCAACATTGTCAACATGAATAGCAGTGGCTAACTGTTTGCTCTCAACATGACCTACATAGGTTGATATTTCCCCTCCAGCATGAACTACAAAGGCTAGGTGACTGGGTCCAACCTGACTAAGAGAGGTTGGTTGTTGAAAAGCTTCAGAATGTTTAAAAATGGGATGACCATGAAACCAAACTCTTCTCACCTCTGTGATAGAAGGGCATTTATAAGTAAGGTGGTCTCCCTCACAAATCTTACAAGGAAACTTGGGCTTGTGTTTTGAATGGGTAGTCTTTTCAACAATGTCAACATGAATTGCAGTGGCTGACGGATTGTCTTCAGCATGAACAATAGAGGCTGAGAGACTGCCCCCAGCATGACTTGCAAAGGATGAGAGACTGCCCCCAGCATGACTTGCAGAGGCTGAGAGACTGGGTTCAACATGACTTGTAGAGGTTGGACGGGCACCACCAACATGAACAACAAAGGCTGAGTGGTTAGGATCAACATGCTTTGCAGCAGTTGAGTGTGTGCTCCCAGTATGAACAATAGAAGCTGGGTGGATTGATCCAACATGACTTACAGAGCTTGGATGGAGAGGTTCAACTTGAACAATAGAGGTTCAAAGCATGCCCTCAGCATGAACTGCAAAGGCTGACTGACTGGATCCGACATGCCCTGGAAAGGTAGGAAGGATCCCACCAACATGAACCATAGAGGCTTGATGGTGAAGATCAACTTGACTTGCATAGGTTGAGTTCTTAGATCCAACATGACCTACAGAGGTTGGATGGGTGCCCCCAGCATGAACCACAGAGGCTGGGTGGTGAAGATCAACTTGACTTTTAGAGGTTGAACGGGTGCCCCCTTTCTTATGTGCGTTCTTCCTATTCCTCATTCTTTTACTCCTTTTAGGCTGCTGGTTACTAGTATCAGTACTTTCACCGCATGAGGTAGAAGGAGGAGGAGAATCAACTATATGTGAAGGGGAAGTAGTGGTTTGATGATCTTGATATAAGGAGCTTACTTGAGAAGCACCAGGACAAATCAGGATAGTTGGAGTGGAAAACAACCACACTGGTAGCCCTATGGTGAATCCAGGTAGATTTAGGGTGGCCATCAAGGGAACACCAACATTCCTCGTGAGAGGAATAGTACAAGGAGTTCCTAGCATGGGGATCTCTTGGTTGGTGTTCAAAGGGGTGTTAGCCATAGTTTCAAACTAGGAGACAAAGTTTGAGGTTGATAGGCAACCAAAATTACAAAGCACACACCTAAAGGCACACTAAGTACAGACAAACCACACAGCACTCACTAAAAATTCCTAAATCCAAACAGGAAAAAATGTATAAGATATGCTTTCCAAAAGAAATCTAATAGACAGTTACTTGGCATCCCTGTAGATGTTCTTAGGCACAAGTGGAGGAATCACCCACCACCCTCCCACACTTTCTATCGGGGTTACCTTCCAAGCCCGTCCAAGGTCAACCAGAAATAGCCTTCCGGTGTACCTGTGTATGAACCCTAGATGTCAAAGGGAATAAAGGATACCTTAACTATATTGATAGTCTAGGGGGATAGTCGCAAGACTGATTCATACGCATGGGCAGGGTAGCTGAGCCTGAAACCCTGTCTAAGATAGAATCCCCAAATGTGCAAAAACTTTGGTCTATGCTTTGACAAGGAATCGGAGGGTTATCTCCTTAGTCCAAGTCTCCATGCGTCCTTGTGCTTGACTCCCGTTTGAGAGGATCTTCCTAGATACAATCAACATAGAAAAGGGTTTACCTAGTGATTGGCCAACTACATCTAAAATTTTAACACTTGTGGAGAGTTGAAACTCCCTAATCCACAAGTCTAACCTGAGCTAGTTGATGTATGACCCTATAAAATAAAACTTACTAATAATTTTTAAATTATATCATTTATTTTAAGGGTTGTTTTTAGTCAAAGGGTATATGGCATGAAACTTATGTGGTGTTTTGACTCAAAGTTGAAACAAAATGACTAATCAAAGAGATATGAAATGCAAAAAGCAAAACTATTCTCTTTATTTTTCAAATAGAAAACTTGAAAGCCACAAAAGAACAAATTCCTTTTTTATTTTTTATTTTTCAAAAACAATGATATGCTATGCAATCTAGACTAAGAACCTAATCTACATGCATATAAAGCAAATGTGTGTTTTTTATTTTTCTTTTATAAATGCAAAAGAAAAATCAGCCTATCAACTAATGGAAGCAAGTACTATAAGCAAAGCAAATAGACAACTACTCTACACCCCACAAACAAACCCTAGGTTTCCTTAAAGTTAGATATCAACCTCTCTTGAAAGGAAGGCTTACAAAGGTAAACAAGCAAACAAATTTGGAATGAAGAGACTAAGCAAAAAGAATGACATAAACAAAGGTCAAGAAGTCCCAGGTATCAATCTGAACCTACAAATAGAGGCTGCTCAGTATCTTGTCCAACAAGGTCAAGCCAAAGAAGGAGGTAGGGGGGAAAGAAGCAAAAACAAGTATATGTTATTTTTATTTTTCTTTTATAAATGCAAAAGAAAAACTACCTACAAAGAAAAATATGTAGATAATAAGAACAAAGCAAAAGGAATTTTGCTATACAACCACCAAACAAACTCTAGAATGCCCTAAAGTCAATATAAACCCTACTTGGAAGGAAGGCTTGCATAAAATACAAGTCAACTATTTTGGCATGGTGAAGTTAACCAACAAAAGAAGAAGGAAACCAACACCAACAAGCTTATGAAATCAAACAAAGATCACTGATAGAGGCTGACCAAAAACATAAGCCAAAAATCAAACCAAGCAAAGGAGGTGGGGGAAAGAGCAAAGAGCAAACCCTAATGCTATAAAAGGGCTTACCACATAGATAAAGAACAACCAAAAGGGATGACACTAACTCCCTGGAGTCATGCACCTATAAAGGACACCAAAAGACCTACCAAATAGCCCACAATAGTAGAAAGAACCACAAAAAATGAGGAAAAACACTGTATAGGGGCACACGCGGGTTGTACTATTGACAGGTCGCGTGTCACATGCAGGTTGCTAATATAGCAGGTCGCGTACATACGCAGGTTTCCAATACAGCAAGTCACGTGTATAAGCACACACAGGTTGTATAGCTGACAAGTTGCGTATCATACGCAGGTTGATAGTATAGACAGTCGCGTGTACAAAACCAGACATGCGACTATTCAGTCTGGAAGTCACGTATGGGTGGAAAAACTCCCAAGAAAGGTCAAAAAATGCCTTAGGAAGGCAGGGGAAGTGTGCTATTAGAATTATAGAGTGTTCCTAAGTGGAAAGAAGGACCTGAAACAATGCAAAAGACTGAAAGAAATAAAGAGAAACCCCAAACAGACAAGGCTATCTCCAGCGGAGTCGCCAGTTCTATTGTAAAGGAAAGTATCCTATGGCTAGGGTTTAAGAGGCCATCAACATACTGGGGTTGAAAGGTGGATGCACATAGTTCTGTAAGTAAATACAAGCAAGATCATAGATTAGAATGGTCCACACCTAATTAACTGAAGGCTGGTCTAAGATTTCTCTTCAATCCTCTTCTTGCTCCTCTCGCTCCAAGAGATCTGAAAAATGAATTATACCTTCCTCAAACCAATATGACCACATATAAAGCAATGATAATCAAATAAACATGAAATAATGATCTGACTAACATCATCATATGATCATAAACAGAGATTCAATCACATGTTGAACAATTATTTGGGAAGAAGAAGGACATCACATCTTTATTAATCTTGAAAACAAGTACAAATATACCTTCTCTTCAAGTTCGGCACCTCACAAAACCTTGATCTGGTTCTGTTGCTTCTCTTCTCCAAGGAACTCAGCCTCCAAGCTCTGCAACACAAGGAGAATGCTTCTAGGGAAAAGGTGTGGGCAAAGAGAGCTCCAAATCCTCTAGCATAACAATGCAAAGATTCAAGTCTCCTCTCATGGACCTCCCTAACTCTATTTATATGGTTAAGGAAGAGCTAGGGGCGAAGACAAAGTAGTTACAACTAAAGGAGTCAGTTGCATAACTACCCAAACTACCCGAAATTAAAAAGACGTGTTTTTTGACATTTTTAAGAGGCGTATGTGGGTTGCTAAATACAACAGTTGCATACATGAGAAATACATGCGGGTTGCTAATAATTAAATTCACACACACACACACACACACACACACACACACACACACACACACACACACACACACACACACACACATATATATATATATATATAGCAACTCATGTACATATGTGGGTATCATAGAGAGCAAGTCGCGTACGTACATGGGTTTTCCCTAAGGCAACTCACGTACATACAAAAAACTCATTTTAGGGTATTTCTACGGATTTTCAGACTTTGGTGTCTTCTAAAAAGTTTTAGCTAACAGAAATATCTTTCCAACGGTGTAGAGACGAGGTTAAATGAAGTTATAGAACTCAAGATATGGGTTTTCCAATTTAGGTGTTTTCTCAGTGACTTTTCATGAAGTGTCGTCATTGAAGTATCGACATGTGACGAAATCATGGGAAAGTGGTCACAGGAAGAGATGTGTCATTTTGAGCTATAACAGTCCCATCGATGGTTCTTCCTGCATGCAATTTTGGTTTTTGAAAGTGGTTTTTGTGGGAGAATGCACGACTTTGGATCTCGGTTGGTTATGATTTAAATCTTGTTTATTATATGCCCATGTTTTATTTAAAAAAAGACCCTTATGATACGTGTGCTGGGTAACATAGGCTCCTTGAAGCCGTGATGTAAATATGGTTTTTATAAGATATTTTTAGCCTTATGGCTTGGGAAATGTAGATGCTTTTGTTTTTATTTTGAAAAGATCCCAGCTTTGAGCTCAGAGAGGCTTGTTGACCTCTGTCTAGTGTTTGTTTAGTTTTTACAGTGAACTTAGTAATGGAAGACTGTGAAAACAGTCGAGGTTGTAATGTGAGCTGGATTTTAATTCTCATGTCAGTAATATATTTTGTTACGGTTTAATATAAAAGATTTTGTGCATACTTGGTTTTATTAGCAAGCCTGAGATTCGACCCTTCGACTCTAAAGGCTATAAGCCTATCCTTAAATAAGGATTATGTATTTGTGAATGGTTAATTAATATTGGTTTATTTTTGTCCATAATTTGCATATGTAATGTTTTCATTAATACCCTGTATTATATTGATTTTTAATGCACTGTTTATGGGAAGATTATTGTGTTTTTTCTAAGGATGATAGTTAACTCTCATTTTAGCTTTTAAAGGGTTAATCATTGTATAAACCCTACAGTTTAATAATATCCTTATTTATACTTAAATAACCCTTAGCTCTGTTTGATAATAGGAAATAGATGATCGTAATTACTTATAGTTATTAGTTCGATGCTAGCCTTGTTTATTTAATAATTCTATAATAATTTTTACAGTTTGTTTTGAATTCTTAGTTAAGAAAATAATTAGGGTTTTAATGCAGCATACTTTAAAATAGGATAAAGTTATCTTTCAGTAAATTTTGTAGTTTTTAAAGGATTATAGTAGAATCCTTTGGTCTTAGACAAAGACACACAAATTCTTGAATTTCAATGTTATAAATTGTTTTACAAATTCCTTTTTACCTAATTTTTAGATGCTAGCTTACTTACTTTACTTATGTTTAAATGTTAAACCATAATATCTATATTTTATTAGAATACTAATACATGAATTACTTCTATAATAATATTATTACTATTCTCTTACATACCTATTTTTTTTAGTTTAGCTGAAGTAAATAAATACAGACAATATTTAATACTGCTTTATAGTAAAATTCATAAACAAATGAAGTAAAATCTAGTTATTGTTCTCATTCTAGTAAAAGAATCATCTCACTCACCTAAACACCCAGCTGTACTAGAGTACTACCTGAGTGAGGTGTGGAAAAATACAGTTTGGGAATTCTAATTCTATCTGTTTAACATTTTACATATTCATTTCTATTTCTAACATAATCTATAATTCTACCAAGTCTAACATTACACAGTTATTCTTCCTACATAAACCCTAAAATACTAACATGCATGTAGTAGAAACTAATAAATATTTTACTGAAGACAGTAGATGTAATGCCCCGGTTTTGACCCCGTTTGCATTAAAAGGTACATGATGTATATATTGTAATAAATCGTGGTGTGGAGCTAAAGGAAAAATCCCCACCATTGATTTGGTTGTGTTTTGTTTTGGCAATAGGGATCGTTGTTGATGGTATATCATGCTATCCAGCACATTATACTTTTGGCATCATGTAAATATGTACATCAATTAAAATAAACCTACAACCAACTACGACAATGCAACATTACATGAAAAGGGCATGATTCCTAAGGTTAAGGTGGGGGTTGTCCAACCTGTGGGGGGTCATTGGGAGTTTTCCATGTGTTGGCCACCCATTTAAAAATTCTATTGTCTGTTAGTTGGGAGGAGTGATCGCAGGGAAGTGGTGGGTGATAGGACTATGAGTCCTTGCCCCACGCACACTCCACCAGTTATCTCATGCACTCACGCTGGGGAAGGGGAACAGACTCGATTCCAATTTTCCCCGCTCTTCCATGAGGGAGGGTTCTCTTCACGTGTAGGCAAGAGATCTCCATGGTTACCTTCATGCAGGAAGTAGGGGGGTTCCCCACTTTTGGGATGACTGTGGTCTGTTTAGTTTTTTTCCCTCATCACTTTGTTCTTCCTCCCACAGGGAGTCATCCCGTTCACTCTCCTCACGATTTCCCCATCATTTTGATGAATCCTGACACATAGGCTGGAAACGGGATGGATTCCCTCACGTAGGATTTGGGGACTGTGATCTCCCACGACGAGCTGGAAGGTGGCCTGAGTGGCACGATTCTGCTGTGTGTATGCTAATTTCCCTATCAATGCTGGGAATTCGTCTTCTCCCCATCTATAGTTTGTAAGTTCATGATTGTTTTCCTTATCGATTGTGGTCTGCGTTTATGTTTTTCCTTTGTCCAAGATTGAGAATCGGACTTCTCCCCTATTTTGGGACTGTGTAATGTTGCCATCATTCTCATTGTGAGTTTGCAGCTGTTGTCTTCCCATGGTTTTGGGTTGCTTCTTGGTTGCTGACGTTGCAAACATCTTTTGGGGTTGTTTCTTAGTTGTTTTGGCCACGCTAGGGCCAAGAACAACTCTGAAGTGTTGTTTGACCTGAACCGTGTTGCCCCTTTTTGTTTGGGGTTGTCACCTTGTTATCTTCACCTTCTTCACAGAGCTGTGAACTATTTGTTTTATTGCAGCATGCATTGGTTTCTCTTTGGACTATTGAGAGTAGGATTAGAGGCTGGGTATGCTTGTGAAAACTGGTGTTTGGAGCCACTCAGACAGAGTTAGACTGTTGGATTTCTTCTCCACAACCCTTGAAGAGTATTGGAAAGGGAACTCAGGGCCCGAGGGACTGTGAAGTAGAGAAAGGACTGATTCCTGGTGTCGGGTGTGTGAATGTTTTAAAAGTCAGGTTAAATTTGGTGTAGGAATCCTTAGCTCTCCATTGAGGCCATCGACTTAGAATTTATCCTTTCCTATCTCCTTAATGGCTTGATAAACCCTACTGTGTGGGCTTGGATAATTTGTGTACCTTGGCTATGTGTAAGCCTACTTTGACCCTTATTCCTTGAGGAATCATGCCCAGCTCGAGGGTGGCAGTGTTGTTGAGAGATTGATGAGCATGCTGTCCTATGGTTGGGTGGAACGTTGCAGTGACGTAGCTGGTTGCAGGATGAATCCTATTTAAGATAAGGATTCTTAACTATTTCGTCTCTACATTTATATTACTGATTAATGAATATAATAAACATGTGGCATGCTTGATTGAATGTATGTTTTCTTTTTCTATGTATATGAAGGATTATGCATCTTAGTATGTTTTATGTTTTAACAATTTTATGTATGTTCATGTTCATGGGGCTAGTTGCCTGGAGGATTATGTTTGGTGTTTAGTGGCGTCCTCTTCGCCGGTCAGAGGGTCGGAGACATTACAGTATGGTATCAAAGCTATGGTTGTAGCATGGGCTTGAATGGGCCATAAAAGATCAAATAGCAGAAGAAGGTCACCTTCTGCCTAGCAAAGATCAGAGAACTTCCACAAAAAAAAACTGCCTAAGTGTTGGAATCATCGGCCCATCAGGAGACTAAGTGTGAAGCTATTCCGATGTAGCGGTTCACCTAGTCTTAAGGTCACCCGAAGAGGGACAAACAACCTTGGTTTCAGAAAATTTTATAAGTGTTTGGCCATCGGCACATCGAAAAGCTTAGACAGATGGATCTTCAATGCAGAACTCAGCAGCAAAATTAGTTGAACGAATCGACGATGATTAATTGATCATGTCGCCAATGCTTAGCTGATTGAACGCCGCCCTTGTAGACGGCTAGAGGACTATACTTCCAATGGATAGAGCCTCTGACCACTGATGCCATGGATGGAAGATGTTCCGGCAGTCGACGCAGTGGGAAATTTTTGAAAATTTTCTTTAAGTAATGAAATCATCAGCCATCGGAAGACATTAGTGGTTTTTGCGCCCGTCGTTGCGAAAGCCTAGAGCACTAGTATTCCGAAGAGGAAATGTTCCGACTTCCAATTCCGATGTGCTTCAATTCACCAATCGAAAAAGAACAGTTGATTTGATCAGCGATGGACAAGAAATGGTTGAGCCTATGAAGCGGCGGAAGAAGGTAAAGAGAAAGATTTTTGAAAAAATTTCTAAGTCCGACCATCGGTGATCGGCGGAAGATATTTGTTTCCATCACCGATGGTTAGACGAGGGAACTGCCAATGAACTACATCGAAAAAATTTAGTTGATTGCGCACCCGTCATTGTGGCAGCCTAAGACACTGCCCACCCTAGAGATAGTTGATCCCACGGTCGATGCAGCAGAAGACGGAGGAGGAAATTTCCAAAAATTTTCTAAGTGTTGACCTCATCGGCCATTGGGAAATGTCAGTTATCCAAGTCGTTGATGAACATCGAAAGGAATTAGTGGTTCAAGCACTGCCATTGTGGAATCCTAGTGCACTAATCCTCCAATAGATACAGGTTCTACTTATTGATGTTGTGATGGTTGTGTCGCTAATCGAAGGAGAATAGTTGTTGTCATCGCCAATGAATAGAAGATGGAAGAGCTGATGCGGCAGAAGACAAGGCGGGAAGAAAATTCAAAATTTCCTCTAAGGCATGAGATCATCAGCCATCGATAAATGTTAGTGGATCGGATCATTGATCAAAAAAGGTTCAATGAAGGTGAGCTACAGTTGCGGCTGCTTAGTCAACTATGCCGCTGATGCATTAGTATTCCACTAGCCGATGCTGAGGTGTTAGTGAATTATGGTTCCGATAACTACGGTGGCATTTAGTGCTTGGGAGTGTCGACACTGCGGAAGTATGGGGGTTTAATCCACTGATACCAACCCATCCGATGAAACAATGGATTCAATCACCGATAAAAAATGATTAAAGACGCCACTCAAAAGAGTTAATGCCTGTGGAACTACTATTGCAGACGTCGAAGGGACTAACCGTTCGATGCGTAGGGCACCCAGCCGCTGACACAGCAGTTAGCCTATGCTATCGCCAATGAAATTCAGAACGATAGATGAGTAAGGACCCAATATGGTGGATGAAATTAAACAAATGGATCATTGATAAGACTCAAGATAATAGACAACTGCAAGCACGATATGACGAAAGGAAATAGACGAGCAACTCACCAATGCAGATCGGAATCCTAGTCGGTTCGCCCATGGAAACTGTAGAAAGATCACTTTCCGCCGGTGTGGTTGCTCAAGGGACTATGTACCCGATGAACAGTTAGTTTTCTTGCCGATGCAGATTGGATTTTTAATTGTTTTATCCGCCAAAACACTGGAAAGAAATAAGAAAACATACCACTGACGAGCTAGATGTTCTGATTACCGAAACGTCAGAAAATTAGTTGGGATGAGACCTGATTTTGACAAAGGAGAAGTTTTGGTTTGTCCAGTGAAAGTTCTAATGAATCTCAGCTAGTGTTCAGTGAAGAATTTCTCATTGGATTTTCAGCAGTTTCAGGACTGAAAAGGAAGAAAACCCTAGGTGACTGAAGTTAGTATTCTAGACCAAAATTCAGTGGTGTGTCTTGCCATCATTTTTGAAATGATGTGGTTTTCACACCTAAGGTCAGAATGAAGCATGTGGACAAGCATTGGAAATATTATCCAGTAAGGAACAAAGGAGAGTCACCAAAATTTGAGTGTGGAGGAGCAAAGTGCTAGTGATTGCTTGAAAGAGAAATGTATTGCTGTCAAAATGGACAAATCCAGGAATTGCATGCCTAGAGGTAGCAAGACCATGAAGTCAAACCAGTTGTTGTGTGGAAAAGGAGTTCCATGCAGGGATGAGGGACTTGAAAAGGGAAATTTCCTTAAACCCTGTCTTGCTAATTATAATTACATTTATAAGTTTCATACATGAAATGTATGAATATATGCCTTGCATGCATAGGATATTACATGTTAGTAAGATTAGTAAGAATTATACATGTATAATGAACCACTAATGGTAGTTATTGGATTGATGTTGGAATTAGTGGAAAAACCAATGACAACATGGACATGGCTGAATATGTTGCTGATGCTGACGAATGTGACTAGCAACCCTATGGAGGAAGGGATAAGGAAACAAGTCTAGAATCAAAAGTTGGTGAGCAAATTCTGCAAACTCTTGCAAAGGAGAAACCAAAATGGTAATGTCAAGGGTGTAAGTAGGACCCAAGAAGGTAATATTTTAATTTTGACAACTACATGGAGTGGTAAAAGCAAGAGGTCTCATACCATGTGGGTATTTGAATTTTATACTGCATTCATATAGAAATGTGTCATGCCTATATTATGTGTTGTTATGAGCCTTAGTAGCCCAAAGAAAGTAAGTACTGATGGTCTTGATTATAGAAATGCATCCTATATGAAGTAGTCATGATTAGGCCATGCATGGTATGATTGAATGCATCATATTCCAGAATCAATGCAAGGTGGCATTGAGTGGATATGCATTAAAAGGTTTGATAGATCTTGTGGTTATGCATGGAACAGTTGCATATGAAAAGTATGAGTAGATGTTGTGATGCCATGCATGAATGCATAGAGATAGTGTATGTGTCATTATGAATAACTAATGGCTAAAATGATGAATTGATGACAATTCTGGAACCATTTCAAGGGCTGATGTGAATGCAGGATAGTAAGTGCGTGAAGAGGGAAGTCATGATCAATTGGCTACTGAAAATGCTCTATGGAAGGGAAAGGTGGTATAATGATACGCTTGTGAAGTAAGGAGTATCTAAACAATTCATTTAAATTTCATAAATGATGCGACTATACCTTGCAAATGTTAGTATGACAATGATTGCATGAAGTAAATGAGTTTTGGTAATATTGATGTGATTAACAGCTGGAAGTATTTGAATTTTATAAATTCTGAAAATGCTTCAGTGCTTGTTGCAGCAATGAAAAATTTATATGCATCAAGACTTACTAAGTGTTTGGCTGGCTGAGGTTCATGTTTCAAGTAGATTGCTGGGGCATGGAAAAGTGGGTAAGACCATGACAAAGGCCAAAATATACCATGTGAAAGAGCCAAACCTCATGAGAAGAGTCTCATGGTTGTGAAACTAGTTTGTATGTGTAATGAGTTGTAAATTTGAATTTGTGAATTTCAAATTTAAGAAATTGTTGACAACTACTAATCACTATTGGCTTGCATAAGATTGTGTCAGGAGGACGCACTGCAAGTGGGTATTCATGTTATGCTAGTAAGCATAAAATTATAATGGGCATAGTGGTGTTGCTTACAAGATACCCACAATTGAGGATCACCTCATTGCCAAGCAAACCAATTTCTGTAGCAAACAAAATTGCAAATTCCTATTAAATTTAATTACTATTGTCATTGCTTGGTTATGGAACAATCAATCTGGATTGTATTATCAGATAATGATTGACTGTTTGGCTATTTGATGAATGTGCTAGGGGTAAACACTATAGGAAGATCATGTGTGATGGCTTGCAGGATCCAAACTTCATGGGAAGGTTTTCCCTTATCTTGGAAATGGGTTTCGGGTGAAACTCCATTGGACATTTTGGAAATGTCTCATCTGCACTACATGTTTGGTAAGCCACATGAGTGAGATGGTATAGATCATGTCGGTAAGACATGTGTGGATATGAAATGTAAAAAAGGAATTGGGATGGAAAAGCGAGGGACTGTCAACTCAGAGAAGGGAGCCCCCATTCCTCCTCAATGAAGGAATACTGCCTCGGCAAATGTATAAGTGTTCTATAACCCTAGCTAAGAATATGCATGTCAAATTGTTGAATTCAATATGTAGAACATGTTTTTATTTTACTTCCATTATGGCATATTGCTTGACTATGAATATGGACTACATGGCACACACCAAAAAAGGATGCACACTTTTCCGATGTCGAATCATGGAAGGGTTTTTCAATATTGATTACACCCTAGGTAGTGGATGCACTCCTGGCGTCTCAATACTTGATAGTGAATTATATGAAATGTGATTAAGTTTTTAGAACAATAACGCTGATGAATATGCTTATATTGCTTGTGTTTTCAGGATAAACAGATGCAGTATGGTGTTGTACACTAAATGGACAATGTCTTGAGCTCATCCTACCTTCTATAGAGAAGGAGACATTCCTGAGAGACTATCAACTCAGAGAAGGGAATGGTCTCTCTAAAGAGAACAAAGAAGGAGACATTCATGAAGGATTGTTAACTCAGAGAAGGGAGTGGTCTCTCCAAAGAGCATAGAGAAGGAGACATTCCTGGGGGACTATCAACTCAGAGAAGGGAGTGGTCTCTTGTGTGATATGGGGTAGTGGAATTAGAGCTCAATATTGGAAATGAGACTTGGAAATGGTCGTTTATTGTTGATATAAGTGCATGTGTTATTGTTGATGGCCTGATAAACCCAACAGTGTTGGCTTGGCTGATGATTGGTTGTTGATATAAGTCCAGGTGATTTGTTGACAGTCTGATAAACCCATCTAAAGGCTGGCTTGAATGTGCTTGATATATGTATAAAAGGATGTTGTGAAGCAGCCTATGTGCTGGTCTAACATCCAAGTCCATAAACGATCCCAAGGATTGCAAAGTGAAGCAATATCCTATGGACCAATGAGGAAACACACAATACAAATAAGTATTGGATTATTTTGCAATTCTTGCTTATGAATATGCATGTGTATATGATTTGGTTATGACATTTTAAGCTCTTGTTAAGAGATAAAAACTGATGAGAATAAACTAAACATGTGAATTTATTCAAAGTTTGAATATAGGTATCGCTAGAAGCGAGGACTATGAGAGCATACTAGGGGTGCATGTGGACATGTGACTGTCCTAAAGAGCTCAGAATGAGCAGTAATGAAAAAGGTGCTAGTGAGACTATAAAGTTCCTAGCAGCCAAGACAAACCATGTGGGGAGGTTCCATGGTTGAGAGGTCTGAAATAGACCGGAGACACTAAGTGTCATGACCAAGAGGGATTGGTCCAGCATTCACGGTGAAGTGAAAGAGGCTGAGAGCATGAAAAGCCACAGCAGTGATGTGGGTTCCAGGATGGAACGGAACAAAGAGGGGAAAAAATATTGCTCCTCTCTCTTGTCTTTTGATTATATATATATTTATGCATTGTGAAAACAAAAGATTGTTGAATGCATGTATGACTGAAAATGGAATGTGTGTATTTGATTAAAGTAAATTGTGAATGCTAGAATGGTTAATTCCCTTCCCAAGAATGGACATGAATGAGCTCATGTGCCAGTTGGGAAGGCATGAAGAATATGAATGTCTCCTTGATGAGACTTGGACCATCATGCCAATTGGGAA
Organism: Pseudotsuga menziesii; assembly: GCA_001517045.1. Taxonomy (NCBI): domain Eukaryota; kingdom Viridiplantae; phylum Streptophyta; class Pinopsida; order Pinales; family Pinaceae; genus Pseudotsuga; species Pseudotsuga menziesii. The sequence continues at coordinate 271,340 of LPNX010089730.1, read as the reverse complement.
ATTAATTGACTGATATTAATTCCTATATTATGCTTGGTCTAACAGAATTTCAATGATGCATTTAACAGGTGACAAAGGTGAAATCCATTGGTGCACATTGATCATGGTAGTAGACCAAAAGTTGCTGAACTTGGCTGGAAGTCTCCTTCAAACGATTGCCAGGACCCAAGAGAATCTTGGAGAGATGCTCAAGATACAGAAAAGGCAGAATGAGATGAACCACCAGATTTTGCAAGACTCTATTGGTCTGCAAAAGGAGGTAAAATTCCTTCTGGGAGAAAACCGTAAAGGCAAGGAAGGTGGATCAATGATGGGACATTTGTCCAAGTGATCTATTAAGAAATGGTCCAGTAATGAAGACTCGAAGGAAATTGAGCAGGTAAAGATGAAGTAGCCAGCGAAATGTTGGAAATGTGGACGACATCATTTACGCCGAGACCACCCAACGAGGGAAAATAAAGAGGGAAGCAGCCACAAAGTTGCTTGACTTCGGGATGAGCCAAAAGTTGAGAATCGACAAAAGAAGCTCGTAGAAGCCAAGGGGCTTGGTCTTGAAAGTTCAAGTAAATAATTGAACATGGGACAGATCTGCAAAATTTTGAAATTTTGAATGTGCAAATTGCATATGTATTCCTATGTATTGGAACACTGAGGACGGTGTTATTCCAAGGGGGAGGGGATTGTGATGCCCCAGTTTTGACCTCGTTTGTATTAAAAGGTACATGATGTATATATTGTAATAAACTGTTGTGTGGAGCTAAAGGCAAAATCCCCACCATTGATTCGGCTGTGTTATGTTTCGGCAATAGGGATCTTTGCCGATGGTATATCATGCTATCTAGCACACTATAGTTTTGGCATCATGTAAATATGCACATCAATTAAAATAAACCTACATCCAGCTATGAATATGCAACGTTAAATGAAAATGGCATGATTCATAAGGTTAAGGGGGGGGGGGGGGTTTCCAACCCGTGGGGGGTCATTGGGAGTTTTCCATGTGTTAGCCACCCATTTAAAAATTCTATTGTCTGTTAGTTGGGAAGAGTGATGGTGGGGAAGTGGTGGGTGACAGGACCCCCATGCACACTCCACCAGTTGGCTCACTCACTCACGATGGGGCAGGGGAACAGACTCAATTCCCATTCTCCCCACTCTTCCACGAGGGAGGGTTCTCTTCACGCACAGGAAAGAGATCTCCATGGTTACCCTCACGTAGGCAGTCGGGTGGTTCCCCACTTTTGGGATGACTATGGTCTATTTAGGATTTTTCCTCATCACTTTGTTCTTCCTCCCATAGTGAGTCATCCCATTCACTCTCCTCATGACTTCCCCTTTGTTTTGTTGAATCCTCACGCACATAATGGAAATGGGATGGTTTCCCTCATGTAGGAGTTGGGGACTGTGATCTCACGTAGCGAGTTGGAAGGTGGCCTGAGAAGCACGATTTTGTTGTGTGTATGCTTTCCCTGTCAATGCTGGGAATCCATCTTCTCCCCATATGCTGTCTGTAAGTTCATGCTTGTTCTCCTTATTGATTGTGGTCTGCGTTTATGTTTTTCCTTTGTCCAAGATTGAGAATCGGACTTCTCCCCTATTTTGGGACTATGTAATGTTGCCATCGTTCTCATTGTGAGTTTGGGGCTGTTGTCTTCCCCTGGTTTTGGGTTGCTTCTTGGTTGTTGAGGTTGCAAACATATTTTGGGATTATTGCTGAATTTTTTTATCCATGCTAGGGCCAAGAACAATTCTGAAGTGTTGTTTGACTTGAAGCGTGTTTCCTCTTTTTTTGGGGGGTTGTCACCCTATTATCTTTACCTTCTTCACAGAGCTGTGAATTGTTTGTTTTACTGTGGCATGCATTTGTTTTCCTTTGGATTATTGAGAGTAGGAATAGAGGTTGGGTATGCTTAAGAAAACTGGTGTTTGGAGCCACTCAGACAGAGTTGGACTACTGGCTTTCTTCTCCACAACCCTTGAAGAGTATTGGAAAGGGAAGTCAAGGCTTGAGGGACTGTGAAGTAGAGAAAGGACTAATTCCTGGTGTCGGGTGTGTGTATGTATTAAAATTTAGGTTGAATTTGGTGTAGGCATTCTTAGCTCTCCATTGAGGCCACCAGCTTAGCATTTATCCTTTCCTAGCTCCTTGACGGCCTGATAAACCCTACTGTGTGGGCTTTCCTAATTTGTGCACCTTAGCTATGTGTAATCCTGCTTTGACCCTTATTCCTTGAGGAATCATGCCCAGATCGAGGGTGGAAGTGTTGCTGAGAGATTGATGAGCATGATGGCCTATGGTTGGGTGGAACGTTGCAGCGACGTAGTTGGTTGCAGGACGAATCCTGTTTAAGATAAGTATTCTTGACTATTTCATCTCTACATTTATATTACTGATTAATGAATATAATGAACATGTGGCATGCTTGATTGAATGTATGTTTTCTTCCGCTATGTATATGAAGGATTATGCATCTCCGTATGTCTTTTGTTTTAAGAATTTTATTCCAGCATTTTATGTATGTTCATGTTCATGGGGCTAGTTGCTCGGAGGTTTATGTTTGGTGTTTAATAGCATCCTCTTCGCCATTCAGAGGTTCGGGGATGTTACAGTAGAAAAATAACATAATGATAAATAGAACCTGTTAATGAGAAAAAAACAATGGCTTAAGGAGGTTGTTCCTCCCAACCAAACTCCTGGAGAGCACTCATACAATGCTTCCGTAGGACCCCTGAGCTTGTTCCTGGTGTTCTTGGCTCAGAACTAGGTGGAGAATACAGCTTTAAGACCTTTGTCACCTAACTAGTCCAATTACCTTAGTAATTAAAATATGCTCTCACCAGTAAAAACTTAAGCCTAGAAGATGCAACAAGTTCAGTCTCAGCAGTTAACACCTCAAACACACTTCAGTAATCCCCTCCATTGAATTTCTCTGGAGTAAATTCATTCACCCTGAATGATCACCTCTAGAATGAGCAGCCTCAGCTCTCTTTAATGGGAAATTTTATAGAGATTCCTAGGTCTTCTGGGTAAGTTTTCATTTAATGAGCCACGTACATTGATTCCACTTTCTTGGGGAATCATGACCACAAATATAGGGAATTTGCCACCTACAACAGTTGGAAGTGGTTTGAGGATGTTGTCACTTGTCAGTTTGCTCTCCACCCATTCTCCTAGACCAATTAACTAGTAAACACTCTTTTAACAGCTTCCCTAAGCTTTTGTCTCATCATTTATTTATTTATAAATAAAATATTCTAATTACATTAAATATTCTTGACCCCACTGGGTCATCAATTGCAACTTAGCATAAAATTTAACACAATGTTCCTCAAATAACATTAAATTTTTTTTACAAATTGGGGCATGTGACATACACACCCCCTTAAATTATAGCATTGTGCTCGATGTTAGTTATTCCTTGTCCTCAGAATTCCCTTGAAATAGAATTCAATATGCATCCCGCATATGACTTTCCGATTCCCAGGTGGCTTCCTCTGGACTAAGGTGCTTCCATTGCACCTTCACTTAACCAATGTTGTGGTTCTGAAGTGAGATCTCCCTTCACTTGAGGATACAGTCTAGTTCCACTAGAAAATCTCCTTTGTGTCTCACCTGCACATCATTCCAATTAATAACATGACTAGCATCATGTACATATTTTTTTACTACAGAAATCTGAAAAACATTGTGAACTCTTAAATTCGGTGGTAAAGATAACTGATAGGAGACATGTCCAATATTGGATAGTATTTCAAATGGACCACAATATCGAGGTTCTAGTTTGACACAGCTACCCAACCTTAGAGAATTCTTTTTGGGTCTCACCTTAATGAAAACATGTTCACCTACTTGGAACTCATTTGGAGTTCATTTAACGTTTGCTTGAATTTTCAGTCAATATTGCACAATTTTTAGATTACTGTGGAAATTAAACCCAGTGATAGATTAATTTTACTCACAATAATTAACAATTGATCATGCAAAATCACTCACAAAAGAGACTGAAATTGGAGCTGAACACTAAACTGTATTAAATCAGTGTACAATAGCCAACCCTGTAACATAATAGGTTGTTGAATAAATAAAATACATCAGGGATTTGAATGCATGAGGAGCAATTCAAATCTAGCATAAAGCAGGCTTACTAAAAATAAGCAAATCCCCCATAGGTGTAAAAAGCTGGGTCCAAATCAGTCATGGAGCTCACGAATTAGCAAAAAGGATTAGGCAAGATAAAGAGTGGTGGAATGGCAGCTCATACATGCTTTTCCAAGGATAAAAGAGAGGAGGATGTAAAGGACAAAAAACTAGTTCACCTAAGCTAGTCTAGCTTTTCCATTTGCCTTAAAACACTAAAAAAGCAGAAAAAGTAGAAGGGCGCCTAGGAGGCCAGGAATAAAGAAAAATTGATTCCTTGAGGTTTCCCAAGCACTACATGAGTC